>CM073599.1:18434737-18904737 GCA_037074985.1 Solanum bulbocastanum
ATTTTCCAATTTGGAGTTTAGATTAGAAGAAATAAACCAACTTTCATTTATTATAAAAATTCAACAATTACATCATAATAGAAAACGAAAACTGAAAATAACTAAAGGGAAAAGGGGTAACATAGGAAAGTTATCCTAAAAATTTGAAATCTTGAAGATATCTGTCCCAAGAGCTTGGCACTATTCGTTCTTGATAAGGAGTGACTTTATAATTGAAGTTCAACAAGTTGCTTGCCCATATGTTTTATCTTTGATCTGTGAGCCCATAGTATCCTTTCCCACTTAATTCTCTGCCTTCAACCTCCCTTAGGATCCATATGCTATACTCAAGTGTACAAAAGGCCCGCCGTGCACCCATAGGAATGGTTACCACCCACTCCCATCTTCAAAGTATGTTGTGGATTCACGGATTATCTAATCCAATGTCATACTTAAACTGATCCATGTTCGATCAGAGTGGTATTGCTTGAGTTTGTCCAAATTGGCAGATTACTTGAAGAGGAGTGTATGGTTGAACACCCTTTAACCTAATTAGTTCAATGAAATAGTGTTCATTGCCTCTTACTATTGCATGAGGGGTGGACAACCAATACAGTTTCCATTGAATGAATTAACTATTGAGTCCTTTCAAATACATTATCCAGTCTCTGATCCCTATGGGGGAGGTAAAGAATTCCATTCTTCTTGTATGATTATCAATCTTGTTTCCATAACCATAGAAGAGATCTACCGTGTCAGGTCATTTGTGGAAGTGTTCATAGCCCACAATTGTAGTAGACAGTTGCATCCCTCGAAGAATATTCTTTCATTGATGCATGCAAACAAGCTTCTCATCATCTCCGCAAGTATCATGGGCACTATAATTTTCTTAGGTTCACCCTCTCTTTGAGCTAGATCTTGAACCACGTAACATAAACGTGTGTTGATCTTTCCCTTCTATTTAGGGAAATCCAAAGAGCCTAATAGTGCGATGGCGAAGGCATTCAGGCAATAAACTTCTCATCTCTCGACGGAGCACTCAAATTCTTCATAAGAAGAATAATAACTACCTTTTTGACCAAACCGTGAGTACAAAAGTCGAAAGAAATCTACCAAAGATCTAAACAAGTTAATGTTGGATTGTACTTCATTTTTAGACTTCCTTAAAAACTCCCTTGGTGATGGCTTATCAGGTACCATCATTTCACACTCATGGTATGACAAGTCAATGAAGCCACTAATTTCCTCAATCGTTGGCACCATTTCAAAGTTAATAAATTTGAATACCATCCTCACAAGGTCCCAAAAGTTTTAGAAAAGCCTTGATTTAGTGAGTGTCTATTGTGACGCAGAGGAGCGAAGTTAAGCCACCTAAAAGTTGATCAATCTCCAATTCACGATTCAACTTAATGTCATCCCACCACATTCTTAGTTTGGGATTCACATCTACTATCATTTGAACGCTGAAGAAGTATGGTAGGTCATTATGACAATGCGAACAAGAACAAAAAAAAATTCTAAACTCCATTTTGGCGCGACTTGGCTTGAATTAATTATAGTTATCACATTGACACATAATTATACAATTTGTCTAAAGGGTGTTGGGGCCTTTTAGATGATAGGGTCACTACTAACAGTGTGGATTGACACCAATGGTCAAACCATCTAAGTTTTATGCAACATGTATCACCTAATTAAGATTTCTAAGAGTTGGGTAGATACAGACCAAAGAGATTGTATGCGAGAAGGCTCATGGTTACACAGTAGTAATACTATCTGCTTTTGCCACACATGTGTTGTCTCTCTATAATAGGGCATTGATATACCATGAGATTATGATATTTTGGATGCATTGCAATTGGAAGTTGGGTGTGTCTAGGGCTATATTGTATTAGAAATATTGTGTTTTGTATCATGTTTGTAGGAAAGCAGCTTGGAATGCAGTTGAATGAGATAACAACTGTAATTATGCAGAAGGAGTCACCCTTAGAGTGACCCAAAAATCGTAGGTCCTGTGACGGGCCGTCGTTGGGCAGGCATGGGTGGATCATCAGGTAATTCTGACCAAGTTTGGAACTACGAAGAACCTGATAGGCTGTAGGTCGACCCACAGGCCATCCTACACATCCGTCTATGGGTTCAGAGAGTTGAAGTTTGAGTACCTAATGAAAAAACCTAAGTGTTTAGCCACATAAGCGGACCCACGGACTGTAGGTAGATCCATGGTCAATCCAGCACGCCCTTCTTTGATGATCTGAGAGTGGAGGTTCCAGTACCTACTAAAAAGTGCCAAGTGTTGAACCATGGAAGGTGACATATGGACCATTGGTCGACCCACGGTCCGTAGGTCATGTCGTCGACAAAAATCGTGTCCACACTGCTTATTTCCTTATTTTTTCCTTTTTTTAGGACATGTTTTTCTATAAATAGGGTATGTAAACCTCGTTTTAGGAGGTTAGACAACATTGTTTACTTTTAGCTCTTGGTATTTTGTGGAATTCACTTGCAACTTTTGCAATTTGATTTCTGGATTTCATTTTATAAGATTTTAACTATGCAATTCAATTGGAGATTTTGGGTTTCTTCTACTCTAAATTTAAGTTCATGAATTCTTCTTATCAAAACATGAATTGTGTTCTTTCAAGCATGAGTAGCTAAGTCAACAACTAGGGTTGTGGGAACCATGAGCAATTAACAATGTATGAATATTAATTAAGTAATTCTTGAATAGTGTTTATGCATGTATTGATAATTCTTTTGCTTTGAAGTCTTTTTAATGAGTGCATGCATTAGAACTCGCCTCATTGCTAATGGCTGGACCAAGGAGGTAGTTAATGAGAAAAGCATTAACAACAGAGATTTAGTGGATGGTATCTAATAGTCTAATGTCAATTGATGTGAGGATGAAAACTAAGCCATACATTTATGTGATGTCTAATTTGAGGTAAAGGTAAGGGTTAGTAAAGTATACATTCATAGCCAGACCAAGGTGCATAGTGAAATTCCCTATTTGGAGGACCAATCACTTAGGGATACCTATGTTACCAACTTTGCATTTAAAACACTAGGAATTGATTACTATTATTAGGATTACGGCTCTAAAAGCTTATGGGGAACACATACACCCTAGTTTCTCTCTCATATTGATAACTTAAAGTTTGAATCCTGCTCACTTGTTACTTAATCAACAATCGGTTATTTGCTTACAAACCCCACCCACTGTTAATTACTTGTTTCAAAAATTATTTGACTAAACATATAGAGTAGTGACTTAAATTAAAGTCTGAACCATATTCCTCGTGGGATCGACCCCAACCTATAAGTTGGATTCTTTATTTGACGGCAACCACTTATACTTCTTTAGGGAAGCGTAATTTGAGCGTATTAAATTTTGGCGTCGTTGCCACGGAATAAAGTTTTTAGATTAAATTTAACTACATTATTGAACTTTATTCAATTATTTCCCAATTTTACTTTTTTGGTTTTGTTTTTGTTTGCTAGCGGTTTCTACGCTAGTGTATGCCAAGTACACGGAGTCGAGGCGAACCATTGACCCCATACGACCTTGAATTAAGTAAGTCTTTGAGAAAAAAAAGGAAGATCAAGTGGTCCATAATAATCCAGTCAAAGAGGAACATGAGGACGGAGTAAATAATGAGACTGTTCAAGTTCGTGGTGGTAATCTACTCAGAGATGCATTGAGTGTAAAAAATCCGCCAGAACCAAGGTTGCACGAAAACTACAGGGTCGACTTCAACACTGCCGAATTAGAAGGGACCATTGTTCTTCCTCCTTTACCCCTAGGGCATACATTTGTGGTGACCAACAGTCTTATGCATATGTTTACAATGCGAGGGTTGTTTTCTGGTCTAGCTTCAGAAGATCCGTATGGTCACATGGCGAAACTGAGAAGTGTCTGTAAGACCTGTGTGGGGCGATTGAAGTTAGATATGGATGCCATAGGTTTGAGAGTCTTCCACTCTATCATTGACCAGTGATGCTACAGTGTAGTTTGCGGAGCTTTCATATAATTCAATTCATACATGGGACCAATTGCATCGAGTGTTCATGGAAAAGTATTTCCCAGTGTTGAAGAAACTAAATCACAAGGACAAGTTGAATAATTTCATGCCACTACCTTGAGAGTCTGTGAGCAGTTCATGGGATTGGTTGACTGCGTTTATTAGAAGTGTTCCGAATCACGACATAGATGATGAGTCATTGAAGGAGTATTTCTTTAGAGGGAAAGATGATAATTGAAAGGCCGTGCTAGATACGAATGTTGGAGGATCATATGGTAACACTACTAAAAAAACTGTTGAAAAACAACGGCCAAAAGCAACAGACTGCGTCGCTTTTGGATTTTTTTCAAGAATTTTTTTTAACAAAAGCGACGGACTTCGTCATTTTTATTAAATTTTCATTTTTATTAATCTCCAAAAAGATACACAGTTCGTCGCTTTTCTAGAAATTTTAACTTTTAGAATCCCATAAAAACGATGGACTAAAGGATCTTGTCCGTCGCATTTTTGGAAATTATTTTTTTGAAAAGTCTAGAAAAGCGCCGGACTAAAGGACACTTATCATCGCTTTTTTGGGTTTTAAAAAAAATAAAACCTAGAAAAGCAACGGACAAAACCACCTTGTCCGTCGCTTTTTCTGCAATTTTTTTGGACATGCAAATACAATTCAATTCAATCCAATCAAACACACAACATTATAAATAAGCTACACAAAACATAAAACAACCAACTTAAATTAACATTCAGAAGTATCTATATCACAATATAAAGACTTATAAATTCTTTCAAATTCATTTCAAAATTTCAAAAAGTTCATAAATTAAAAGAGACCTAAACTAGGGAGTGCGATCTACAAAATCATCAGCCTCCTCCTCACTGTCGTCGTCGGTGTCCTTAGGAGCCGAAGATGTAGTAGGTCAATGAGCGAGGTTCATCACTTGTTTTTTGATTTCCTGAACGATCGCGCTCATGCTTTGTTGTTTAGCTACTCTTCTCCACTCTGACTTTGCCAATGACGATGTAAGCTTTGCTATTTAACCCGACATAGCAGCAATATGAACACTGTCAAGTGCCTCAACTTGACGTGACAATCCAATACCTTATAAGCCTGAATAGAGTCATCTTACATCGTTTCGAGAGCCTAGACCACATAATAAACCCTTGTGTGTCTCCCCTACAACTTTCTCTGTCTAATTTTAGGTGGACAGTTCAGGTTTCATTTGGATCAAACTATATAGATTCTCAGCGACGTACTGGTGAAACTTATTCATCATATTAAAAATAAAATTGACATCAATTGTAACATTCCAAAAATGTGTAGACTAAACTAGAACTAAAATGAAGGGGGCAAGAGTCAAGGAAGAGGCAAGGGCCTAAACTACCTAAGGAGAGTGAAGGAAAACATTTTTTTTCCTTGGACCCTTTAGCGAGGGAGCAGCATGGTCTCCCAAGTGACTTGGTGAGTCACCAAAGTGCACTTGGGGTCGCCTAGTGGACTTTCCCCATGACCTAGCTGCTGGAAAATTAGGCGAGAATGGTCGGGGCTCGCCAACCAGGTTGGCGCATTGCCAAAGGTGCTCCCCTATTGCCAAGTTATTTGGCTGCTGGGAATGAGCTATTGCAAAATTTTTCGGACCAAGGGTCCACCAGGCGAGTTGCCTAGTGCCCTTGGCGAGCCAAATCGTGCAAGGTAAGTAGTTTTAAGTTATAACTTTAGGGGTCTTTAATTATTCTTCCAAAATTGATCCCACAATGTTCTACTCTTTCCCTAGTAAGTATATAAGCATTTTAGACTCAAATTTCCCCCAAATTAAGTCACTTTTATAGAATAAAAAAGAAAACCCAAGAACTTCATCTTCCTCACAATATTTCTCTCTCTAAAACTCAAAGAAGAAGAAGAGTGGAGTTGGAGCTAGGGCTTGAAGATTCAAGGAGATTTCACTCAATTTCTTTGAAGAAATCATTATCAAGGTGTTGTAGCCTTCATCCTTGGATAATTTCCATTCAAGGAACCCTTCGAATTCAATTTCAAAACTAGTAACTTCCCCAAAGTTAGGGTTTGGTTTCAATCTTGAGGGTTCTTTCTCAAAACGTTTTTAATTGTTTATTTATGATGAATTACAATTGAATTGATGATTTATTGTTGGTTTATGATGAATTCCCCCAAGAATCTATGTAATCACTAATTTCCCCAAATTGGGATCTTATGATATGAATTATTGATTCTTAAAGGATTTATATAAGATTATGCTTATTATAGTTGGGTTACTTGAATCATGCTATCAATTATGTCTATATTAGTAATTATGGAAGTGTTGATGGCTTGTCACCTTGAAAGGCAAGATATGTTAATTATGTATGATTAGGAGGGCTATGTAAGGTCCATAAGAACACTTTGAGAGTAAAGTGAATATAATCATGATCTAGGTGATGTTGTGTTGGGTTAATTTCCTCATGAACATATTTATGTATGATCATAGTAGGATGTGAAAGGTTTGTCACATATGATGATTCTAAGGTTGGTAGACTAGTCTCACTTAATAAATCTATGAGCTTTAGCATAAATTGTGTTGGTTTGAGTGTCAAGACATTCTACCATATTTATCACTGTAAGTCAGGATTTAATATGAACTCAATGGGAAATAATGATTAGCATTGAGAGGATATGAATATCAGATGTTAGATTATAGATATTTGAGGCTGACTTTCCAAATGGGCTCCTTTTACACTAGTTGAGTCCGGGTTCCCAAAGTAGTTATCTCATGAGATGGAAACCTTCTACGTTAGTTGAGTCTGGGTTTCTAGAATTAATCTCCTTATCCTATAAACTATGTGCCTACATAGGTCTTTAGTTGGTGGATTCACGTAAGCTAAGAGTTGGGTTCTACCTTCGGCAAGTAGGACAACCCCTTTTCGGTGTGGGGTAGAAACCAAATTCCATGATAGATCACATGGTCAATTTCGGTTAAGACTAATTTCCTAATATGTTAATATGAACAAGAAGATGATTTATAGACCATAGTTACACAATAAGCTTTACTTAGTATGAGAAGGGGTATGTGACTTTACTCATGCATTGCACAAGTAGTCTTTGAGAGTATTTATGCTAAGTTGTTACTATGAGATGATGAATTATTCGTTTTGATATAGTTTATGACTTACGATTTCCAATGTATGCATGATAACTTCAAAATCGGTAAAATGCATGGTTTTCAACCAAAATGTCCTTTTTATCATATTTCAATGATTTCTTGCATTACTGTCACACTTAGTGTATTTTTGTATTAACCCATATTTTCTACATTTTCTATAAGTGTAGGGTCCGTTGAGGTGTGATTCTTCTATTGTTTAAAGCTTGGATTGACTATTCTCCTAACTATTGGTGAGTTCTCCTGGTTCGAGGATGGATGATGATATTATAGTTTCTTTCTTGTACTTGCATTTGAGAATTATGTTGCTAAGGGCTGTGGCCCTGTTTTGAGACTCCTATTGTAATAGATGTCATTATGAGACAAGTCTAGACTTCCACTTTACTTTTATGAAAAATTTCTTAAGATTTTGAAAAGGTGCTTGTACTCTTCATTATTGATGAGTCCAAGATTTGGACTCATTTAAGGCTTTGTTTGCATAGATTTAATATCCTAAAATGCTCCATCTATGCTAATAACTGATGTAAAACTCTTGATTTCCAGATATATGAGTTGAGGAACGAAGCTAGGACAGAAACGGTCAATAAGGAAAAGGCAAGCTGAAAAAGAGAAGAGGAAAAATAAGCTTGATGGTCGCCGAGATCACTCGGTGAATCGCCAAGTTGCTCCGCTATCGCCTAAATTTACAGTGCTCTGAGATTGGATTAGGAGTAACTTTGGTGAGAAGCAATTCCATTTGGTATGTCGCCACTCACTTCGGCGAAGGATGACCTCATCGCCAAAAGTGCTGATGGGTGAGTTAAAAGGCAAAAAGGCACATCACAGAAGGAAACGACGATATCGATCTGGGTCGCCTAAAATTATAGTGGTTGGACTATGAAGATGTGAAGAATGAAGGCGAGACGAAGGTCAATCGGTGAGTTGCCGATTAGTCGGTGAAGCCTGACTATTCTCACCGATTTGTCCCAAAAAACCACATATCAGACTTGTATAAATTGATTTTTTTCAACAGAGAGAAAGCATTAAAAAATTGTTAGGAACAAAAAATAGAGAGCAAAAACATTACTATTGTTGATTTAAAGTTATTTTAGCAAGGTTTTTCATTTTGGCTTTTGTAATAGAAAATATATTATTCAATTTTGACTTTCGAATTTCATTTACCGAGCAATTGAAAATGTGGCACATATTGAATTTCATCTTTTTTCTATGATTGGCTAAAACCCTAACCTTGGGGATTTGACAATGTGACCAATTGTTGCATTTGACTAAATAGGTGACATCAATTAGCCAATTTTGGTGTTAATTTTAAGTGGGCATAAATTATTACTGTGGTTTAACTTTATTATTGCATGTTTAGTGCAATATAGTTTAGAGTTTTGTGCTTGCTCGAGAGAGAGTATAGATCCAACATAGTAATTTAGCATCCTTAGTAGTGGGTCATGACTGTTTTAGCTTGAGAAAGTCAAACTTGTGATTCAGCCTTTATATCTAGCTCGAAAGAGTCGATTTGATAAGAAAGTGGGTTGGGCGTCTTATGGGTAGCGTTGATGTTTGAGAGAATTCAGTAGAAATAAGGTAATTGTTCTAGAGAAAATTGCTTTACTTATAGTCCATTCTACCCACAACGAATTAACATTGTTGGTAATGATGTACATCCGTTAAGTTAAATTCGACAATTGGTTAGTCAATTCCCCAAGTGTTATCTCATTATCTGATTGGTCCTTCTTGATTGTTGAAGTGGGTTGGTAACGACATCTTGGAGTTTGACTTATAAACTTGTTAAGTGTGGTGTTTGTTCAGGTGAAAAGGTCAAGGTCATATTTTCATATTCGAATTCATAGAAAGGTACTCTCTGTGGGATTGACCCCAACACATTTTGTTGGGTTTATACTAATTTATGATCGTTGATACTTAGAACCGGATGAAGTGTCTTTGAAACATTAATCAAAATGGCATCGCTGCAGGGGAGTAACGTTATTTAGAGTTCTTTTATCGAAGATTTGACTTGTGAATTTGTCAGCTATAATTGAATCGATCTAGATTGCATTGTGTTAGTGTTGGTTGGACTGAATAGAAGTAAAAATGACTAAGGAAAAGATGAATGGTAGCCTAGCAGGCCCCCGAGATGGTATCGAGGATGTTAACAGTGCATACAACCCAACCCAATCTGGTGAAATGGGTGCAATTTTCCTACCATCAGTTGATGAGAATGCAATATTTGAGGTCACGAGCATTACTCTTCATCTCCTCCAAATGACGGGACTTTATGGTAGGCTGGGTCGTAAAGATCCACATAATCATGTGAGGAATTTTATAGATATGTGCAGCTTGTTTTCGTTCAAGAATGTGCCACAAGAATCAATCTGGCTCAGATTATTTCCCCTATCTCTAATGGGGGAGGCTAACATGTGGTTGGCTGAGCTGCCAAAGAATTCTATCACATCGTGAAATGAGCATATCACGTCATTTAATGCAACATTCTTCCCTCTGTCGAGGATGATGAAACTCAGGGATATCAATCAAGGTTTTAAGCGAATGGAGGGTGAACCCATCCATGAAACGTTGTTGAGGATTAAGAAACTCCTACTTAAATGCCCAACTCACGGGCAACCAAATGAGTTCCTACTCCATATTTTTATCGGAGTCTTGATTCGGTTAATAAAGGAGTTGTTGATCAATTGGTTCGAGGGGGAATAATGTTGCAATCATTTGAGGTGGCTTCATTTCTTCTTGACGACATGACAAAAATAAATAAACCTTGGTACACTCAAGAGGATAAAGTCTCTCCTTTTGGTTTTAGAATGACCCAAGAACAACTTTATAAGGAAAGAGAAAGGGATGAGAACATTAACAAGATGCTGGACCAAATGGAACTACTACAAGAGCATATATTGGAGAATGTGAGAAAGCCAAATAGAGTGTTTAGAGTTGAGGAGGGATCTTCCTCTATTTATTCAAAATTGGGGGAGAATCAAGGTTGGAATTCCAAGAAATACGAGAAGGGTTTTCATCCATGCTATTTACAGTGAGGTGGAAATCAAGGTTGAAACTACCACAAGGAAGAAGAGAAAAGAAGATACTGTCAAGAATGGGATGAGCAAAGTGATTATTGGAAAAGGGAGGATGACTATGAATAGAACCACACTCTATCGAGTGAGAGCCCAAAGTCGAAAGGGAGTGCAAGTAGTCCCCATGTGAATGATTTCCTATCACACATCCTTGACAAAGTTGAAGGTTCAAATGATTTGCTAAAAGGGATGAAATCTGATTTTTTTGTCATTGAACAATAAAGTGAAATCTTACGCAGATGCAATCAAGCTACTTAAAGGTCAGTTGAGTTTATTTTTAGCACAATTGGAACCAAAAATGACAGTTGAAGGTGATGATAGAGGCTTGGATGTGGTTACTCATAGTGGAAAGGTAGCAATAGGCGATTTGATAGGCAATGAAGAAGCTCATATACCTGAAGAAGACAAAGGTATGGAGGAAGAAGAAATACCCATCCATCAAAGCATTGCCAAGGGGTCATAAAAAGATGTGGAGAAACACAATCCAATCCTAATTGACTGCAACCTTTAACATAAATATCTCCTTCGTTTCCCCAATGCCTCAAGAAGAAGAATGAGGATGACAAGTTGAAAAAGTTTTTGTCGGTGTTTAAGACATTATCGATTAATCTCTCTCTAGTGGAAGAGTTGTTTGAAATGTCGTGTTATGCCAAGTTTATGAAGGAGTTATCCACCAAAAAAGTGCTTGGATTTTGAAACAATCGAAGTTTCTCATAGCTGCAGTGTAATTATGACTAAGGAGCTGATCCAAAAGAAAGAAGATCCGAGAGAGTTCACCATTCCTTGCACCATTGGCATGCTCCAATTTGCTAAAGCCCTATGTGATTTAGGGGAAATCATCAACTTAATGGCATATGCAATCTATAAACAAATTGGGTTGGGCAAACCGAAAGCCACAATAATGAGACTCTTGATGGCGGACTAATCAATTAAACATCCTGTGGGGATTCTATATGACATCTTGGCAAAGGTTTACCAATTCATTTTCCCAGTTGATTTTGTCATTCTTGATTGTGAAATAGATGCTGAAATTCCCATCATTTTGGCAAGACCATTCTTGGCAATTGGGAGAGCATTGGTGGATGTTGAAAGAGGAGAACTAAAGTTCTGGGTGAACGAGGATAAAGTAACCTTTAATGTTTTTAGTCAATGAAACACCCAAGTGATATTCACTTGGTTTCTACTGTTGATGTTATTAATGAGGCAATGGCTAATGTGAGCCATTTGATGTGTTTGAGTGAACCACTTGAGGCCTTGCTTGCTAACTATGATGAATTCAAAACTCAACGCTATGAAGAGGTAGTAGCTGCTCTTTCAGGCATGGGGTAATATTCAAAGACCCCATTGAAGTTGGATATTGATCTAAAAAATAGAGAAAGTTCTCCCGCAAAGCTATCAATAGAAGAACCACCGAATCTGGAGTTGAAAGTACTTCCCTCCCATCTCTAATGTGCTTTCTTGGGGGAAAATAACACCTTACCAGTGATCATTGCAACTGACTTGCTTGAATGGTAGGTAAACTTGCTCCTTGAGGTGTTGAAAAGGTATATAAAAGCTATAGGTTGGACTATTATTGACATAGTGGGCATTCCTTCTGGCATTTGCTCTCATAAAATTCAGCTTGATATTGATTATAAACTGAGTGTTGAACATCAACAGAGATTGAATCCACTGATGCAAGAGGTGGTGAAAAAGGAGATAGTAAAGTGGTTGGACGCAGGTGTGATCTACCCTACTGCGGACAGCAAATGGGTAAGTTTGGTGCAATGTGTATCGAAAAAGGGGGGGTATGTCCCGAATGAAAAGGGGGAGCTTGTATCTATGAGACCGGTGACCGGATAGTGAGTATGCATGGATTACCGGAAGCTAAACTCTTGGACTGAAAAAGATCGCTTCCCCATGTCTTTCATTGATAAATGCTTGATCGACTTTCAGAGAGGTTAGCATTGCTTCTTGGATGGATACTTCGATTATAACCAAATCTCCATTGATCCAGAAGACCAAGACAAAACCACATTCACCTGCCCATATGGAACTTTTGCCTTCAAACAGATGTTGTTCGGGTTATGTAATGCTCCAGCAACATTTCAACTTTGTATGTTGTCCATTTTTGCTGTATGGTGGAGGATTTAATGGAATTCTTTGTGGATGACTTCTTGGTTGTGGGTGACACTTTTGAAGCATGTTTGGCACACTTGGGACAAGTTCTCCAAAGATGTGTGGAGACAAATTTTGTCCTAAATTGGGAAAAATGCTACTTCATGGTTAGGGAAGGTATAGTTCTTGGTCACAAAGTGTCGCAAAAAAGGCTGGAGGTTGATAAAGCGATGAATGAAGTGATTGAGAAGCTACCACCACCAATTTCAGTGAAGGGTATTCGTAGTTTCTTGGGTTTTGCCGGTTTTTACCGGAGGTTCATCAAAGACTTCTCAAAAATTGCACATCCTCTATGCAAACTCTTGGAGAAGGAGGTGAAATTCCACTTTGATGATGCTTGCATGGTAGCCTTCAAGTGCCTGAAAGAAAAATTGGTCTCCTCTCCAGTTATCATTAGTCCCGATTAGTCAGAACCCTTCGAAGTGATGTGTGATGCAAGTGGCATGAAATTAGGTATCGTATTGGGGTAAAAACACAACAAACTATTCCACCCCATTTACTACGAAAAAAAGCTCTAAACAGTGCTCAACGTAACTATACAATTACAGAACAAGAATTACTTACGGTAGTATATGCGTTTGAGAAGTTTCGGGCATACTTGCTAGGCACTTAAGTGGTTGTTCACACTGATCATGTTGCACTGCGTTATGTGATGGCAAAGAAGGATGCCAAGCCACGATTGATAAAGTGGGTGCTACTATTGCGAGAATTCAACTTTAAAGTAAAAGATAGGAGAGGTTGTGAAAATCAGGTGGCTGACCAATTATCAAGATTGGAAGGCGAGGAAAAAGACGAGCTGTAGATCGACATAAATGATGCCTTTCTCGATGAACATGTATTCAAGGTAACTCTCAAACAACCTCCTTAGTATGATATTTTGCCAATTACGTAGTGTGTGGATTAATGACGGATGAACTGGACTTCTACCAATAAAAGAAGTTCTTGTTCGATGTTAAGAAGTTCTTTTTGGATGAACCATATTTATCCAGAGAGTGGGCAGACCATATCATTAGGAGATGTGTTTCGGAGGAAGAAGCCATCGAAAGTCTTTATACTTTTCATACTTCACCAATTGGGGGTCATCATGGTGGAGTGCGTACAACTGCTAAAGTCCTTAAAAGTGGTTACTACTAGCCGTCCCTCTAGAAAGATGCTCATGCTTATGTTAAGAGGTGCACTCAATGTTAGAAAGAAGGTGGAGTGTATAAAAGATACGAGTTGCCTCTCATGCCCATTTTAGAAGTTGAGCTATTTGATATATGGGGAATAGATTTCATGTGCCCATTTGTAAGTTAGGTTGGGAATAAGTATATTTTGGTGGTGGTAGATTATGTTTCTATATGGGTGGAGGTTGTTGCACTTCTGAACAATAAAGGGAACATTGTTGTTCAATTCCTAAAACCTTATATCTTTGCTAGATTTGGTATTCTTTGGGCTATTATTAGTTATGGGGGATCCCATTTTTGCAACAAGTATTTTGCATCTGCATTGAGAAAGAATAGAGTGAAACACAAAGTAGCAACTCTATATCATCCCCAAATGAACGGCTAAGTTGAAGTGTTGAATCAGGAGACCAAGAGTATCCTAGCCAAGACAGTGAATGCAAATAGGACTGATTCGAAAGCTTGATGATGCTCTATGGGCATATCACATTGCATATAAAACACCAATTGGTATATCTCTGTATCAGCTAATCTTCAGAAAATCTTGCCATTTACCGATTGAATTGGAACACAAAGCATTATGGGCATTGAAAGCTCTAAATCTGGACTGGACAAAGACATCAAAAGAGAGAGTAGATTAGCTAAATGAGTTGAATGAATTCAGGTTCAAGGCATATGAATGTTCATCTCTTTACAAGGAAAAGTTGAAGAAGTGACATGATTCTAGAATCCTTAAAATGGAGTTCAGAGTAGGAGATTGGGTTTTGCTATATAATTATCGACTCAGACTCTTTCCGAGAAAGCTCAAATCCAAATGGTTAGGTCCATTCAGAGTAACACGAGTGTTCACAAATGGTGCCATTGAAGTCGAAGGTAAAGAGGGACATGCATTCAAAGTGAATGGGCAACACTTGAAGTTGTATTTTTGCTAATGCCAAGAGATTTCTCTGATTGAAGTATTGTATCTGGAAGATGCTTGAGAGAATTTCCATGTCATGCCACGATGTTAAATAAGGTGTTTCTTGGGAGGCAACCCAAGTGTTAGTATTTCAAACAATGTGCGCTAATTTTGCAGGTGCAAGCAATTATGTGAGGTGAATACTCAATTTGCGGATCACCGAAGCTGTTCGGCAAGCCCGACCTACTCCGCCTTCTGGACATTGAAAATGGAGTTGAGATACTGGAACATTAGGCGGGGAAACTTCATCACTCAGAGACTCGCCAAAGTGATTGAGTGACCCGACTTTATCCGCCCTTTTGCCACTGCTCGGATTGCCTGACCCAATTGATCATTCGGCCAGGTTGCAAGTCCATAAGGTGAAGCGTCGACCGATTTGACAAACTCTTTCAATTTTGCCTTTTCGCCCCTTCCTGAACGTGTTGTATATAGGAAATAACAGTGATATCCAGATCATTTGGTGAATCACTGAGTAGTTCGGTGACTGTTACAATTTTTTGCCAAATGGGTGCCTAGTGAAGATTCCTTGTCACTTTGCTTTACGTGTTTACATATCAGTTGTTTATCTTTATATTCCAGTTTTGGTATTATCTGTTCTCTACTCAGATTGGGGACATTGTTGAATGCTTTTAGTGGGGTGTGTGTTTGGTCAGTGAGTTCCTTGCTCGTTATAAAAAGTTATTTATTTGAGTATCGGTTATGATCAATACCGATGACTTGAATATTGCTTTTAATTGAAATAAAATGAATGTGCCGCTACGATGAGGCCAAATGAAGTTGCATAGCTAATATGTGAACTTTTTGCATCTCATTGTGACTAGTTGATTATTGAATTTAGTCTATTGTGATGGAAATTGCACACTAGAGAAAGTGTGGACTCTTGTTTTATATTGGTGCCAATGCCTTGCGTGATGAGCTTACCGTGAACCATGTGTGATGACACCTAGAATTTTCCCCGTTGGTCCGGTTGACAAAGTGATGCAAGCTCTTGAAATGTTCTTAGGCAACAATTTTAAAGAGTGAAATAATTTGACATTATACCTCTTTTGTAGCCAACCTTGTGAGTGTGTGAACTTTTCTTGAACACCTTTTGAGCCTTACCCTTTTCTTGGAAGAAACTTGATGCAGCTGTGACCTTTCTTTATCCATTCACCCATAATCCTTATGAAGTGTGGTTTGTTTGAATAGCCAACCTAGGCCAAAAGCCTAAGTTGGAGGTGTGGTGAAAAGATAAGGTAAATTAAGAAGTGTGAAGAAGTCCCCTTTTATCCATGATTTTGAAAAGGATGAAACCCCTCCAAACAAAAAAATAGAGAGAAATAGAAAAGAAGAATAAAAAAGAGAAAGAACGAAAAAAGTTGAGAAATAAAGTTGTAAAATTTTCAAAAGAAATGGGGTGTCCGGTATTCCATGAGAAATGAACAATGAGATGAATTTTGAGCATGAGTGGAAGTGTTGAAGAAAAGGAAAAAGAGTGTTTGTTCGTACCATATTTCATGAGGATAGCAGCTACTAAGCCTAAATGACCATACGTTTACACTCAGCCCCATTACACGCCTTGGAAAGACCTTTTTGATCTTGAGTGAGCTAAAACAAATGTTGATTGGAAAATAAGGGCAAACCTATGGGTGAAGTCATGCATGTGTTCATATTTGCGACTGTGAGAGTTGTATATAATTTCAGAGCTATAAATTGTTGAACAATTGTGTGTAAATATGGAATTATCTTTGTGTGAGGGCATTTGAGTACCTTTGATAAGCTTGAAATTGCATTTGAAGCAAGTATTGTGAACTTGAGAATCTTTGATAATGGTTAGTCACAACTTTAATCTATGACTGCACAATTGATCCTTCCATAAGTAAATTGAGTCTTGTTGTGTGCATTCATGATTGAGTCTTCTGTAGCACTGTTTGGGACATCCTTTTTGAACTGCTAAACTTTTGTTTTACTTGAGGACACGTAAAAGATTAAGTTAGGGGTGTTGATTATTCTGAGATTTGGACTCATTTAGGGCTTTGTTTGCATAGATTTAATGTCCTAAAATTCTCCATTTATGCTAATAACTAATGTAAAACCCTTGGTTTTTAGATATATGGGTTGAGGAATGAAGCTAGGATAGAAATGGTCAACAAGGACAATGCAAGCTGAAAAAGAGAGGAGGAAAAGCAAACCTGATGGTTGCCGAGATCACTCGGCAAATCGCCAAGTTTCTCCGCTATTGCCTAAATTTACAGAGCTCTGAGATTGGATTAGGAGTAACTTTAGCGAGAAGCAGTTTCATTTGGTGTGTTGCTGATCACTTCGGCAAAGGATGACCTCGTTGCCAAAAGTACTGATGGATATCCAGATAAGTGCTGATGGGCAAGTTAAAAGGCAAAAAGATGCATCGTGGAAGGAAATGGTGATCCCAATCTGGCACACCTAAAGTTACAGTGGTTGGACTAAGAAAATGTGAAAAATGAAGGCGAGACGAAAGTCAATTGGTGAGTCATCGATCAGTTGGCGAAGCCCAACTATCCTCACCGATTGGTCCCAACAAACCACACATCAGACTTGTATAAATTGATTTTTTTTTGCAAGAGAGAGAAAGCATTCAAAAATTGTGAGGAATGAAAGATAGAGAGCAAAAAAATTACTATTACTGATTTCAAGTGATTTTAGCAAGGTTTTGCTTTTTGGCTATTGTAATAGAGAAGATATTATTCAATTTGACTTTTGAATTTCAATTACCGAGCTATGGAAAATGTGGCAGGTATTGAATTTCATCTTTTTTCTATGATTAGCTAAAACCCTAACATTGGGGGTTTGAAAATGTGACCAATTGTTGCATTTGACTAAATAGGTGACATCAATTAGCCAATTTTGATGTTAATTTGAAGTGGGTCTAAATTATTACTGTGGTTTAACTTCATTATTGCATGTTTAGTGCAATATAGTTCAGAGTTTTGTGTTTGCTCTAGAGAGAAGTATAGAGCCAACAGAGTAATTTGGCATCCTTAGTAGTGGGTCATGACGGTTTCATTTTGAGAAAGTGAAACTTGATATTCATCCTTCGTATCTAGATCTAAAGAGTAGATTTGATGAGAAAGTGGGCTGGGCGCCTTATGGATACGTTGAAGTTTGAGAAAATTCAGCAGGAATAAGGTAATTGTTCGAGAGAAAATTGCATTACTTATTGTTCATTCTACTCCCAACGAATTAACATTATTGGTAATGATGTACACATGTTAAGTTAAATTTGACAATTGTACGTCAGTTCCCCAACTGTTATCTCATGATTTGATTGTTTCTTATTGATTGTTGAAGTGGGTTGGTTACAACATCTAGGAGTTGACTTATAAACTTGTTAAGTGTGGTGTTTGTTCAGCTGAAAAGATCACGGCCATATTTTCATTATACGAATTCAAAGAAAGCTACTCTTTGTGGGATCGAACCAAACTCATTCAGTTGAGTTTATATTGATTTACGGATTATTAACACTTAAAACCGGATAAGTGTCTTTGAAATGTTAATCATTATTTTTTAATCTTATGTTATGAAAGCTAAGGGCTTGTATGAGACCCCTTCAGTGCAAAAGGTTTAGAATGAATCTAGGATGATCTCTCATAAGCCACGTCTAGTAGAACCTTGTTTATGGGTGTGAAGCACACCACATTCATGAATAAGAGTCTATAATATGTTTAGGAAATTTTACTTCTTTCATTACTCTTTTGTCGTGCCTTAGAGTTTTAATTCTATAAAGTCCTTTCCCTAATCCTTCTCTTGTGTCTTCAGGAAATGAATACAAGGGCAAATACTAGAAGAAGGGTAGAGGAGAATGAGGATGAGAGAGTTCCTCCCCAAGATCCTATTGATATGAGTGCTATGACAAATGTGGAGATAAGGTCAACTTTCCAAATATTGACTCAAGCTTTCAATGTAAGATTACACACTTACATAGTTTGTTAGCCATTTGGAAAATTCTCTATAGATGGCTTCATTACCCCATCTGTTTATGGAAAAGCTAATCATTTTACATTGAACTATTTCATTAATTAATGAACACTTATTAGTATATATGTAATTTGATAACATATTTTTAACACTTACTAGAGATATGGATGAATATCTGGACAATTAAGCAAAATATGTGTCACAACTGATTGCCATTTCATATTAGTGAAGCCTCGCTTTCCATGCTTTTTAGATCCTCGACCATTTTGATTAAAAAATGATATCAGTGGAAATAAAGGATCAATATTGCCTTCATAGTTGCGATTGGTCCTGTTTCTCCTAGATGACACATCATTACCAGAGTAATAAGAATAAATCACTAGTTCTCTTCTAATATGACCTTGAACAACTAATCCTTCGATCTTTCCCCTTTACTAAATTGATTTCTTGGAACTGTCAATTTTTCTGCATGTATATATGTATGTTAATAAAAGACTTGGTGAATATATATAACTTAGTGAATATTTCAAATGGATACATCCATCTTGTTTGAACCGGACCTCCGAGGAGGGCCTCTTACATAAGGTGAATTGGAAGATGTTCAATCTCATCAAGGAAATCTCATGGAAATATCTTCTCCAACTTGGTAGTAATAACAAAAATATATTCCTCCATCCTATCTAAACTACTCTCCAACAACTTTCCAGAACACAAATCTTTTAAAAAAAGACGTATCTCTGTGGTTGGTTTCCACCTCTTTTCGGGTAGATGTCTAAAAGTGATGGAAATTAAAGTTTCCATGAACACATGACAATGATGACTTTTCATACCTATCAATTTTTCTTCATTCATATCTGCCCGCTTTCCTAAATTCAAAGCATTGCCCTCGGACATCCTCAAATTTTTAACCCACTCACAAATTTCACGTTTCTCTTCCAATGTGAATGAAAAGCTGGCTTTGGTCTTAACTATTTTACCATTTTGTTATTCATGCAGCCATAACTCTATTCTCCTACAATATTCCTTTTTGTCCATTCTAGCTTTTGAATTGTATTTTGTCTTACCCTTAACAGTCATCCCTGTGTTAAATAAATTGTCAAAACAATTTTTTTCAATGTGCATCACATCAAGATTATGTTGTAGTAGATTGTCCTTCCAATACGACAACACCCAAATATGCTTTGTTTGGTTCAATTATGTTCAACACCATATCCAAGAAGTATAGAAGGTGAAGCTTCTGTAGCTTTAGGTAATTGAGAAACTGTCTCCCAAATTTGATGCCATATGACTAATGGAGGTGGGTGGTCACTTTCAATCTTATTTTTTCTAAATGCATTTTTCATCTTTCTAAACTTATGTTCCATTGGCAAGAACTGACGACGACAATCAATCCATGTATTTTGTCTGCCATGCTTAAAGTGAATGCCTTACTATTTTCCATGCAATACAGACATGCTAGCTTTCCAGCTGTCATCCAACCAAACAACATCCTGTATGCAGAAAAATCATTTATAGTCCACATTAAAGAAGCATGCGTAAAAAAATTTTTCTTAGTTGATGTATAATAAGTCAAAAAGCCTTCAAACAACAATTGTTTGAGTTCATCTATCAATGGTTGTAGATAGACATCAATCAAACTTTTCGGATCACGGGGACCTGGAGTAACACAACTCAAAAAGATGTAGGGACTGGACATGATAAAAGGCTACACTTTTGGACTTTAAGCAACACTTTTTAGGGGGTGGCCTAAAGAAGTGTAACCTTTGACATTAGGCAACAACTTTTAACTGTCGCCATCACAGCTAAACTTATAAAGCTAGCCAAATAGGTATAAGGGCACGCTTTGTAGTGATGCATTAGCGACACATTTTTTTTATTATACTACACTTAAAAGCGTTGCCTTTGATTTGTTATTGGTCACACTTAAAAAGTGTTGCCTTTTATATCTCATCTAGAGCAACACTTATAAAGTGTAACTTTTCTTATGTACAAAATAACATTGGACGTCCTACAACAACACTTTTGATGTGTGGCAATGTTGTGTAGAATTTTGTAGCCACAATTTTTTATTTTTAAGAATAATAATTTTTATTTGAATATATTAAATAATCACATAATTAAATATACAAGTGACCTAAAGCACAAAATTAACTAATAATTAAATCGAAGAAATATATTTCAAATAAACTTCGAGAAACATGTCTTGCATGTACAACCAATATTTTGAAATTAAAGTGATTGCTTAAAGAGCAATAAATTTCACAAAACCAAATGCATTCAAACATATATGACAATATATAGTACAAAAACTCTTCATCATTCACTACAACAGATCGAGTTTACTTCTGGCCACAATTCAAATTCAATTACCGTCATTTTCCTGCACATTCAAAATAAAATTATAAGTTAGTGAAACAAATCATGTATTTAATATGCGTAAATTCACGATAACCAAACCAATTCATAACAATAAACATGTGGAAGTTCATAATTGGAGAGTATTCACTGTAAGCCAACCAATTCAAAAGTGGACTCCTACTTTTAGGCCTGAGGAGGAAACACCTATAGTCTGGCAAAGTTTTGTACTTGGACACTGCTTCTATCCAAAAAACTAGAGGAAGTATTGCTAGGGTCAAAGTCCAAATCGAAAAGGACACCAACGACACTTGTTACATGTCTGTACTATTAATTAAGCAAAGAGATGAATATCGAATTCAAAAAAAGAAAAGAGTTGGAGGCAGATTGGAAGAACAAAAACAATAAAAAAGGAACAAGGCAATTCTGCAGCAGCAGCCTTATCACATAGGACAGTTGTTGCTAGTGTTGTATTGCAGCAGCAGCAGCAGACTTATCACATAGGTATGCCTATTAATTCTGCACTCCCTACTTCTAATAATTTCATTGATCTTTCTATGCAGGATCAACCAAACAATCAAGAAGCAACAAGGAAAACAAAGGGGAACAAAAGCAAAGGGGAACAAGGAAAACAAGATTCCAGAAACCTGCAAATGCAATACACAAATAGAGAGGATGCAAACAACAGTGCGCAATACCAGCAGCACCAAAAAAAGGAAATAACAACAAGCTAGCTGATGAAGAATGGCATACTTAGAAGAGGAAAGCTTACAGGCTAGTTCAACATAGCATGGACAGACTAAAATTTCCTAAGGAAACATTGCAGCAGCAAGAGACTCATCACACAGGTATGCCTACTAATTCTGCACTCCCTACTTCTAATAATTTCATTGATCTTTCTATGCAGGATCAACCAAACAATCATGAAGGAACAAGGCAAACAAGGGGGAACAAGGCAAACAAGATTCTAGAAACCTGCAAATCCAATACACAAATAGAGAGGATGCACACAGCAGTTCGCAATACCAGCAATAACAAAAAAAGGAAATAACAACAAGCCAGTTGATGAAGAATGGCAGACTCAGAAGTGGAAAGCTTACATGCTACTTCAACATAGCACGGACAGACCAAAATCTACTAAGCAAACATTGTAGCAGCAGCAGACTCATCACACAGGTATGCCTACTAATTCTACAGTCCCTACTTCTAATAATTTCATTTATCTTTCTATGCAGGATCAACCAAACAATCAAGAAGGAACAAGGCAAACAAAGGGGAACAAAAACAAAAGGGAATAAGGCAAACAAGATTCCAGAACAACCATCTCTCATAAAAACCATCACAGTTCAAAGCAGTAAAACAACAGGGGAAAAAAGTACACAACTACAACCCAAAATCACTAAAGTCCTCCTTCAACACATTACAACATTCATACAACTAAAAATATAAAAAAAATTAGGTATAGAAGCTGAAAGGAGACAATGAGTGACAAAAACAAAGTGCAAACTAAACTTTCAAAGATTCAAGATAGTAAAATAAGTTCAAAATTTCTTTATCAAGAACACCAGCTCAACTAGAAGAAGAACAATATGCAGACTATTAACAGGGAATGTGAAATACAAAATACCTTTTGAAGAACCGAATCATGAGCTGAACCTAAAGAATGTGGAAGATTTGTGCCTCTTATAGCTTGTGCACTACTTGCATCAACATGTGAAGAAAGTTTAGATCCATCACACCTTGTTATATCTTGAAAATTCAATCCAGGGTTGTTTTGCAGCAATTGAGTGAATAAATGTCACATTTCTTCTCTCAATTCTTCCTTTAGAGAAGTGATTTCATTGGCATGCTTGTGTTTTAGATTGCTAATTTCCTCATCTTTCTTCAAAGAAATTGTTGTCACTAATCTACCATAGCACCTAAGTCGACTAGGTTAATCCTTTCCAAACACTGCCCTAAATGCATCATCAGCTGTTTCCCCAGAATTTTGGTGATTATGAAGTTCAGCCTGTTGAATAAAATTGGCATCCATACTGAACTGTAAGTACTATTTCATTTCTAGTCCTATGATATCGATAAGAACTAAAAAAATTTAATAACTTTTCCTAGCAAACAATTCAGCAACAACGATAAAGAATTGATATCTCATCGCACTTGCACAAGAAGAAGAAGAAGATGAAGAAGAAGAAGAAGAAAAGAAAGACATACCTGATAAAATTCAATAGTCAAACTCCCCACAATATATAAATTTTAAGTCTGAATTAAATTCACTAGTTATCTTCTTTAAAAAACTTACTATTGCAGCTTGGGTATCAGCCTAGATTTCCTTTCCTATCTTGGTACGAGTTGCAATAAATATTTCAGGCTTTGATTGTTCTTTGTTGTTGTCTTTGGATGCACGCTACAGATTATATCAAAAGAAATTAAAAAACATCAATATTTTCTAATAAAGTACAAAAAAATGAAATTCAGATTTTTGAAGAAATGTCAGCTAAGTATTACCAATGCCATGCATACTCTTGCAAAATTAATAGGTCCCATTTGATGCCTCCACTTTTGTTTTTTCCTGTTTTGAGAATTCATCTCGCATATGGTCTATAATTAAATAAAAAGAGATAATCGAATTGATAAATCCAAAAAAAAAAAAAAAGAATAGATATGATGCAAAATATGTCGATGAGTAGAAATGCACTATTTTAGCCTTACTTGAATAGTTGGGTATTTCCAATACTCGATTAGGTGACGGAATTGATTATCTGGAATGCCATTAGGACGTTTTGCTAGCATATACTCATGGGTACTATTTTTATCAAAAAATTTCTCTTTAATTTTTTGCTTGTGTCGCCTCCAAGCATCACGAAGACCAGTCATCACCCATTTCTTTCCTTCTACTGGAATTAGAAATTTGGACTATGCAAAATAAATTATATTTAGCTTCAGTAAGTAAAAACAAATAATAAAATATGCAATCTCAAAAGTGATTTTTCTTACATTGATATATTCCCACATGTGCTTTTTAGTATCATTTGGCACGCATGCCAACTAGTGTACATCAAGCTGATGAATCTAGGATTCCTTGTAATTGTTCCTATAAAGTTGCTTAATTCTGACACTATCTTATTAGCTGGCCCTATTGCTTGTCCTTTGTCAAATGTCACCTCCTTTCTTTCTTCCAAATTTCTTGCATGAATATCCTTATATGTTGTTTGTCCTCTAATTTTTTTTTGGCTTCGATATTTCTAGATTGATGTAATAGAAAGGAAACAAAATATTTCTTTTATAAGGAGTAATAAATCTTATAAGGTTTAAGACATACCTTTTGTACTACAATCAATGTCAATTTCCTCTTCTACATCACATTCATCTCCACCGAGTTCTTCTTGATCCACAAGATCATCCAATCCTTCGATGTGTTCATTAATAATAGGAGCATGCATAAATTCGACATCAACTATTGTGTGGTTATCACGTTTTGTTTCATCATCTATGCGTATCCCTTGAATATTCTAAAATTGATCAAGACTATTAGCTGGTATGACCGACTTCCTCTTTACCTGCTTGCAATTTAGTAGATCATGAATATCATGATCATTGTGTATCTGTTGCTTATCTAGAAATTGAGCAATACTGGTGGCTGGTCGGACCAACTTTCTCTTCACCTGTTTGAAGTTCAGTAGATCCTTAATATCATATTGTACCTCTCCATTACCTAGTGCTGTTCCAATCATATGTACTGAAGCAGTAACACCTTCCTTGAATGACGTTCGGAACCTAGATTATTCATAGGAAGTTTAATTCCTTTCTCTTGAATGGACTCTCCAGATTGAAATAACCTCTGTTTAGTTTGTCCTTTCCCTGCAATCATATATGAGGTTCTAAGCTCTTCCCTTGAAGACGATTGAATTATTGATTTGTGCCCAAGCAAATTACTCTTTCCTTGTTGTGGAATGAAATCCTTAGAATTCTTTCTTTTATGTGGTGTTGGTGCCTGCTCTTTCTTAGCTCTATCATTGCGTTTAGTTGCAATTTGTTCTCTCTTAATCTTTAATTTGTTGGCCAATTCAGCACTTGATTGGTATTGCATATCAAAATATAGATTCTTCAATGGACTTTGAGCTTTGTTTGGATTTGAACCCTTTTTCTTTAGTATTGCTAATTGATTCATTCTTCTCGCTTTGTTTTAATCTCTTTGATTTCTTTCCCTGTAGTAAGTAAACCTACAAAATAATAAGGTTCTTTAAGTGAAAGAAGTAGCAGTAATATAACTTTGATATAAGGTTGACAAATGACCTGTGCATCTACAGAACACATACACACCAACTTTTTCAAGAATTTCTAACTTTTAAGAAGTTATAGAAAAGCTCAACTCTTTCTAGACTTTCCAGCACTGTATTATAGCATATTGCAGCAGCTATATAAAAGTAATTGATAATAGCAGATTGCAGCAGCTGAGTTTCCAAAATTTCCAGTACTGTATAATATTGCAGCAGCTGAGTTTCCAAAATTTCCAGAATTTCTAGAATTTCGAGTAATATATATCAATAGATTGCAGCAGTTGAGTTTCCAAAATTTCTAGAATTTCCAAAACTTCTAGCTGTATATACTGTAAACTGATTCTATAACCTGTACATACACAATATCCTAGCAGGGAAGCTATAGCCACAACTAAACTAATTCTATAAATTCAAATAAAATCAGGACATAGACAAACTATTTTTGATCAAATTGATCATTAGAACTTGAAGCCTCATAGCTTCATATAGCATTTGAGAACAATCAGAGAACTGAGCCACACTTGGAGAGAAGGTAAACTACCAGATTTTACAGCCTCACTTCGAGAACCCAGAACACATAGCAGTCACACTTAAAATTACGACTGAATGAACTACAGACCATCTTGAATTAGCTAAAAGGAGACTCAGTTAACTTTAAGAAAATAGATCAAATCATATCAACTAAGAAACTGATACAAACTAGAAGCTCACTATTTCAGTCACAATAACGCATAACACTCTTGGTATGAAACAAGGAAACATTAAAGGTAAATAGTTGTACCTCTCTCGGAGCGACGAACTTGGGACAGCGACAAAATCAGGAGTTCACTGTTCTACCTCTAATGCCTACTACCTGATAATAAAAGGAAACAAATAAGTATATAAATAACAAACAACCAAATAAAACAATATTCAGCTAAAAGTACAAGTTCCTTAATAAAATAATCAAATAAGAAGCCAACATAAATTACTTAACCAAACAACAATTGGGCGGATGAAAAAAGCCAACAGAATACTTAAACATTGTAGCGATCTAATCTTCAATTCCACATATTAGATATCGTAATAAGTTTGTACCAAAAAACAACTAAATTACAAAAACAGTAAGTGAGCACTATATGGTCATCACAAAAATAATGAAACTCATGGTGCATCATCTTCAAACTCTTCTTCAGACTCATCTTCAAACTCATCTTCAAACTCATCTTCTTGCTCAGTTTTAGACTCATCTTCATACTCATTTTCAGACTCATCTTCAAACTCATCTGCAGACTCAACTTCGAACTCCTCTTCATACTTGACTTCAAGTTGTTGAGTAACAAATTCCTCCGAAGGCACATCAATAATTGTTTCTGGTACATCAATCCTTATTAAGAGTACTTCACCATTATCTTTTGGTATATATGGTCCCATCAAATGTTCAGATGGGTCGTTTTCATAACTTTGTGGGAGATTAGATTCAACTTCACCACCCATGCTAAACAAGTCTCTCGGAACAGTCTTCATAACATAATGTCTATCTTGATCATATGGATCTTGCACATAGAAGCATTGGTGTACTTGAGATCCAAGAACAAAAGGCTCTTCTTGAGAGCATCTCTTGTTAAAATAGGCATAAGTAAGGCCATAAGCATCATTTTCAACCTCACACCAATTGCACTTAAATAGAACAACCTTAAAATGACTGTAATAATCTAATTCAACAATATCAACTATTCTGCCATAATAAGTCAAATCTACAGCAATCAGATTTTTATCCTTTGAGCTTGCAAAGCTTGTAGTTGAGGCAAATAGTGTAACACCACTATTTTGTGTTTTATGCCTTGCATGACGCTGCCTAACATGGAATCTATATCCATTATGAGATACCCAAAATATCTTTTTGCAATAGAATTTGGTCCTCTAGACAATTATTTTATCAAATCAGGCACATCCTCTTGCAAAGCACGAGTTTCAAACCATTGAGAGAAGTTTTGACAATGATTCTTGGCCTTATCCCATTTAAATCTTCGTGGCTGGTTATTAACCTCATGCTTATGCTCTCTACACAACATGTACTTTTTTAATAAAATAATAAATAAAATAGATTACAAATTAGTTATACAAAGAATAATATATTCAAATTAAGGTACCTAATGTATTTTTGAACCTTGTCGCAATTTCCCAATAAGTATGCATATGCCTGACTTAGTGACTTGTTATCTAAAATGAATGGATCAGTTTTCTTTGCTCCTAAAGGAAATCCTTTGTTAGGAAACAAACTCATAGTTTATGCATCACTTGGGTTACATTCATCATTATTTCGGGCTCTGCTGTTAAATCTGGTATGCATACCCCCATGCAGATATTTAGAGAATAAATTCATACAATCTATTCCCACTCGTGTCTTTGCTATGCAACCTTCTGGATAACGTCTATTGCGGATGTATGATTTGAATGTACCCATTTCTCTTTCAGTAGAATACATCCATCGATTTTGAACTGGACCTCCTAATCTCACTTCATTCGCCAAATGGATAGGCAAATGAATCGTTTTATCAAAAAATGAAGGAGGAAAAATTCGCTCCAACTGATTTATTGTTTCTATGATCTCTACTTCTAATCAATCCAGTTCCTCCAATATGATTACTTTTTGGCACAAACGACGAAAGAAGGAACTAAGACGAATCAAAGGAATAGCCACATGATTAGGAAAAATGCTTTTAATTGGTATTGGAAGCAAGTAATGTAACATGAAATGAGCATCATGGGTTTTATAATTAGACACTTTTCTTTCATCCAAGTGCACACACCAAGATTTAAAACTCCACAAAAAATTGATTTCTCTCGATTTGTCATTGGGAAGTACGCCTTTGCAAACTTTGTTCTTGTATTATCTTCTGTATCTTTTGGATGAAGGTTCTTCCTGATTCCCATATCTTTCAAATCATATCGGGCTTTTGCATGATCCTTTGTTTTGCCAGAAATATCCAAAAGAGTTCCAAGTATGCTATCAAGTATGTTCTTCTCTATGTGCATTACATCAAGGTTGTGGCGTAACAAGTTGTGCTGCCAATAAGGTAATTAAAAAAAAATTGACCTCTTTTTCCATGGGCCATCAATTGATCTCTTTCTCTTCTTTCCAAACACATTTTCAAAATCATGTAAGCTATTAAGCACATCAGTTCCCTTTAAGAAGGGTGGAGGAGGCCTAAATTCAGTTTTTCCATTGAAAGATCTTTTGTTAGATGTCCATGGATGATCCATGGGTAGAAAAACATGATGATCCATATAACCCATTTTATGACTATGTTTAAGATAGCGAGAATTAGTTCCATAGTTACAACAAAGGCAAGCAAACTTTCCTTTTATACTCCATCCAAATAACATAGCATATGCAGGAAAGTCATTGATTGTCCACATAAGAGCTACCTGCATTTGAAAATTTTGATTTCTTGAAGCGTCATATGTTTCAACCCCAGAATCCCATAATAATTTTAACTTATCTATCAATGGTTGTAAGTAAATATCAATGTCATTTCTAGGTGATCGCGGCCCAGATATAAGTAAAGGAAGTATAGAATATTCAGATTTCATGCACATCCAAGGCGGCAGATTATACACCATCAACATAACTGGCCATGTTCTATGTGATATACTCATGGTTCAAAATGGATTGAATCCATCACTTGACAAGCCAAGTCTCACATTGCGACAATCTAGTACGAAATCTGGATGCATCTTATCAAAATCTTTCCATGCTAGACCATCAGCGGGATGCCTTAACTTTCCATCTTTAGAATGCTTCGTCATGCCACCTCAAAGAATCTGCCGTCTTTGAGCACATAAATAGCCTTTTGAGTCTAGGAATCAATGGAAAGTGTCTCAAAGTCTTTGCTGAAACTTGATGTTGTTTTTTTGAAGGCTCAAGCTCACTATCAACTTCAGGAGATTTAATATATCGTGAAGCTCCACAAGTATGACAAAATTCATCATCCTTATGATCATTCCTGAACAACATGCAATCATTGGGACATGCATCAATTTTCTCATAATCAAGGTTAAGATTCTTAACCATAGACTTGGTTTTATTGTAAGATAGAGGAATGTTCAACTCGGGCATCGCCTTTTTTAATAACTCTAAAAGAGAAGTGAATGATTCATTGCTCCATCCATGTAGACACTTCAACAAATATAAACAAAGTGTGAATGATAATTTAGAGAATCTTGTACAACCAAAATATAATTCTTGGCTTGCCTCTTCAATTAAGTTATAGAATTTCTTGGCATCTTCATTTGGACCATCGTAAACTCCTTCAGCCTCTACAACATCTCTAAATTGATCATTCAATAGCCCATCAATATCATCAGGCGAGTAGGCCATATCATCATTAACATTCAACTTGATATCCCATTCCCCGTGATTGATCCATCTAGTATTGCCTTTAACAAATCCATAGCATATTAGATGATCATACACTACATTCCTTCGAGTCCAACGAATATTACAATATTTTGCACATGGACACTGAATTTCCTCTCCTTGATGATCTCTATAAGAGTAAGCAAAATCTAGAAATGATTCAACACCATCAATATACTCTTTGCTATACCTTGCTAAATTCATCCAATCCTTGGATGGGATATTTGAATTCCTAGAAGAAGATATCAATATTTAATCTTTTAATAACAATCATTAAATCATTAAATACTTCACAAATAAGTTTTAAAAGTCACAATAAGTTATCAGAATCATGTGTTATGAGATGATAGAAGTTTCCTACCTAGTCATGGCACTTGTGCTGTGCCAAATCAAACCTTGAATCCTCCACAAATGTTTTTGAATGTTGATGATACTACCAAGGAAAAATAAGTAAAATTAATAGGATAGACACAATTAAAAGTTAAAGTTTTGTGAGTAAATATAGAGCTTTAGAGCTTTCAGAGTTTTTAGAGTTTTTTAAAACTAAGTCCAAAATTTTAAAATCTCATTCTTGTGCACACCCAATTAGAGAAGTATCAGACATCTAATACCATGCTTAAACATTCAAGCAAACATTCCTATGATCCTATAATAGATAGTCGATCAACAACTTATGAAAGTCACTTTGTATTAGTAATACAATAATTTTTTAAATTTGTTGTCTTAGTGATACAACAGTTTCCAAATTTCACACTGTATTAGTGACACAATGGTTTTTTAAATTTTCTCTATATCATTGATACAACAACAGATACAAAGCTAATTATTGTATCAGTGATATAGAATGAACTTTAGAAACTCTTGTATCACTAATACATAGAGAATTTCAGAACTGTTGTATCAGTGATACATGGTGAAAGGTATTTTTTAACCTTCCCTTTTGTGGTGAATGTTCTGTGAGTTTTTCAGCTTCTCCATATTTTGATTTAACTAGTTTTGTAAAGCCCTTGGCAGGTAAGCATATGAGAAATGGAGAACACATGGTAGGTTTTAATTGCTGATTGAGAAAAAAAGAAGGAAGAAATGCTAAAAGGCTGGTCTATTTTTGCTGGCTATTGAAGTGCAGAAACACAATGATAAGCATATGTCTGCTGAGCATGGAACAAGTTGTGCTATCCCATGTTCCTTACTAGTGGGATGTACCTTTTATTATAGCTGCTTAGTGTAGTCTTTTTGTTGTTCAATGAAGTGAAAAAGGCTTCATCTTTAGTTTCCCAGGTAGTCATCATATTCTCCTCTATAGTTTCCCAGTCTTTAACTGTCAAAATCAAACAATCATGGTTGAAAAACATTTCCCATTCCAGGAACATTTTGAAGATACAAACATGATTATGTTTAAGTAAATATGCTTGAAGTACATATTTTTATGTAATGGACATAGATTTAATGGAGAGAACTAGCCCAGAGAATTATGTAATCGAGGTTTACTGGATAGAAATTCTTTAAGAAATTTATGTGCATGTTGAAGAATGGAAAGCTCTTACTCATATACGGAGGTAGCAAATATCTTGTTTCATATGATCCTAAACATTGTGTCTTTAGGACTCTAAGGGTTAAGGGGATGTCTAATTATTTTCGGGCAATCATTCATGTTGGCTTCCTCAATTGGGCTGATATCCCTAACCCTGAAAATCTTTAGCAAAATCAGATCATACTTGGTGTCATTTCATTTTGTTTTTCATTAATAGTACTGTGTTTTCTAGATTATGTGATCTTCTTAATGTTATCCATCTATGTTTGATATCAAAATAGAGCATTTCAGAAGCGTTTACTTGACAGTTACAACATATTCATGTTCATTAGATAATTAATATGTAAAGTTTCAAAATCAATGATGGTGTGGATCTTTCTGTAGTTCATTGGAGATCACCTAAACTCAAAAGTTCTTCAGGTACACAAGCAGTATGTCATAGAATCGTCTCAGTTTCCTACATGTTGATCCATAACATAGTACTGCAGGTTAAATATGCCTGTATAGACAAGGTACGGTTCTGTCCTGAAACACTATTACTCGTAGAGAAAATAAGTGTTGGCGAGACATATGTTATGCCAAAACCAGTATCAAGATATGGAGTTGCTCTATGTGAAGAAATAAAAGCACAACAGTAGGGTCGCAATAGCATTGAACCTTCATACCTTTTCCCTGTGGCAAAGGAGTTCTAAAATCCGTGCTTTAACAGCATAGCCAACATCCTCTTGCCTTTTTTCCAAAAAATCATTAACATTTACAAGAATGTGTACACAAATACATTGTGAAATTTGTGGCAGTGGAAAAATCTTAAGCATGAGGAATTTAAAAAAATAAAAGAGTTGGAGGTTGATAGGAAGAACAAAAACAAAGGGGAACAAGGCAAACAAGATTCCAGAAACCTGTAAAGGCAATACACAAATAGAAAGGATGGAAACACCAATTCACAATACCAACAGCACCAAAAACAAGGAAATAACAACAAGCCAGCTGATGAAGAATGGCAGACTCAGAAGAGGAAAGCCTACAGGCCAGTTCAACATAGCATGGACAGACCAAAATCTCCTAAGGAAACATTGCAGCAGCAACAGACTCATCACAGAAGTATGAATACTAATTCTTCACTCCCTACTTTTAATAATTTCATTGATCTTTCTATGCAGGATCAACCAAACAATGAAGAAGGAGCTAAAAATCAGAATTCAAAAAATAAGGATACAATGGAGACACAAATTAATAATAAGTCAACCACTGACAGCATGTTGGGCATGAGAACACTCACATTGACCATAGTCTAGACCATAGAGCCCCCTGCTAACCCCCTCAGCATCACATTCATAATAAACAGCAAGTTCCAGACAAGTCTCAGGTTAATGCTACATGTCAGGGTCATAAATCATTTAATCTGAAGTTGTTTTATGCTTTTGCAAAAAATTCAAGAGAAACCTATATCTTAAAGTTATAGAAAGATCCATTTTAAATAAAATTGTAGAGTAAAAATGGCGGTTTAGCAGCATGGGAACCTACAGGAGCCTCTGAGTATTTGGAGGTAACACAATATTCCTATTTCATTGATTTATTTTGAGGTTGTTAAAAAGCTTCAACCATTTTAACTTTCTTGTTTTGTTTTATTTATTGACAGCTATTTAATCCTACTAAATTTTTTGCGGACATTGTCATCGAGCATGAGTAAGATCACTATACTTCCTCTCTCTTTCCCTTTTCTTGTTCATCTCCATTTTACAGCTTGACACTGATTAAATATCAATCCAGTGCAGAAAATTCAGGACAACAATGATAATATTTTAGGGAGGCAAGATCTTATTACTCCTACCAGTAAAACAAAGAAGAGGATCATCTAGGCCTTACAGGTGATAATAGTCAGCAGAATGGGAAAGATAATGATCAGATTCCTTCCAACAACAAATCAAAAGGTAAGCCAAGCAATAAAAAGAGAGAAGCAATTAAAAGAAGACAGCAAAAAGAGGCTGAGATATAACATTCCAAAGTACAGGAAAGACAGATTCCTAGAAACAAAAACCAACAGCAACAGGATGACATTTCAAACCACATTAGAACAGAGCTTAACTAGCACAAGTGACAACAAACTCACTCACAAAAACACAACAAAGTCTCTAACCTTCCAAGAAATCTAAAAGGGACAACTTTAACTATGAGAATCAGTTTAAGCAATGAAAACTTAAACCATCTCTCACAACAACCATCACAGTTCAAAGCAGTAAAACAACAGGGGAAAAAAGTACATAACTACAACCCAAAATCACTAGAGTCCTCGTTCAACACAATACAATACTCATACAACTAAAAATATAAAAAAAAACTAGGTATAGAAGCTGAAAGGAGACAATGAGTAACAAAAACAAAGTACATTAATACAATAATTTTTAATATTTGTTGTCTTAGTAATACAACAGTTTCCAAATTGCACACTGTATTGGTGACACTACAGTTTTTTAAATTTTCTCTATATCATTGATACAACAACAGATACAAAGAGAATTTTTATATCAATGATATAGAACGAACTACAGAAACTCTTGTATCACTAATACATAGAGAATTTCAGAATTGTTGTATCAGTGATACATGGAGAAAGTTTTTTTTTAATCCTTCCCTTTTGTGGTTAATGTTCTATTAGTATAGTGTTTGTTACAACTATTATCACGCTATTAAGTTTTCAGTAGGAGTTTGTCATTTTCTTCAAGTGATTGAGTATCAAAATCAACCCATTTATACTTGTCCATATCTGAATATGTAAACTTGACACTAGTCCCAAACAACCCAACAACAAATCTCAAGACATGTAAAACAAGAAAAAAAGAGATGCTATTAAAAGAAGGCAACAGAGATTAGTAGAACATGAACATGCTGGAGATCTAAAACAACAAGAGAAGTCTGATAAAAAGGATAAAGATGACTGTGATGTTCTGAAAGATAGAATTTCTTACTTGATAAACCCTATTCCAACAAAATTTGTCTGAAATCGTTTTCTTCAGTGAGAAATTTGAGCGAAAAGCGTGACAGAGAGACTAATTAGCTTTAATTCATCTGCCCAACAACCCTAAAGTAATCAATTCCTTCTTATTCTCCTCTTCTAAACACAAAACAAAAAATCAACCACTTCAGCCAGCATGAAGACTCTTTTATTACTTACGCTTGACTAAATAGGTATCGAAAAAGAGAATCCTACTTACACTTGAAGAAATCATTATCAGAGAAGACGACTTCAACAATTAGTTCTTCGATGACTTCAACTCTTCAGTGTGTTTTTCTCACAAATTAGTGTTAGAGAAGAGAATCGGAGAAGAGAATCAGTTCATCCAGCTCTTTCATTCTTCAGCTCTTTTCAGCTAGCTCTTTGGGTCAGTTCTTCAGTGAAAGAGGCAGAAAGTGTGAAAGAGGAAAGTGAGGAGTGAAAAAGGAAAGTTAATGTTTTATGATTTATTATTGTTTATTTTTTTTTGGCCAATAAAAATGGGAGGGAGAGTTAAAAATATTGGAGGGACTATAATATTTTAGTGAAAATTTTAAGGCCACACTTATAATGTGTTGTTTTTTCAATTATAAAAAAAAAGACACTTTAAAAGTGTGGCCATATATAAAAATAGGTGTTGCCAATTATATCATATTGTGAAAACACTTACAAAGTGTAGCTTATACCATTAAAGAGTACACTTTTGAAGTGTTGCCAATATTATCGTAGCTAAAATTTAGAAACTTTGGCTACGCTTTAAAAGCGTTCCCAAAACTACTTTAGGCGACACTTTACAAACGTAGTCTAGAATTAGTGTTGCTGTAGATCTAAAATGGTGTAGTGTAATTAGACACATTAATAAAGAGTGCTAAATTCTTTACCGGTATTAGTTAAGTTTCATTAGATCCAATGCCGCTAAAGCCTTTAAGGACATATACAAAGAGTGCTAATTGCCGCAAAAAATATATATTTAGTGACAATTGTAAATTAATTGCCACTAAAGATAATTTTTAATGTAGTGCATCTTGCTTCTTCATTAGGAGCTTCATCAAAATATTGTTCGGGTTCCATCCCACCTTGAACCCCAAAAGCATCATTGATCATTTCATGAATCCTATCATGTTCAACCCTATCATCATGTTCAACTCTAATTTGGCAATGTTGTGCAAGCATATTATATTCATCCACAGGCATCGAATTATAAAACATACTATTCAATCCATCTCCTTCTCCATGATCCATCCATACAAAGTATATAGGCTTCAATCAATTACGGTACAAATCAACCATAATTGTATTTGGTTCAAAAAATTTTAAGCACCTACATGCACTACAAGGAAACTTAACCAATCCATTATTCTTGAAAATGTCAAGTGTCATTGTATGTTCAATAAAATATCTAACACCTTCAATAAACTCAGGTTTCAAATCAGCACCAGTTTCATAATGCGTATTATACATCCACAATCGATGCTCCATCTACAAAAATATAGATATTCCAATTATATTATAAATTAAATTTAATAATAATTTTACTACATTAAACTGATTTATATTTTTAATATATATTTATAATTACTTAATAATTATATTTATTAGTACTTATATACCTAATTAATTAGTTCATAAATACTACATTTCAAGATCTACAAAGTTCTAGCTTAATTAATTCATAAATTTTAATTAACTTTAAGATTTCAAATAATTAATCATATTTATAATTAAGTTCAAGTTATTATAAATTAAGTTGAAATTTATAATTAAGTTCAATATATTAAGGTCAATAAGATTTTAATATGTACTTCAAAGTTCATTTATTAAGTTCTAATTAATTGAAGCCATAAAGACTTAGTTTTAAGTTCTAAGTTTAATGCTCAAGTTCTAAGTTCAAGAACATATCATAGTTCTAAAATCAGTTATACATAAACTACAAATAAAAAAAAATAGCTAGTTATTATATTCAGGTTCAAGTGCAATAACTAATTCAAGTTCATATCTAATTTCTAAACTTAGTTATATATAAACTTCCAATCCAAAAATTAGTTATATTCAAATTCTAAGTGCAATTTCAATTTCTAAATTCAAGTTCATATAATCTCTAAAATTAGTTATATATAAAATTTTAAGCCAAGAATAATTAGTTATATTCAAGTTCTAATAAAGTTCAACAACTTCAAGTTCTAATTAAATTCATCATATATATCAAATTTCTAATATTATTTATACATAAAATTCTAACTCAAGAATTAATTAGTTATATTCAAATTTCATGTTCAAGTTCTAAATCTAACTTCAATTTATCAAATTTCAATTCATCTAACTTCAAATTAACACTCTACTAACTAACAATCAATCAATACTAAGTAAAATAAAAAATCCTAATCATTCACTAACTAACGAACAATCAATAAAAAACAAATTCAATACAATAATTAACAAAATCAAATCTAACTCCAATTGAAAAAGATTAAAAATAATTTCATGAAACCCTAACCTCAAATTAAAGGAGAAAGAGACAATGGAGAGACAATGGAGTGGGGTTCGGGTCGGGGTTGGCAGAGGCACAGTGGGGTGGGGCAGCAGCGACAGGTAGCGTTACTGTCGGTGTCTAGAGAGAGGAAGAGAGAAGGAAGAAAAGAGAGAAGGAAGAGATTGAAAAGTGGGGAATTTCGTGTCTGGACTTGAGATATTTTAACAGAAGTGATGGACAATGTCTCTTTGTCCGTCTCTTTTAGAAAAAATATTTGACCAACATTTTGACCAGAAAGCGATGGGGTAAGAGACATTGTCCATCGCTTTTTTCAAGTATTTGACCAATATTTTGACCAAAAAGTGACGTATTAAGAGATGTTGTATGTCGATTCTTTAAAAAATAATTAATCAATTAAAATTAGTAAAAAGCAATGGACGGTGTGGTTATTTTTAATTTATAAATAATTATTTTTAATAAAGAGTGACGAACAACATTTCTAACTATTTTTAATAATTAATTATTAATTATATATCTATTTGGCACAAAAATCCGCAAAATAAAGCGACAAACTAAGAGATGTTGTTCGTCAATTTTTGTAAAATAATTTTTAAAAAATTATTTTTATTCAAAAGTGACAGACACTGTGGCAATTGGCGTCGCTTTTCAGAGTGACACCGTCTGTCGCTTTTCTTTCTGTCATTTTTCAACAGTTTTTAGTAGTGTGAGTGCACATTTGAGGAGATCACTGAAATATCTGAGAAGATTTCCCGAAATAATAAGGCTTGGAGCACTAGAAAACCTAATAATTGAAGAAGCACCACCGGTTGAGGAATACTACTATGAGGAGGATGCGTATTTGGCGAATGATCAGACGGGGGATTTCCAAGCTAACGCCCAAGGTTCCAACTCGGATAATTGATGCCAAGGTCAAGGAAACCAAGGTCGAAACTATGGGAACTATAATCGAGAGGGAAACTATGTGCAGGATGAAAACTACAATCGTGATAACAGCTACAATCAGAATAACTATGGTAACATAAACTAGAGAATGGCGCCCTATGTTCCACCTGGGAACAGGGAATCTGGTAATAGAGAAGCTGGGGAAGTATGTCGGATGTTGAGGATATGATGCAAAAATTGATGAAGAGGTTTGATGCTACTGAGAAAAATGTGAAAGAGATGTGTACTGAGTTGTCCGGGATTGTCAAAAAGTTGATGCCCATGCAGTGTCGATAAAGCAACTAGAGAAACAGTTCAGTCAGTTGTCTACTACTATGAATACACGGCAATCAAGCACAGTCACCAGTAGTACCATTGAGAATCCTAAAAATGATGGGCATTGTATTGTGATCACGACTCACGGAGGAAAATAGACTATTGATCCCCCTATGCCATCTAATGTTGAAAAAGTTGTAGAAACATATACGGATGAGATTGAAGTTACTGGAGAGACAAAAGATGCCACAAAAAAGGAAGCTAGTTTTTCCTATGCCTAGACCCCACCTCCTTTCACATAGAGGTTAGTGTAAAAGTTTGAAGAAGGAAAATACCGCATGTTCATAACTATGTTGAAACAACTTTCCATTAATGTCCCGTTGATAGAAGCTTTGGAGCAAATGCCTAGGTATGCAAAATTCATGAAAGACTTGTGACCAAAAAGAGGGCTATCATTCTTGAGAGTGATGAGAGGAAGCAGCATTGTAGTGCCATATCTGTGAGGTCATTGGTGTAAAATAAAGAGGATCCTGGAGCTTTCACTATTCCATGCAGAATTGGTAAGATGCACTTTGCGAAAGCTTTGTGTTATTTGGGTGCCATCAGTAATTTGATGTCATTGTCGATTTATAAGAAGTTGGATTTCAAAGCTCCAAAACCAAATGCAATGTGCTTACCTAAGGCTGATAGAATTGCGAAAAAGCCCATTGGAGTGCTTTAAGATGTCTTTGCGAAAGTGGGGCCTTCATTTTCCCGGCAGACTTTGTGATACATGATAGCGAGGTTGACTTTGAGTTTCCGATTGTCTTAAGGAGACCATTCCTTGCTACTGGGTATGCCTTAGTCGATATGGAGAGAGGATAGATAAAGGTCCGATTGAATAAGGAGGAGGTGACCTTTGAAATATGTAGGTCAATGAAACAGGAAAGTGATCTTAAATCGATATCTGTGGTGAGTCACATTGTGGAAAAAAGTACAGAAGTGTCTAGTAAGGAGCAGTTAGGTGCAGCCTTGTGCATGGAGAAAAAGCACCATGATCAAAAGGCAGAAAAGCGTAAACTAGCTCCTGGTGATCTGGTGTTGTTGTTTAATTCAAGGTTGCACTAGTTTCCTAGCAGATTCAAGTTCCAGTGGACCGGACCATTTAGAGTGACCCTACTGTTCCCACATGGAGTAGTGTGATAAGGTTCAAGGCCAACCACCGGAGGATAACAAGCAACATGGGCAATTGTGAGAGTGTCAATGGAGTAGTATAGGCATGGCACCTTGATGAAGTCTAAGAAATCAAGGTGTCCACGTCGTGCTACGAAGTTAAATCAAGCGCTACTTGAAAGACTATCATGCCCCAGATTCAAGGGGTGCAACTGGCTCGTAATGCCAAAACTCAGGGTCGAGCCGACTGTGCTGAACTATTTGCTACTAGAGCATGGCATCCACACGCATTCAAGAAACAAAACAAGTATATCTTGGCTTAAAATTAAGCCCTCAGCCAGCAAGGCCTGCGTAAACAGATCTATAAAAGAAACAGCTACTCCGAAGAGTTCCTATAGTAAAATATCCAACTATCACAGAAGTCCTGATTAGGCCGTCGAGGCCACCATGATCTCTATATCAAAACTGAAAGCAGGTATATATAAATAAAATACATCACACAACAAATAAGCTACAACACACCGACAAACTAAGTCAGCTTGGCCATAACATAGCTATAAACCCCACACACTTGTCGTCAAACCTCTAAGAGTAGTAAAGATTGGTGGGACAGGGCCCAGCCTACCCATACAAATATATATAAGACAAGCTAATAAACCTCCCAACTCTGGCAGCTCCGGAGGAAAGGGGCTAGCCAACTAGATAAAAGTCAATCCTACTGTTGAGAAGGTCTACTGGGTTTTCTATCGGGACATGCATGCATGAATGCAGCTCCCGAGGAAATAGGGCGTTAGTTTGAAATAATGTACAGAGTATGAAAGGAAATAGACTATCAGTAGGTATCCTAACATACTAGAGTAATCTGATAAATTAATCAAGGATAAGGTAAGTGTTTTGACCTGCTCCTAAAACTAAACTTATCAAAAATAATAAAACAACAACCTAACCAAGTCCCCATAAGCTAGATAGGTACAAACAACACACAGGACCACCTACCTAGGCCCACATAAGCCCAGAAGGTGCCAATAAGTCTATATACCCCTATCGGTAGTCCCCTAGCCCCGTAGGTAGTCACCTAGCCCTCTTAGGCATTAATATAGCCCATAGGCAACACATAACTCTCTTAGGCATCAACATAGCTTATACACAACTCATAGTCCTCTTAGGCAACTATATTCCCCTATAGGAAACACACAACCTTCTTAGGCATCAATATAATCCTGTAGGCAACTCATAGCCCTACTAGGCATCAATATAGCACCATAGGCAACTCATAGCTCTACTAGGCATCAATATATCCCCATATGTAGAACATAGCCCTTCTATGCACGTATCACATTCCTGGAGCTAACCACAATATCCCCAAGGGAAACAATAACAATCCAATAGCTAAAAGCAAGCAATTTAGTTATAATTAACCTATACAAATAACCTCTAAGTTATGTCCAACATAGGGATGCTACTAACTAAATAAGAATCCTGAAAAGGGATGAGTATATCCACTCGAGCATCCAATAATCAACAATAATGGCTACAAGTATAACAACAATAACAACCCAATTACATTGCTCCTAAGCTTTAAGGAAACACACCATAAGAAGGGAATAGCCTTAACATACCTTTTCTGATCACATGGCCTACTGACTTTAACTTACAACCCCCTGTGATACTACAACAAGGCAGGCCCATAATCAACACACGAGAATAGAAGATACCACGATAATCTGATAAAAGATATTTATTTCCATCGCAAATTGCTATTTGCATCTTATCAAAGATACAGTCGATAAAAGAAGGGTCTTACCTTGATCATACATTTGTAATACACCTCAAGGCCTTCAAATATGTCCAAACCTTTGCTGTCCCAACAATGAAGTATGATATGCGACAAAATTGATAAAAAAATATTATACCACGATGATGAGCCCAACGTGTAGAATAGCTTTCGTCAAGTACTTAAGTCAAGAAAATCTATAATTTGGTTGATCTTATAAATGGGTTTCCCTATGTTTTGTGGTTCTTAGCTAAAAAAATGAGGAAAAAGTCGAAGAAGAAGATATATATAAAGTTCCACCGACCTAGGGCCCCACCTTACGTGTCTGCTTGTTCAGTCTCACAAAAACGCAAATATATCTCTATTGTGAAGTCGTATTAACAAACAGTTTGATGTGTTGTAAACTAGACTCGTAGAATTTCGATTGCTAGGTCGTGGGCCCATATCTCATTATATATTGGGAGAAAACCTCTGAGACATTTGACCCAAATTTCAGAGAAATCTTTAAAAAGGAATTTACGATAACTTTCGCCAACATTTATTTTGCCACTTACCTAACTTCAAAACTTAAGAGACAACCCTTAAACACTTAAAATATGACATGACACATCATTCTTAATTTTTTACCCACCCTCCTTGTCTTTCCATGAAGAGACGAGTAATTTTAGATGTTTTGAAAAGTTGGGGTATTACATCCTTCCCCCCTTAGAAACAATTGTCCTCGAATGAAAAATCTGAGTCACGCGGTTAAGTCCTTAGGAGTTGCCAAAATTTAGGAAGAGTATCCTTTGTAAATGTGACTATCCAAGAACCTAAAATGCAAAAATTCTAACCTAGGCATCTCACATGATTACATAAATAGTTAAGCACTGTAGCTTCGTAATAACAGTGTGTGCAAATACACAGTGACAACAATAATAATAAGCTAAAACATTAAAAAAAAAGTAAGATAGGTATCTTACCTCACTACACTAATATAAATTGATATGCCATCACCTTGGGGTATGAAACAAGTGAGGATATTTGGACCTCATGAAATCCTCAACTTCCTAGGTCACCTCTTCTCTATTCTTGTTTCTCCACAATACTTTAACCGAAGCCACATCTTTGGTCCTCAATTGACGGACCTGTCGATCTAAAATGGAAAGTGGACTTTCCTCATAGGACAACTCCTCTATGATCTAAACATCCTCAACTGGGATAACCGGAGAAGGGTCTCTTATGCACTTCCGTAGCATCGATACATGGAAAACTGGATGAACAGAGTCTAGCCTTGAAGGAAATTCTAACTCATTAGCCACTCGTCCTACCCTCCGAAGGATTCGGTATGGCCCAATGAATCTTGGACTAAGCTTGCCCTTTTTGCAAAATGGCATGAAACCCTTCATTGATTCACACATGTCTACTGTACTAAGTCGGCTCCAATAGACCCTGACTCACCTACCTTGAATCATTTAATGGGGGATCTATATTTTTTCCCATACAAAACCTCATAAGGTGCTATTTTGATGCTGGAATGATAACTATTATTATATGCGAACTCAATAAGAGGCAAGTGGTCATCCCAACTTCTCTTGAAGTCTAGCGCGCACGCCCATAACATATCCTCGAGTGTCAAAATTGTGCGCTCAGCCTAGCCATCTATTTTAGGGTGAAAAGATATATTAAGATTAACTTATGTCCCTAGTCCTTTCTAGAAGGACTTTTAGAAATTGGCAGTAAATTCTGCTCCTCTATCAGAGATAATAGATACTGGGACACCATGTAGCTTAACAATCTCTCTAATATAGAGCCTTGTATAGTCTTCGACCGTAAAAGTAGCCTTACTAGTAAGAATTGGGCTGATTTTGTTAGTCTATCAACAATTACCCAAATAGAGTTAAACTTGCGATGAGATTGAGGTAACTCTGTAATAAAATCCATATTAGTTACTTCCCATTTCCACAAAGGAATGACTATCTCCTGAATTAACCCAGTGGGCTTTTGCTGCTCAACCTTCACCTGTTGGTAGTAAGGACACTGTGTCACAAACTCAACAACTTCCTTCTTCAACTTGTGCCACCAATAGATCTTCTTAATATCATGGTACATCTTCATCGAACCAAAGTGAATATAATAACGGGAATGATGTGCCTCTTCAATAATCCAATGTCGAAGCCCTTCAACACTTGAAACACACAGTCAACCACTATATCTGAGAACTCAATCTCCTACTTTATCAAATGCTAAAGACTTCTAATACTAGCCCTTGGCTCTGAGATGCTCTAAGCTAGGATTCTCTTGTTTTCATGATTTTTCTTCTACAACTAGAGATGATACGGCTGTGTCATGAATTGTGACCCCACCATGATCTGCCTTTAACAATCTGACTCCCAAGCTAGCTAACTAATGAAGCTCTCATACTAGCTCACGCTTCTCAACACCTAAATATGATAAACTTCCCATTGATCTACGACTGAGGGCATCAACTACCATATTTGCCTTCTGTGGATGATATAAAATGTCTGCGTCATAGTCTTTCAGTAACTCAAGCCATCAACATTGTTGAAGATTCAATTCCTTCTATCTAAAGATATTCTGAAGGCTCTTATTATCTCTGAAAATGTCAATAAGAACGCCATATGGAAAGTGTCTCAAATCTCCAGTTCATGCACAACTGCAACCAACTCTAAGTTGTGAGTTGGGTAGTTTTTCTCGTTCTTTCTCAACTGCCTTAAAGCATATGCGATAACCTTATCATGTTGCCTCAAAACACATCCTAACCCAATACTAGAAGCATCAAAGTGCACTGCATAGCTCTCTAATCCCTTTGGCAAGGCTAGGACTGGTGCTGATGTCAACTTATCCTTCAGCTACTAGAAACTATGCTCGCAAGCTTCAGTCCACTGAAACTTAACTGGTTTCTGAGTTACCTTTGTTAGTGGTGCTGAAAGTGAAGAAAATAGCTCTACAAACCTTTTGTAGTACACAGCTAACCCTAACAAACTACGAACCTCTAATGAAGTTGTGGGTCTACGACAAGTCTTCACGCCTCAATTTTCAGTGTATCAACCATAATTCCCGCATCCGATACAATATGGCCTAGGAAAGCCACATATCTCAACCATAAATCACACTTAGAGAACTTTTCATAAAGTTTGTGCTCTTGAAGAACCTGAAGGACTACCGTAAATGATTTGCATGCTCAGCTTCTGAATATGAATAGATCAAAATATCATCAATAAATACAATCACAAATATATCTCGATACGACCTGAATATGCTATTCAACAGGTCCATAAACACTGCCGGGGCATTGGTCAATCCAAAAGACATAACCAAAAACTCAAAATGCCCATATCTAGTTCCAAAAGTTGTCTTCGAAATCTCTTTCTCCCGAACTCGTACCTGATGGTACCCTAATCTCAAATCAATCTTTGAGAAGTACTTAGCACCTTGTAGTTGATCAAACAAGTCATCGATCCTCAGAAGGGGATACTTGTTCTTTATAGTAGCCTGGTTCATTTATCGATAATCGACACACATCCTTAGCGAGCTATCTTTTTTCTCACAAATAATACTGGTGCACCCCATGGTAAAGCACTGGGTCGGATAAAGCCTTTATCACGCAATTATTTCAGCTGATCTTTCAACTCCTTCAGCTCAATAGGAACCATTCTGTAGGGAGGGATAGGTATGGGTTGTTTACCTGGTAGCATATCGATAGCAAAATCAATTTCCCATTTTAGAGGGATACTAGGAAACTCGTCTGGAAATACATCTAGAAACTCATTAACTACTGGAATAGACTAAATAGTATATGGTTCTACATCTATATCATGAACACGAACAAGATGGTAAATACAACCCTTAGTAATCATCCTCCTCGCCTTACGGTAGGACATAAACCTACCTTTTGGTGTTGTTGTATCGCCATTCCATTCCCAAACAACCTCTCTTGGAAAGAGAAATCTAACAATCTTTGTATGGCACTCAACATTAGCATAACATGATGCTAACCAGTCCATACCCATAATGACGTCGAAATCGACCATATCTAATTCTACAAGGTCTAAAGAGGTTTGATGGTTGATAATTTCTACTGTGCAACGTTGATAGATTCACCTAGCAATAATAGGCTCACCAACTGGTGTAGATACAATAAAGGGTCTATCTAATGAATCTGCTACTATACATAACTTCCCCGCAATAAATGGAGTAACATAAGGCAGAGAAGATCCGGGATCTATTAAAGCATAAACACAATAAGAGAAGGCAATTATTGCACCTATCACAACATCTAGTGATGACTCTGACTCCTGTCAGCTGGCTAGTGAATATGTACGGTTCTAGCCACTACCAGAACTAGATAATCCCTTTCTGCCTTGACCTCTGCCTCTACCCGCGTGTCCACACCCTGTAGATTGTGCTGATGATGAGGAACGTACAACTGACCCAGTAGACTGACCTATATCACCTTAAACTATGGTCGGGAAGTTCCTCCACCCATGCCCCTCCTGTTCATAAGAATAACAACCTCTGGAACACTGCCTGCACCTCTTCAAATGCCTCCTACCGCAAGTAGCGCAATGTGATGCGTCTGTCCTAGCCTTGCCTGAACCCTTCTACTGCTGAGAGCCTAATGCTCATGAACCCTCACCTAGGCCTGACTATCCCTGATGATCAAATCTGCTGCCCTGGAACTTTTGTGGTAGTGGTTTAGGTGGCCTACTAGAATATCGGGGTCTGGGACCACCCTGAAAATCTCTATGTTAACCAGTGGGCCTAGTCCTTTCTATCTCTTTATCTCGACCATCTCACTCATATATAGTAGATGTCCGCAATCCTCAATGTATTGTGCAAAGGCTTGAATTTGTGAGATATCCATATTATCACTTAGTGCAGTGGTAGAACAAGCGTCGATATAGTTTGAGTCAAGTCCTCCTATAAATTTGCGCGCCCTCTCATGCATTGTATCAACAAATACTAGTGCATATCTAGCCAATGAATCTAATCTCAGCCCATACTTTCAGACACTCATGCTACCCTATCAGAGGTTCAGAAACTGGTCCACCCAGTCATCACTAATCTCTCGAGGGAAATAGTGATCTATGAAAGCTTCTGTAAACTATTCCAAGTGGGTAGAGATGCATCTTTTCCCCTAAATCTCTCCAAACTTTCATACCACAATACTGTAGCATCATGCAGTCAAAACACTTCTAACTCAACTGACTCAGTCACTGAGGCATGCATGACTTTGAGGATCCAATGAAGCTGATCAAAAAAGTGCTGAGGTTGCTGATGATTGCGTAATAAAGACACAACATCTGATGCAAATGTCTACGATCATACAATAGTTTAGTAACCCAATAAAGAGTTGGGATCGTTCCAACAGATTGGTTTTGAGAATTTATAGAAAAAGAAAATTTAGTTCTAACTAGTCATAGCTAAAGACAATAACGAGTAAAAACATTATAGATTAAAGGGGGACACAAACATGTCAATTAACAATGGAGGGGGTTTTGCCACTAGCAAGTAAAAATAGCAAAATAAACAAGGGTTTCTAATCAATGAGAGGGGATCCTTGGGATGTGACGGGAATACAGGTTAAGCTAGATTAATGAGTACATGCTATCAATAGAAGATTCATAGAGTAATTGTGAATAGGCTAAGCTTTAAGAGGGATAATCTCTCTCTCAAGCAACTTACCCATTTTCCTCTCAGACACCCACTTGCCTTATGAAGACCAGCCTACGCCTTAACCCACTTATTCTCTCGAGCTGAGCGTGTGGACATGGGACTAGGGTTTACTCTCTCGAGTTGAACCTCATGTTGACCCACTCACACTGGACATTAATCTAGTGGCCTTAGTTTTACGACCTCTCTCTCTCGCAAGCCAAAAACACATAAATAAACTTGTATTTGCAACTAAAAATTCATTAAATTCATCAACAACCACTAAATGAAATCACAATTAAACTACGGTTAAACTATGAACAAGCACGACCCAAGAATTATATTAACTCATATTCGCTAAATGACACCCCAATAGTTGGGTTTTTTAGCCACACATCAAGAGATAGAAATTTATACCTAAATGAGCTTGCATTCAAATGGGTATCAAAATTTAAGTCTTGTTACAGGTCAAGAATGAATAATCCAAGAGACCCAAGTCCAAATCCGTGGAGATGAAACCTTTTCTTCTTCAAGTTTTCAAAACCCGCTCAAACTCTAGAGAGAATATCTCCAACACTCTGTCTAAAACTTAATAATCTAAAAACGAGATAAAAATAAGGTAATCTTTTGCTACTAAGAATAAAAACTGAACTAGTATTTATAGTTTTCAGAAAATGTGCTCCAAAGGATCTTTCGACGTCGTTAGTTTGAATTTCCAATCAACTCGACGATTCGGCCTTTGGTGTAGTTCATCACTGTCTTGCACGAGACTTTAGCATCGTTGTACTCTGGGTCATTAGGCGACATGGTACTGCTTCGTGGAACTTCTCGGTGATGCGTCAACTGCTCCCTTTTTTTGCTGACTTGATCCTTTTTTGCATGGCTCATCACACTGAAACAAAAGGCGAAGTATGGCCTTTCGACAACTCGCCAAGTGGACTCCTTTTCAGCCTTTTCTTTTCTTTTTACGATGTAATGTCCATGCTTTCCTTAAAACTTTAAATACCTAAAACGTAAGGGTTTTCATCAGATATTGAGATAAAATAAGCATTTGAGGGAATAATTTCTATTAAAATATAGCCCTAAATGAGTTTAATTTTTGGACTCATAACCACCCCAACTTAAAATTTTGTTTGTCCTTAAGCAAACTCAAGTTCAGCCATTCAAAAAGGGTGTCTCGAATAATGATGCACAAGACTCAATCATAAACACACAACAAGACTCAATTTACTTATGCAAAGATCAAATGCGCACTCAAAGATTCAACTTGTGACTCACCAATATCAATGAATATCATGCTCACAATACTTGCTTCAAATGCAAGTTCAAGCTCAACTATAGGGTTCAAATGACCTCACACAAAGAATGATTTCATATTCACACAATGGTTTCACAGTTTAAAGCTTTGGAATTAGATGCAACGCTGAAACTTACAAAGAAGAATATAATGCATAATTTAACCCATAGGTTTGCCCGTATTTTCCAATCAATGTTTATTTCAGCTTACTCATGACCAAAAAGGTCTTTTCAAGGATTGCAATGGGGCTAAGTGCAAAGTTATGATCATTTAGGCTTAGTAACTTTCATCCCATGATATGTGGTGCTCACAACACTTCCTTTCCTTTCTCCTTCATCATTTTCATTAGTGCTTATAAGTCATCCTATTATTCGCTTCCCATGGATTGTTTGGGAACTCCACTCTTTGTACTTTATTCCACAACTTTATTTTTCATTCTTTTTTTGTTTCTTTTCTGTTTTTTTAAAATTTCTTTTATTTTTTTACTTTTTATGGAGGGGTTCCATTTTCCTCAAAACCATGGGTAGGAGGGACTTTCTTGCACTTCTTGATTTGCCTTCTCTTTTCACCACACCCTCAACTTAGGCTTTTGGCCTAAGTTGGGTATTCAAACTAACCACAACTTCATGAGGATTATGGGTGATGGATTAAGAAAGGTCTAGTTTTCATCAAGTTTCTTCCAAAGAAAGGTAAGGCTCAAGGGTTGTTTAAGAGAGAGTCACACACTCACAAGGTAGGTCACAAAAGAGGTATATGTCAAATTGATTCACACTCTTCGAAGTTTCCTAATATCATAGCAAGAGATAACATCACTTAGTTGACCGGACCAACGGTGCAAATTCTAGGATCTATCGTGCATAGTTCACAGGTAAGCTCATCACATTAGGTATTGACACTATAAGTTAATCAAGACTCCGCACTTTCTCCAGTGTGCAATGATCATCACATGAGAACCGATTTGATAAATGCCAAATCACAATGAGATGAAAAGAGTTCACATATTGTCTATGCAACTTCATTTGGTCTCGTCGTAGCTGTGCATTCATGTTCATACGATTGAGAGAATTATTCAAGTCATCGGTATTGATTGGAACCGAGATTTAAATTTTATAAAAGAACAACCATATTCAACACAGGAGAGGTGCGAAAATTCTTTGAACGGGTCAAAATCATTTCTTTCAATTTAAAATAAAAGGAGCCATAAGCTCAAACATCCACAGAAACAGTGTAAACTAATTTTAAACAGAATAGCCTAAATATATACACAAAATGTGAACATCAAATACAATACAAGGGTGGGCCTCACCCCACCACAAATAAAAATCATTTGTCCTCAAATGCAAAAAAAAGAATATCCAGAATTTAGAATAAAGAAAGACAGAGAAGAAGGTAAATGAGGGATCCTGTCTAAGCAATAGCTCCATCTGTCTGGGCATCAGTGCTCGAAGTGTTGTCATTTTGCTTCTGGTTCTCTTTTTCTTTTAGCTCTGCTTCAGCTTCTGCAGTGATATTAGCCTCGATCATATTGTCAAACTCATGAGTTGCCATAAAGCGGGTATTGCATTGCTGAACCGTCGAGCCCACGAAGGGACATTAGGGTCGATGGGCATCTTCCTCCTTGAATTGGTTGTCCTGTTGTCTGCGGGTATTGCTCTAAAGTGTCTAGGTAGCATGTTTCTTCCTGCAACTTTTGGTCTGGCCATGTCTGCAAAGTCTTGAGATAATGTTAGAACATATTTGACAACCAAAACAAAGACTTTCAGCTGCAGAAAGACTAGATAGTCCATTCGGCATACCGCCGAATATATTCGGCTAGCCACATACAAGGGGTACAGCCAAAGGGAGGATAAGAAGACTTTCAGCAAGTCGCCAAGTGCTCTTGGTGATCTCATACTTCTCGCTCAAAGTTATAGATGCCACAACAAATAGGCATGATAATAAGGGCAAGATGGGGGTAATTATGGAACCGCGAAGTAGTTTGGCGAGCTCGTCATAGCTCGTCGAATGACCCAACGTACCTACTTTTGACCCAACTTCTTAAAATGCACCAGCATAATTAAGGTAGACCCATAACACCCAAACACAACCCCTGAAATTTTAATCCAATTTAAGGCATGCAATTATGGGAATTCAACAGTTACAACTACCTGAGCGGGATATCAAACTAAATCATGCGTGTAAACAATCTAGTCCTCTCAAGGAGGAGTAGAACACTTCAACCAGATCATGCTATTGTAAATGAGTATAGTTTATGATAAATTAAACTTAGGGCATAGAGAACTAACCTTTTGTGTCGCTAAGGAGATGATTGATATGCTAGGAGGCAATGTAATACAAGTCTGAGCTCAATTCAAATACTAAAGTGCTCTAAAATTGCAATAAATATTGAAACTAGAGTGCAAGTGTGGGTTTGGATGGATAGAAAGTGAGGGAAAGTGAAAGAAGTTGAAACGTTTAAACCTTTGGATTGAAAAAAATGTCTAGTTTTCACTCACTCGGTGATATTAGTCAAGCTCACCTACTTGCTCAGCAGAACGCCGACTATTTATTTTCTTCGCCGAAATTTACAAAACCTCTAGTTTATGGGGGGTCCAAGCGGCGATTTCCATCATGATCGCCGACATAGTCGGACAGTCGCCAATAATTTCCAAAGTTGGCTGAATTTTATAGACTCCAATATTGACGTTGTCTTGAGTCAAACAACAGATAAGGTCGGATTCACCGACCCCTTAGGTGACTCGCTAACTGGATCTATTGCTTGCCATCATTCACTTTTTCGAACACTTATCATACTATAACATGTACAAACAATGCACCATTATTTTACCAAGAAATTAAAAAAAAAAACAATTTAAGGGGTGATGGTTTGCCTCCAAAATAGCGCCTTAGTTAATGTCGCAGCATGATGCAAGTCCACCTTCAAACCTCGCTCTTGGGGTTAGCCATAGCATCACTAGGCAAACCCCCTTACTACCTCGGATTTAGGTGAGACAAGATATGACCCATCTAGGTCTCCAACTGCTTGATTGAAACCGAATGGGAGGTGACGGTCTGGCTAAGGGTAGAAACATCTTCTTTAATGCCTTTCAACATTTTGTCTTACCCTTCAACATTGTTGAGGATACGCAAGAGCATCTCCTCAGACCTACCACCTTCCAAATCCTTGGGCTTTTGGTGTTCATGGGGAGTCACATATCTATCCTTCTCCCTATCTTTGTAGTTTAGATTTCGGTCCCTCCATTCATGATTTTTATCCTTCCAGCCTTCATCTCTAGCCTAACATTGGTTACGACCCTGCCTTAGGTAGTTTGAGCGATAGCCCCGCCTTGATTTGCTAGATAATTTACTTTCTCATTATATAGGGCTTCAAATTTCATCTCTTCAGGATTTTCACACCCCACCCCCACAGTGTTGACACTACAGGCACCAACCCCCATGACATATTTGGATAGAATGTCAAGTTGTGTCATAAATTTGGCCATGTTATGGTCTCTCGCATTGTCTTTTTCAATCTGATCCTTAGATAGCTCGAATGTGAGAGGGGATACTTGGTTCTCGCGAGTGTACCACGCTCTTTTGATGGCTGTCATTCAATCTAAATCTTGTGTTGCTAGTGCATATAGCTGTTGCATTAAGCCTCCAGGGGAAATTTAGTCAGCGACACATTTGTTTACCGAATCCAAACTCCAGTAAAAGTATTGAAGTAGCACGTTGTTCGGCAAACCATGGGTTGGGTATTGCAATGCTAGCCTTTTGAACCATAGCCAAGTTTTATGTAGAGGCTCTCCTTCTAGACGTTTAAAGCTTTGGATGCTATCCCGCAGTGACATCATCTTTGAGGGAGGGAAAAATTGCATTTGAAATGCGGTTACCAACTCCTCCCAAGAAGTGATGGATTCACGTGGTAGCTCAGTTGCCACTTGTAAGCCTCTCCCATAAATGAGAAAGGAAATAGTCTTAATCGGTACAACTCCTGAGAGATGTTTTTGAACGAGAATGGTTTGCATATATCTACAAAGTTTCGAAGATGCTCGTGAGGATCCTCATGAGCCAGTCTGTTGAAAAGTCCCTTTAGTTGTAAGAGTTGCAACATAGTTCTTGTTATGTGGAACACTGTGTTTCCTTCAGCTGGGGGTAATCAGATGGCGCCAACACCTCCCATGAGATAGGGGCCATTGATGTTGGGCTCTTGGACATCGTTGAGATTTCCGATGTCATCTTGGTGGCCTACGTAGCTACCATTGCTACCATTAACAGTCATGCTTTCTGAAATACCCACACAGCAAACAAAACAAAACTAAATATTAGGTAAGTAGACTACAATTAATAAGAGCAAAAATTCTACTAGTCTAAGAATTCTCAAATAACACCACTCCCCAGCAGTGGATCTATTTTGATGTTTGCCTAATCAAGACACAACTTCCGATGCAAGTGTTTCGATCGTACAATAGTTTAGTAACCCAACCAAGGGTTGGGATCATCACAAGAGTAAAAACATTGTAATTTAGTTCTAACTAGTCGTAGCTAAAGACATTAACGAGTAAAAACATTGTAAATTAAAGGGGGACACAAACGTGCCAATTAACAATGGAGGGGTTTTTGTCACTACCAAGTAAAAATAGCAAAATAAACAAGGGTTTCTAAGCAATGGGAGGGGATCCTTGGGATCTGACGGGAATAAGGGTTAAGCTAGATTATTGGGTACATGCTTTCAATAGAAGATTCATAAAGTAATTGTGACATCAAGGGGCATAAGCTCTCTCTTGAGCAACGTATCCCATTTCAAATGCTCTTTTCGGACAACCACTTGTCGTATGAAGACCAGCCTATGCCTTAACCCACTCACTTTCTCAAGCTGAGTATGTGGACATGGGACTAGGGTTCACTCTATTGTGCTGAACCTCATGTCGACTCACTCACACTGGCCATCAATCTAGTGGTCTTAGTTTTACGACCTCTCTCTCAACCAAGCCAAAAACACATAAATAAACTTAAATTTGCAACTAAAAATTCATTAAATTCATCCACAACCACTAAATGAAATTACAATTAAACTACGATTAAACTATTAGCAAGCAAGACCCAACAATTATATTAACCCATATTCGTTAAATGACACCCCAAGAATTTGGGTTTTTAGCCACACATTAAGAGATAGAAATTTATACCTAAGTGAGATTGCATTCAAATGGGTATGAAGATTTATGTCTTGTTACAGGCCAAGAGACCCAAGTCCAAATCCTTGGAGAAGAAACCTCTTCTTCTTCAAGTTTTCAAAACCCGCTCAAACTCTAGAGAGAATATCTCCAAAACTCTGTCTAAAACTTAATAATCTAAAAACTAGATAAAAATAAGGCAAAATTTTTCTACTATGAATAAAAACTAAACTAGTATTTATAGTTTTCAGAAAATCTAATCTGAATGATCTTTCGACGTCATTAGTCGGAATCGTCGATCAACTCAGCGATTCGCCATTTAGTGTAGTTCATTGCCTTCTTGCACCATCCTTCAGCATCGTCGTGCTCTGAGTCATTCGGCGGCATGGTATTGCTTGGTGGAACTTTTCGGCGATGCGCCGACTGCTCCCTTTTTTCGTCGACTTGATCCTTTTCTTCAGGGATCAGCACACTGGAACAAAGGCGAAGTAAGACCCTTCGGCGACTCGCCAAGTGGACTCGTTGATCCTCAAGCCTTCATTTCTTTGCTCTTTTCAGCCTCTTCATTCCTTTTTGTGACATAATGTCCATGCTTTCCTTAAAACTTCAAATACCTAAAAATTAAGTGTTTTCATTAGATATTGAGATAAAATAAGCACTTGAGTGCACAATTTATATTAAAATATAGCCCTAAATGAGTCCAATTTGTGGACTCATCAGGTCCTCTCTGCGATATGTCCTTGTAAACTTTGGAGGATTCAAGGTAAGAAATTCACAAACTTTCAAACTTCCGGGCCCTTCAGAAGGTCTGGGAACATCTGGCGCAATTGGATGGTGTTGTGTAGCTACTAATTGTGCTAACCTACATATTAGACTCTTGAAATCCTGATCAGATGAAATAGGAGGAACTAGAGGTGGTACTGTAGGTGGAGCCCTCAAAGACTCTTGAAGTGACGAATAAGCTATAAGGGCTGAGAAGATGTCTCTCCTAGGGTCTCACAATGGGCAATCTCCACCTGTGGTACCTTGCTGGTACCCTCACATGTAGTTGTATCTAGCCCTTGGCTAGCTGTGGTCTGTCTGGTGTCAGTCATCTCTATCTGCATACAAATATCAATTATAAGCTAGAAACCTCAACCCTTAAGACACCGTAGGTGAGCAAAAGAAGGATAGACATTCTAACATTCCCGTTAGCTTCTTGCTTATCGAATGTGGTGCACAACACATTTATAAACAAGACTCTACTAAACACAACTTGTAGACTCCCTAGGTTATGATATTGCTCTGATACTAAGTTTGTCACGCCCTAGATTTAAGGGGTGCAACTAGCTCCTAATGCTAAAACTTAGGCTTGAGCCAAACTTGGTGAACCATTTGCTACTTGTGCATGGCTGCCACACACAGTTAAGAAACAAAACAAGTATATCTCAGCTTAAAATTAAGCCCTCAGCTTGCAAGGACCTTGTAAACATATCCATATAAGAAACAACTACTCCCAAGAGTTCATTTAAAGAAATAGCCAACTAGCACAGAAGTCCTGATTAAGCCATTGAGGTCACCATGATCTCTATACCAAAACTGAAAGCAAGTAGATATCAAGACAATATATCACACAATTAACAAGCTTTAGCAAACCAACAAACTAGGCCAACATGGCCATAATGTAGCTATAAACCCCACACACTAGTATGCAAGCCTATAAGAGTAGTAAAGATTAACGGGATAGGGCCCAAGCCTACCCATACAAATATATACAACAAAAGCTAACAAGCCTCCCAACTCTAGAGACTTTGGAGCAAAGGGGCTAGCCAACCGGATAGTAGTCAATCCTGTTGCTGATGAGGTCTACTAGGTCATCTGTTGGGACTTGCATGCATTAATGTAGCGCCCCCAGGCAATGGGGTGTTAGTATGAAATAATGTACAGAGTATGAAAGGCAATAGACTATGAGCAGGTATCCTAACATACTGGGGTAATCCAATAAATAAATCAAGGATAATATAAGTGTATTTCCCTACTCCTAAAACTAAACTTATCAAAAATTAAAAAACAACAACCTAATCAAGCCCCCATAAGCTTGGCAGGTACAAAAAGCACAAAAGACCACCTACCAAGGCCCCCATAAGCCAAAAAGGTGTAAATCAATCTACATACCCCTATCGGTAGTCCCCTAGCCCCTTAGGGAGTCACATTTCCCTCTTAGGCATTAATATAGCCCTGTAGGTAGTACATAGCTTTCTTAGGCATCCACATAGCTTAGACACAACTCATAGTCCTATTAGGCAACTACATGCCCCTGTAGGAAACACACAACCTTCTTAGGCGTACGTCAATATAACCCTGTAGGCAACTCATAGCCCTACTAGGCATCAATATAGCATGTAGGCAACTCATAGCCCTACTAGGCATCAATATATTCCCATATGCAGAACATAGCCCTTCTATGCAAAGATCACATTCCTATAGCTAACCATAATATCCCCAAGGGAAACAATAACAATCCAATAGCTAAAAGTGAGAAATTTTGTTATTAGCAACCTATACAAATAACCTCTATGTCGTGTCCAACTTAAGGACGTGACTAACTGAATAAGAATCATGATAAGAGAGGATTATATCCACTAGAGCAGCCAACAATCAACAATAGTGGCTACAAATATAACAATGATAACAACCCAATTATATTGCTCCTAAGCTTTAAGGAAACATGTCGTAAAAAGGGAATAGCCTTAACATACCTTTTCTGGTGAATTCACGTGGCCTAACAACTTTTACTCACAATTCCCCTCAATACTACAAAAGGCAGGACCATACTCAACATACAAGAATATAAGATGCCATGATAATCCGATAAAAGATATGTATTTACGTTGCAAATTGCTATTTGCGGCTTTTCAAAGCTAGAATCGATGAAAGAAGGGTCTTACCTTGATCTTACATTTGTAATACACCTCAACACCTTCAAATATGTCCAAAACATTTCTGTCCTAACAATAAAGTATGATATCCAACGAAATTGATAAAACAAATTATACCACAATGACGAGACCAACGCGTAGAACAACTTTCGTCATGGACTTAAGAAAATCTATAATTTGGTTGATACTATAAATTGGTTTCCCCATGTTTTCTAGTTCTTAACTAATAAAATGAGGAAGGAGTCGAAGAAGAAGATATATATAAAGTTACACCGACCTAGGGCCCCACCTCACGTGCATGCTTGCGCAGTCTCGCAAAAACGTGAATATCTCTCTATTCTAAAGTTGTATTAACAAACAATTTGATGGGTTTGAAACTAAAATCATATACCTTCAATTCTATAAGTTGTGGGCCCCATAAATCTTTATAGATTGGGAGAAACCTCCGAGACATTTGACCCAAATTTCAGAGAAATCTTTAAAAAGGAACTTATGAAAACTTTCGCCAACTTTTCTTTTGTCACTTACCTAACTTCAAAACTTGAGATACAACCCTTGAACACTTAAAATATGACACACCACATCATTTTTAATTAATTACCCACCCTCATTGTCTGTCCATGAAGATACGAATAATTTTAGACGTCTCAAAAAGTCGTGGTGTTACATCGGCAATCCAAGATGTACAATCTAGCCAACTATCGGTTTTTCTTTTCGATATAGGAGTTTTATACTTTTATTTTAATTTTTGTAATACTTGAGAAAGGTGTTGGCCCATCCGGCAGTGTGAGCACTACTAAGAATGCTGAGATAGTTTATGGGAGTGCTACTAATAGAGTTCCGAGTGTTGATCCAGTGGGCTCCAGGAAACCATACCCACCCACTTCTTGAGAGGTCTTCAGTGGATATGAGCCATAGGTTTGCTTCATCCGATCCTTTACTTTTGATTTTTGTGTGCAATGGGGATAATTGCACCTTATTTTGTTAGTGGTGGGGCAAATGAATTGTGAGCGATAGGGTGAAGTCTGAGTAACCCAACTCATAATCCTCTCTTGGGGTTTTCTTTCCTATGTTCTTTTCCCCCAAGAGTGTTTTAATTTTTGTTGAATCGGCATATTTAGGAATGTATGTATAGAAGTAAGTAGAAAATATGAAAACATGAAAGCCTAAAAAGCATGAAAATAACTATCCCCATCCAAAAGGTGTTTAATATGTTAGATCTTTAGGATTGATAAGTTGAATGTGCTTGATCTCAATGTGACATGATAAGGAATTGATTTGACCTCATGCCTTAAGCTAAAACTTGAATTGGGTAATTGAATAATCTAATAATGAAACATGTTCCAAGTGTGTGTGAGGAAATCTTGAATGTTCATACAATGTGTGCCAATCTAGAACTTACCCCGTTGGTCCTGCTAAGATAATCTAGGCTACAAGTTAGGAAGTGATCCTCCCTTGTTCAAATAAGTCCACTAAATCCTTAAATGATCCCACCAAATGAAGTAAATGTTCCCATTGATCCAAATGTTTGAGCCAAATATAGACCACTTATTTCTATTCACCTAACTCACCTTCCCTAAAATCATTGTATTGGCCCCGATCCATCCTTGTACATAGGCACCTTGACTTAGGCCAAAAGCCTAAGTTGAGGGTGGCTAATTCAGAAGTTACCTTGATCCTGGCCCTGGTTCGACATTGGATATTGTGCACCTCAACTCATGCTAAACATATAGGTTGAGGGTTCTAAATTATGAAACTAAATGAAAAAGGGTATGAAAAGAGGTGTGTGTGGAAGAGAGAAACAAAAAAGAAAAAGATGTGAATTTGTGCAAAAGAAGAAAAAAGATACAAAACAAAAGTGTTGAAAGAAATATAGAAAAATAAAGTGAAAAAAAAGAAGAAAGTGAAAAATAAGAGCTATAAAGTCAAAAGTGACATCTGTGTTGAAGGGAGTCAAGGTACAGAAGTAAAATGAAAGGATGTCAAGAATAGGTTGAGATAAGAGGTAAAAAGCCATTGTAATGTCAAGGAGTGCAGAAAGTCACTAAAAAGTACCTAAATGTATGGCACCTGACCCTAAGCATACGTTACAAGCTAAGAAAGTCCTATAATGATCCTAGCAACCAGTTTTAAGAGTCTAAGCAATGAAAATAAGGGCAAGCCTATGGTATTAAGCACTAACTGTATTTGAAGTCACTTCTCAGTGTGTGTGTCACGACTCGAGAACACCCCCTAGTCGTAACACGGCATACTTGACCCCGAAAGGGGTCTAATACAAGCCTCCTAGAATTGATAACATTCGACATATAGAAATAGCGCGGAATTAAAACTTATTTAAAACCAAACTATCAAAATCTCATTTACAAAGTAGCGAAATACTAAGTCTCACATGGCCATCTTAAACAAACTTTAACAAGATAGGGTCATAGCCATTTAGAATCGAAGTATAGACAAAAGTCTGAAAACATAAAAAAAACTATAAACATTAAGTTCTTGTCCTCGACATATGAGGACATACCAAAAGAGATCTTGAGAGAACTCTAATCCCAAGTTTCACTATGGAGAATCAAATTAAGTGCCAATCCCTACACTTCATAAGAGTAAAGAAATATGGGTTAGCACACATAAATGTACTAAGTATGATGACCATGGAAAAACATGTTTTAAAAGGGACATTTTGTTGAAAGTCATGCTTTATGCCATTTTTGTAAAACTTCATAAACATTGATACAAGAGAGGCATAATATAAGTCACAACCAACATACAAGTCACCATTTCACATTAGAACAATATCACATATAACCCTTTACCTTTACCTTGAGCCTCCACTCAAGTAATCCTCAAGCTATACTTTGTGGAATGTATGGGTAGCATCCTATACCACCACCCATACTAAGGCACCACCTTAAGGTCACCAAAAGTGAAATTAGAATTCATCCTTTCCACCTTTACAAAATAAAGCATTTAAGAGACATAAACATTACATTAAGACCAACATCCAAGACAACTCTATGGCATACTTGTGCAATGTGCAAGTAACATCCCATGCTACTACTTACACTAAGTACTCCTTTGAAGTCAATAGAGACAAGGCACATTCATATACAATAGACATGACAAGGAAGTACCTCATAATACAATCCAAGTATAGCATGCATATTTAAATTTAAGCATTTAAGCCAACATTCTTCATTAGGTTCATTTAGGACACATTCATGCATTTAGAGGACTTTCATGCATTTAGTCATTAAGACTTAGAGAACTCACTATAGCCCTTTCAAAGCCTACTCGCGCAATGTATAGAATACATCCCGTACTAGTACCTACACTTTGTAGTACCTATCAAGTAAATAGAGTGCACATTTCACATGATGGGAATAAGCGTTTGACCGACATAGACCATGAGAGCTAGATCATGGAATCCGATGTAGTATCCCACATCGTAGGGGTTGGTCTACTTGCCTAAGGTAAATTGGTTAACATTAGTTTGGATGGAATTTGCTATCTAATATCCTATGTGGGCACATAGTTGTGGGATAGGAAGATGTTCATTGGAACTCTAACCTAACATTGGGAGAGTTTCCATCTAACCTTATCCAATCCCTGCTTAGCCTACATTCCCATAGATTATTTCATTCACATTATATTAGTGCATTGGGGAGGAATGCCATAGGCCTATCGACCTATGATACATCATTAACAAGGAAGGAATGCTATAAGCCTATTGATCCATGGTACTTCTAAGGATAGAGCTAGGGTCCATATGAAATGAATGCTATAAGCCTATCGATTCATGGTCCCTTATTACATTCTTATACTCATGAAAGTAATGCCACTAGCCTATTGATTCATGGTACATTGACACATTAAGAAAGGAATGCCACTAGCCTATCGATTCTAGAGTATTCATTACATTAGATCATTTATGAAAAGAATGCATAAAGCCTATCAATTATAGATTCAACATTAACATTATAGGAACCCTTCACATTCCATCATTTTCATTCGTGAGTGTCAAATTGAGAAATAGACTTTCAATACTAACACAAATACCTTAAATACAAGATCATCATTCTATCATTGAATCATATGTAGATCCTTCACATTATACAACATCATGATAATACTTCAATTCATAACACTATTCCTTCAAGGCAATGATCACAATGTACATAGTAAGTAAAGACCTCCACCTTTCCAGTGGATCAACAATTCAAGCAAAATTCTACATTAACACGAAATTAGCTCTAACTTGCCCCTACAAGGATATGGTCACATTTACTCAATTCACCAACAATTCACCATATTTAGACATAGTTGATGATAAAATCAATAGTCTAAATCAATCTAGGAATAAATCCATCAACATTAATTCATAATCAACAAACTCACTTCATAAGGCACAATTTAGAAATTGAGAGAAATCACAGGTTAATCGAGTATTTTCATCTTAAATCATCAATTAAACATCAATATATTCATAGTTTATCATTTGAAAATCTTTGATGTAAGAACCCATGAGATTGAGTAAAATCTAGGGTTTTTTATGAAACTTGAAAACATACAAACTTCTTTGAAATTGACTTTAGGGTGAAAACTAACCCTAGATGAAGGATCACCATACCTTGCTATTTATTCTCCATGAAAGTTGAAGAAGAAACACCTTCAAATGCCCAACCATAGCTTGATCTTGACGTTGATCTCCAATCGAATTTCTAGAGAGAACTTTTAGGAGGGAAGGGTTTTGATTTGAGATGAAATCTAAATAAGTTTTTTAATGTTTTAATACTCTTAAAATACTTAAAATAATCGACCCCACACTAATTAGAACTTGGGTGATTTACCATTTCACCCTTATCTTTTGTCTTGACAACATTGTACGTGCCAATCGACGGCTCCCCATCCACGGACCGTGGATGGGTTGACGCCTTGTATTGGTGGTCAGTCATTTGGATCAGAGGCTAGCCATTTGGGGCCCTGACCTATGGAGGCCATCCATGGAGCGTGGATAGACCTACGGGGCATGGACCCCTTTCATCGGTCACTCTATTTTGGGGAGCCTCATGGTTTCCGTGGGTTTTAGACTTAGGGTCCTCCTAAAGGACCCTTAGGGTGGTCCTTGGGGAGCTGTACCTTGACGTTTAACCCCTAAACACCTTATCCATGCTTCGAGACAACATTAAACAACCTCAAAACTCAAGAAAAACACAAATGCACACACGTTAGGCTCTAGTTTCACTAGTTCAGTTTTAGGGTCGTTATAGTGAGTGTTGAACAAATCCTAAAACATGAAAGTCATATATCTATTGTGAGTGAAAAGAGTATTTCTTTTGAAGTGAGGGCACTTGTTACATTGTTGGAACATTGATACCTTTGTGATTGTAAATGGTGCATGTTGTGATGTCTGTTGGTTGATCTATGTCAAGTTTGATCCATATGAGTTAGTTTGTTGAGTCTAATAGAAACTGTTTGCATTAAGAAAATGGAATGGATTGAAAAGACATCTATGTGATTGTTTGAGTTTGTACATCTGTTTTTACACAAGTGTCGTTTGAAGTTTTAGTGTGTCACTTGAGGACAAACAACAAGTTTAAGTTGAGGGTGTTGATATACCATGAGTTTACGATATTTTGGATGCATTGCACTTATAAGTTGTGTGTGTCAAGGGCTATAATGTATTAGAAATAATGTGTTTTTTTATCATGTTTGCAGGAAATAAGTTTGGAATACACTTAAAGGAAATGACAACTGAAATTATGCAGAAGGAGCAACCCTTGAAGTGACCCTGTGGGATTGTAAGTCCTTTGACAAGTCGTCATTGGGCAGGCATGGATGGATCATCAAGAAATTCTGACCAATTTTGGAACTACGAAGCAACTGACGGACCGTAGGTCGACCCACAGGTCGTCATGCACATCCGTCAATGGTTTTGAGAGAGTTGATCTTCGAGTACCTGATGAAAAATCCTAAGTGTGGAGCCACGAAAGCGGACCCACAGACCGTAGGTAGATCCATGGTCCATCCTGCACGTCTATCGTTGATGATCTAAGAGTGAAGGTTCTAGTACCTCTTGAAAAGTTCTAAGTGTTGAACCACAGATGGTGACCTACGGTCAGTAGGTCGTGTCGTTGACAACAACCGCGTCCACACTACTTATTTCCTTATTTTTTTTCCTTTTTGTTTAAGACAAGTCTTTCTATAAATAGGGTATGTAAACCTCATTTTAGGAGGTTAGACAACATTGTTTGCTTCTAGTTCTTGGTATTTTGTGGAATTAACTTGCCAATTTAGCAATTTGGTTTTTAAGATTTGAACTTTGCAATTCAATTGGAGATTTTGGGTTTCTTCTGCTCTAAATGTAAGTTCATGAATTCTTCTTATCAAAACATGAATTATGTTCTTTCAAGCATGAGTAGCTAAATCCACAACTAGGGTTGTGTGAACCAAGCAATTAACAATGTATGAATAGTAATTAAGCAATTCCTGAATAGTTTTTATCCATGTATTGGAAATTCTTTTGCTTAGAAGTCTTTTTAACAAGTGCACACATTATAACTCACCTCACTTCTACTTACCGGACCAAGGAGGTAGTTAATGAGAAAAGAATTAACAATAGAGATTTAGTTGATGCTATCTAATAGTCTAATGTCAATTCATGTGAGTGTGAAAACTAATCCATACATTGATGTGATATCTAATATGAGGTAAAGGCAAGGGTTAGTAAAGTATACACTCGTAGCAGGACCAAGGTACGTAGTGAAATTTCCTATTTGGAGAACCAATTACTTAGGGATACCTATCTTACCAACTTTGCATGTAAAACACTAGGAAATGATTACTATTATTAGGATTACCGTGTTAAAAGCTTATGGGGAACACATACACCCTAGTTTCTCTCTTATATTGATAACTTAAAGTTTGAATCCTGCTCACTTGTTACTTAATCAACAATCGATTATTTGCTTACAAACCTCCCTCCCCCCCCCCCCCCCTCTTTAATTACTTGTTACAGAAATAGTTTGACTGAACGGATATAGTAGTGAGTTAAGTTTAAGTCTGAACCATATTCCTCGTGGGATCGACCCCAACCTACAAGTTGGGTTCTTTATTTGACGACAACCTCTTATAATTCTTTAGGGAAGTGTAATTTAAGTGTATGAGGTATTTGAAGAGGATTGGAGCATTTGTGAGAGGTTCAAAGTCACAACATCACAGTAAAAAAAGAAAGAAAGAGGGTCCCAATTAGGGGAAGTATGACTGGAATGCCAGTTATAAAGAAGTAAACACTTACCATGTAGATGGAAAGCAGTAACACATAGACATTTTATGGTAAGAAGTAAATAAATACATGTATAAAAAGGAACAAACATATAAACGTATAAGAGGATCAAGCGAATAAGGAAAGGGACTATGGGATTAAGCATGCAAATAAACAAATAAGGAGGAATGGAGGGGATTAAGCATGGAAATAAACAAATAAGGAAAGGGGAAAGGGATTAAACAAGGAAATAAACAATATATAAGGAAAGAAAATAAACAAGGAAAGACAAATTTAGCATGGTAATGACTAAACAAGAAATGAAATAACCAAACAAATGAAACCCCATATAAGCATGAAATACATAATGGTAAGAACCTAGTTATATCCCCACAAAAACAGGGGTTTTGATGCATGAACTAACAACTAGTCTAACTAATGGCTCAACGAACCAGAGATCGGGTAAGAGTTCAAATTACCTCGAGGGAAAGGTGTTAAGAATCCCTCGAGGTCTACAAAGGTGGGTCCTAGTCGTATCTCATACAATATATGTAGATGTTACAACATATAGCAAGTATGGTCACTATTTACTAATTGGTTAATTGATTAAGTATTTAAACTAAGTTATAAAGTAAATAAGCATTTAAAATTTAATACAAATAATCAACATGAAAGATAATTAAAGAAGATGAGTGAGAAGAGACAATTATAGACAAGTTTATAGGCAAAAACCAAATTTTATTTACTAAACTACCCCAAACAGTTATAAGTATAAACAAATGAAAGGGAAAAGGAAATGCAGACTGCCATATCATAATTTAACACCCTTGTACGGATCAACACTCGGCTTATTATTCGGAAGATAAAATCAATATTTTGTCACTTTTATGCTCGAGTCAACTTCCATCATCTTTGTTAAAGGGCCTAACTACCCCTACCCCACCTTCAACATGTATAACGTCCTAGAAGATGCCTAGCGTCCCCACATAAATGTCCAAGAGGCATTGGACTTCTATTAAGGTTGGTTTTTACTAAAATAAGATATAAGTTGCCTACTTAGGTCCTCTAGACACCAAGCAAAACACATTGGACAAGCATTTAGCCTATAAAATCCCATATTTGCCTCTAAATTTTAGATTAAGATGCTTTCAAACACAAATAATGTAAAAAGGTCTTATGCTAAGCGTGAGAGCATACAATCAATGAACAAGTATTAAAATAAAATTGAAACATACAGAATATTTAAGGGCCAAAGATTTATTTAATTAATAATTAACCTGAAATAGGGTAGTCTTAAACAGCATGAAGAAACTGATTCATTAATTTATTCTTAGGTGGCTGCTAGGAACCCACAACTCTCAAACAATAAATATGTAAACTTCCAAACACAAGACAAAAGTAGAAATAACCCTTCAACTAATATTTACCGCTTGAATAATTAGTATATGTTTTACAAATAGTTAGTAGAGAATATTTCTACATCCAAGGTATTTCGAGGAACCTTAACCTCCTAATATTCATGAGAAATCCTTACTGGCTGTCTGTTTTTTTCTTTCCACTACAATTTATCATCAGATAACTACCTAAACTACTAGTTAACAACTAGGTAACTACTAGAATTTTACTTCTAGAATAATTAATAAATAAAACAACTACATCAAAGCCTTATTTTCACCCTTCTTCCTACGTTTATAGACCTTAGTAACAACAGATCTAATAATACCCACCCAGCGAGTTTCACCTTCTCCTCTAGATAAAAATGAGGAAACTGTACATCAATGATCTCATAGGATTCCCAAGTGTTTCCAACGTTTGGTAAGTCCTTCCAATTAACCAACACCTATTTGGAACCATTCAAAAGTGTACAACAGTCCAATACACCATTAGTTTGCACTTGTAGTTCAAGTTCATTAGATAAAAAAGGAGGGAGCTGCTGAACTTGAGTAGAATCTTTAACTGCGTGCTTTAGCCAAGAAATATGAAATATAAGATGCACCCATAAATGAGGGGTAAATCGAAGAGATAAGCAATTTCACCAATCTTATACAATATGGCATATGGCCCATAGTAACAATGACTTAACTTTTGATTTACCTTTTTAGCAAGTAAGTGAAGCTTGAAAGGTTTTACACGAAGATAAACCAAATCATTAGGCTAAAACATAACTTCACGACGCTTAGCATCAGCATAGATTTTCATTTGAACTTGAGCAAGAATTAGATTAGCTTTGAGTTCATCTAAAATATTGTTGCGAGCCATAAGCTACTGGTTGACCTCTTCAACAGCAGAAATTTCATCAGCAAACCGCAACAAAGAAGGAGGATCTTGCCCATATAAAGCCTTGAAAGTGGTCATCATGGCAGAACCATGGTAAATTGTATTGAACATAAATTCAGCCCAAGGAACCCATTTTGGCCTTTATTTTGGATGTGCTCCTGAAAAGCAACACAAATAAGTTTCCACAGAGCGTTTAACAACCTCAGTTTGACCATCTGTTTGAGGGTGATAACTTGAGCTCAATTTGAGGCTAGTACTAGACAACTTGAATAATTCTTGCCAAAATTGGCTAACAACAATCTGATCCCGATCCGACACAATTGTCTTGGGAAAACCATGAACACGTAAAATCTTACGAACAAATAACTCAACAACACTCTTTGATTTATAGGGATGAGATAAGAGGAGGAAATGACAATATTTAGTGAAACAGTCCACCACTACAAGTATAGTATCATGTACCATCGCTTTTGGTAACCCATTGATGAAATCCACAGCAATATCATTCCAAAATTGAGTAGGAAAAGGTAATGGTTGCAGCAAGCCAGCGGGACTTAGGGCTTCATACTTGGTTTGCTTGCAAACTTCACCACAAGCCATAAAGTTCTGTACATCCCTTTTGATTCAATTCCAATACAAAACTTGTGAAATGCGCTTGTATGTACAAAAAAAACCCATGTGTCCTCCATTAGGTGAAGAGTGAAATTTCTTAAGGAGTGTAGGGATGTGTAATGACAAATGGAGAATTACCATTCGATTTCTGAAAAATAGGCAACCATTCTTTAGAACATAATTAGACCATGAAGCTGGATTTTCCACAACTCTTGAGTAAAATTTTGGAGTTGATCAACTTGTTGAATTTTAGTGGAAAGATCTTCTGATGTGCTGCTATGCGGAACAGAAAAAGCCATGAAATGATTGGCGAGATAAGACATCAATTGCTTTATTTTCACAACCAGGACTATATTCAATCTCAAAATCAAACCCTATCAACTTAATAACACATTGCTCCTCGGCCATAACATTCTACCCCATGAGAAATTGAAGAGTTCGGTGATCCTCGTATAATGAAATGCTTACCTATTAGTTAATGACGCCACTTTTGGAGAGCAAAAATAATGGCAATTACTTCCCTCTCATATACTGGTTTACATTTAGCATAAATAGAAAATCCTTGACTAGGAAAAGAGATGGAATTCCTTCTTGCATTAGGACAACTCCAATCCCTAATCCTGAAGCATCTGTCTCAACCACAAACATTTTGTTAAAATTTAGTGGTGCCGAAACCGGCAGAGTGACCATAAACTCCTTAAGAGACTCAAAAGCTAACTGAGTTTCTTTTTTCAATGAAAATCATCTTTTTTGAGCAATTGTGTGAGTGGCCGGGTTGTTTTCCCATACTCACGATCAAACTTCCTACTGTAACCAGTAAGTCCCAGAAAACCCCACGAACCTTTAACATCTTTGGGATTTGGCCAACTAGCCATGCTTGTTATTTTTGAAGGATCCGTTGACAATTCACTTGCGGAAATAATATGTCCCAAAAACTATAGTTGTTGTTATTGAGAAAATGACATTTTTTTCAATTGACAACCAGGTTATGATGTTTTAAAATTTGCAGCACCTCCCGCAAATGACCCAAGTGAGTAGGAAAATCTGCACTATTAACTAATAAGTCATCAAAAAATACCAATACAAACTTACGCAAGTGAGGCTGAAATATCTCATTTATCAAGGCTTGAAAAGTAGATGGAGTGCCTGACAACCCAAATGGCATGACCGGAAATTCATAATGGCCTTTTTGTGTGTGCAATGTTGCCTTTGTTACATCCTTCGTGCAAACTTGAATTTGATGGTACCCTGATGTTAGATCCAATTTTAAAAAAATAGTGGCATCCCCAAGCTTATCCTGTAATTAGTCGATTACTGGAATTGGAAATTTATCTAGAACATGGATCTTATTAAGGGCCCAATAACCCACACAAAATCTCTAACAACCATCTATTTTGCGAACTACCAACACTGGACTTGAGATAGGACTTGTAATTGGTTGAATGATACCAACTATAAGCATTTCCCGGACGATTCGCTAAATCTCTTTTTTTTTTATAATGATTGTAACTGTATGGATGAATATTAGATGGATTTGATCCTTCTTTAAGTTGGATAGCATGATCATGACTCCTATTTGGTGGCAGCCCTTTCAGATCCTCAAATAAAGTTCAAAATTCTTTTTAGAAACTATTGCATAATCATATTCTCTTGTTCTTCCCTTGCTGTTAATTCATTGAGGTCAAGATAATACCCTTCTCCAACTTTTTGGAAGGCTTTAAACAAATTTTTGAGTGAAGCCACTGATTTTGACAATGAAGGGTCTCCTCAAACAACTTGTGTTTTCCCTTCTATTTCAAATTTCAACGTCAACATTTTGAAGTTAGCTTGAATATTGCCTAAAGTCTAATCCCATCAAAACATCATAACTTCCCAAATAAAAAAAGGAAATAATCATGTGTTATGAACAATTCATCAATCAATAATTCCATAGTTTTACAAGTTTCCCTACTCTTTACATATTGGCCATTCCCAACTTCCACCAGAAACGACTTAGTTTTTGATTGCTTTAACCCTAACTCTTTGGCCACATTGCGAGAAATAAAATTTGTTGAGGCTCCTCTATCATTCAACACAATAACCTTTTTTTCCCAATAATTTTCCCCATACCGTCACAGACTTCTTTGTGGTAAATCCTACAATAGAGTACAAAGAAAATTCCATAAAATTTTGAGACTCTGGTTGTTCTTGAACATTAACTCATTCATCTTTGCATCTATTATTTCATTTAAATGTTCTTCTATGGCTCCATTTTTGATGTTTTATGATGCTATGGTAAGCAGATTTAACTATTTTAAGTTGCATAGGCGATTGGGGCCATATTTTTCATCACAACAAAAACAAATTCCTCTTCATAGTTTATCCTGATACTCTGCATCACATAGCCTTGCTGAAGTTTCAAGTTCTGGCAGTATGATCTCTCATTGCTTTTACTCTTAAAAATGTCATGGTATTACTGAAACTATTGTACGAGTAAAATATATATGGTGTGGTGGCTACACACACATGGGGACTTGTAGCACATCCTGTCCAGCTATAGTCAGTCATTGGAAAATGCGTTCACACCTTAGGAAGTGTCATAGGCATAGATCTACGCAAGTGGACTTGGTTGAGTGTCAAATTCTTTTCTTCAATACGTTGGCTTTGGTCCATAATTTGGGTTAGAGTTCTCAACTTGCTAAGACACAAATCGGCCTTGATTTCCCCTCTTAGTCCATATATAAAAATTCCTACCAAAACCTCATCATTAGCATCTTTAAGGGTGCTGAAAGTAACTCAAAATCTTCTTTGTATTGGCCACAGTTCTAATTTGTTGCAATCCTATCAGAACCTCATATAAGTTCCCTAACTATGATGGAGTATATCATTGGAGTATAGCTACTCGAAACACATCCCATGTGACAACCGACGTTCTTGTTTCCCACCGTTGGAACACATTCAAAGCCCTACCTTCATGGAAAACAACAATAGACTCCAATTTATTTGTGTCATCAATGCCATTGAAATGAAAATAATGCCCTGCTCTATTAAGCCACCATTAAGGATTATCACCAGAAAATAAAGGCAATTCCAAACTTTTAGGACGTGTTTCGTCACGAAATAATGGTTGAACTTCCCAGAATCCATCACCTCTGCTATTGTGGCTGTTCTATGTCATAACATCTGTGTCTTTAATAGGATGTGCCTGAACCACTGATTTTCCTTTCATATGTTGAAGAATTTCAGCGCCATGCTCATTTATTTTTTTGCATCCAGTCTCATAAATGCCCCATGTAATCACGTACTAAACCAATATCATGTTGTACTTCATCCATTGTCTTCTCTAATCCTTCAATCCTCCCTTTCATTGTGGTTGAAACCAAAAGGCTCTGATGCCAAAATTGTTAGGACCCCATAACTCTCCAATAATAAATGTGTAAACTTCCAAACACAAGACAGAAGTAGGAACAACAATTCTACTAATATTTACTACTACAAATAATTAGAATATTTTTTACAAATAATTAGTAGAGAATACTTCTAATATCCAAAGTATTTCGAGGAACCTTAACCTCTTCAAATCTACCTGAGAAATCCTTACCCAAAAATTGGTTGTCTTTATTTTCTTCCCAGTACAATTTGTCACCAAATAACTACCTAAACAACTAGTTAACTAGTAGGTAACTACTAGAAATACATATACGTAATAATTAATAAATAAAAAAGCTACATTTAAACATTATTTTCACCTTTCTTCTAGCATTTATAGACCTTAGTAACAACAGGACTAAGAATAGCCAAAATTATTCATAGTAGAGAAATTAATTATGTTGATCAAATTTGTAATCAAAAGAATTCAAGTAATTATAGCATGCAAGATTCATATTAGTTGATTAAAGTGGCAAAACAATCATCACAATGTAGAAAAAAATTATTTAGGGTAGATTTAAACAGGACATATTAGTTTTAAGCAGTTCAATTTTCATTCCATAATTAATTATTTTAAGTGGTAAAATAGTATGCAAAATGCAGAAAATTCATGAAGAAATTAACCGGGGCAGATCAATTTGAAAACATATTTAACATGCTAAATTAATAAAAGCAAATAGACATGATATCTAGGTGATTAACATGCTGAAAGATATTTAAATGAAATGATTAGCACGGTGTAATTATTAATCTGATTAACTTATCAATCTAATTAATTAAGTCCTATAAACATGATTTCTAAGTGAATTAATAACAAAATTAATTATAAAGCTTAAATTAACAGATAACAATCACATTAAATAGATCAAATTTTAATTCCCTTAAATTCATTAGCATGTTAATAGGTTAAGAAAAAACCACCATGTTAAGAAGTTACAAAAAAAATGCTAAAGTTATCACTCTCTTATTAGTTTGGGTTAATTAATTAACGTGATTACATTTATTCAGAAATCCAGATTGTGCAACATGCTTAAATATTTTTCATTTCACATTTGTTGATTTAAAACAAGACAACCACAAACAAATATTTGATTCTAAGTAGATTATTTAAGAGATTTTGACATACATACATGCTTCAAGCGATTTAAGCAACATCGACAGATTTTATAACCAACACAATTTAAAGAAATAAGTAAATACAAAAAAAAAAAAAAAAAGTTGACATGTAAGCCCCTCCCCCTTAGACGATCCCCCAAATTATATCATATATGGAGAGTTAGAGTTATACAAATTACAAACCGAAATGGATGAAATAGTAAATGAATAAATACATATTTAAAATTAAATATTAAATAGAATATCTTGAACCTTTATGTTCAAAACCGTGTTATAGTAGAATGAGAGATACAAACAAGTTTAATAACATCAATAACAAGGGTGGAATTCTAAAGTATTCATGGTAGACATGGATTTCAAAAAAATCATGAAGCATATAAAATCAAGCACTAAGAAAGGAGGGTTAAAGGGAATTGACCCGAATGCTTCCTTTATTTGTTGTACAATTTATGCATGAAAGTAGATAAACGTCTATGTAAGCAAAAAATTAACATACATGAGAAAACTAACTGATTAAGCAGTTAATCAAACAACAATGAAGTATTCGCAGGAATATCCGACCGGAATAACACAACAAGAAAGGATGCTTAAAGTTAGCCAGAGATCTTCTTCCTTTTAGAGAAGAGAGAGTATTATTTTTAGTCTTCAAGTGTGAGTAGAGAATGAAGAACGGTCTTCATTTTTATAACGAAAAGGGCTAGTAGTAAAAGGAAAATGAATTAATTTTGATTCCATTAAGTTATATTTTCCTTATTCAAAAAGAAGCAAAATAAGCTAAAACTCTTTTACCACAATAAAACAACACAAAATCAGTTCAATTAATAAGACAAGAAAAATTCAATACATTAAAAAGCAAAAAAACATAATTATTTAAGGCATGATATAATTATATACCAAAGCAATATTCACATATTATAATAATTTACCACATTCGGAAAAATCAGAAAATCGGCAGGAGGAAATTATATGGCAAGACGTATCAGCAAAGGGAAATCAAATTAAATATTATTAAAGGAATCAGCCAATATGAATAGTCATGTATGACTTATTATTTTTACCCATGCATTAAGGCATATGCTCTGGTGATATCAAATTACAAGATGATAGATCACAATCAACAAGGAAAGCAAGACATAAAATATATTTTTTAGAAGCAAATAGGGGAGTCAAATATTGTTAAGTCTTGCTTAATTGGACCTAAAAGATAACAATTCCCATCCAGTCCAAGTATTGATTTGGGGCAACCAAAAAATAAAAATCCATAACCTAATCTTCAAACACTGAGGGTACAATTAGCAATCAACAAACTTAATTAACACAAGCAAGATAGCGAGAAAATATTAGATCTGTAGCATGAAGAATAATCACATAAAGTTATAAATCAGTAACATAAAGAACATGAATCGATATAATCATACCAACAAGCATGCAAATTGGAAGAGGCAGAATTTAAGGCATGGAAATTCAGAGGAAAGGGAGAATGACACCATAATTTTGTTTCTTGTTGCTGTTGACCGGAACTGCTAGTCGAAGTTTTGTGGCTCGCTGATCGTAGCAACAAAGAAGGGGCGACTGATGTCACCTTTTGCTGGCCTCACCCGGCTGCTACTTTCGTGGATGGATGCTACTGTTTTTGGCGGTTGCTACTACTAGTGGTTTTGTCGGAATTGAAAAGAGCAGAGGATAGGAGAGAAGGGCACAGAAGAGAGGGTGGCGACCACCAACGAGTGGCAGCGGCTGTCTGCCGTCTGTCCTCTGGAGGTAGTGAAAATATAGAGAAGGAGAGGAAAGGAGAAAAGGGAGAAGAGAGGAGAGAGGAGGAGGGGTGATAGGCGGCTTTCACCGTTGTTGTTGGTCGCAGCTCTGAGGAGTTCTTGCGGGTAGGAGGTGCCCTCCTTGCTGGAGCAGAGAGGAACAAGCTAGTGGAGGCGATGCTTTTTCTGGTAGAGGAGAGAAAGAGTGAGAAAATTAAAGTAATGTTTCGTCTTTTGAGTATTAAAATAGGAAAGTGATGGATCTTTGATCTCATCCATTGATTTGTATGAGATGGACGATTGGGATCTTAAATCAGATTGGATGGTTTGATTTGAAATGGCTAAAACTGAAATAAAATTGGCTAGAATTGAAATGAAAGGGTGGTTACTATTAAAATAAAATTGGAATTGAATAGGCTAGAATTGAAAGGAATTAGAATAGAATAGGTAAAGATTTAAATGATTTGGAGGAGAATTAAGAAAATGCTATTCAATTCATAAAATACTACACATATGATAATATTTTCATACAATTTAAACACACTAAAGTTTTAAAACACTTGAGTAAAATAAATGTTTCGAGTTTATTTATCGAAAAATATAATAATTTAATTGCAATAATTTTGGAAAATTATAAAATATGCATACTAACATATATAATTTTTAAACAAAATCGATTAAGATTTTTAACTCAAAATATGTTTTAAAAATACGTACTTAATCAAATAGCACTTCCGAAAGGGCTATATGTTGGTCAAATTTGGGTATCAACAACATTCACAAACAAAAGATATTAATAAAACAACCTAAAAGAGGTGGGTATGGAATTACCTCAAAAATAGTAAACAGTCTAAAAATAACAGAAAAAGAGTCAAAAGGGTCATCCTACAAGGCTAAGCCTGGGTGAACTCTGCATATTAGTGACTCCATCTATCAGGGCATTAGTGCCTGACTCATCAACATCCTTTGCTCCACTGGAGCAAACAATTAAGGTATCTCTTGAAGGCGCCTCCACAATAGATTGGACCATCGCACCCTTAAGGTCCTCCAAATAACTATACACGGCTACCTCATTAACACCTAGCTCCTCCTCATCGATCTCAGCCTCAGATGCGGCCTCAAACTCATCCATAGCAACATATCTGGTAGTAGTAGCTGGAGGAACCTTGTAATAGTAGGGAACTCTACACTTGGGACGTCGGGGATCTCTACTGTGCTGAATAGCATCGATAAATTAGTGGATTTCAGCTCGTCTCTATGATTTCTTAGCCCAATAATATCGGCTGTCAAGGTCGTCAAAATATTAGAATCACCCCAACCTTACTCACAATCCTCTACCCTCACCTTAAGGGTATCAAGTACAAATTTGTGAGCCTCTATCGACTCTCTGTGCTCTCTATGATGAGCCCTAATAAGGCAAAGCAACTACAATCACTTGCTCTATCAAACCAGGCAGAACAGCCTCTACTCAGGAGGCACATACATCAACAGATTGAGCTAGATGGCCTATCTTGTATAGCATGGACTGAGTAATAGGGGGTCGGGATGAAGCAGCAGCAACAATAGTAGGAGGGCGTATAACAGTTGAACCTGAATATGCAGAAGTAGAGAGGTCAGAGGTACCTTTAGGCTCACTCACTTGACAGAGGAGTATTGCCTCTATTGGGAACATCTCAACATCAACTACTGGGGATGTATCTGCCGTAGCTCTCCTCCTGTCTGCCTCATCTCTCATATACTCGGCCTTGAAACATTGAATGTCAATGGAGAAAGTAGGAGTCAGTTCCACATCCATCTTCTCAATCACTGGAACATGAGCCCACTTGCATAGCTCAGTAATCAACATAGGAAAAGTAAGAGAATTTTGACTCTTCATGGTCCTCATGGCCAACTCTTTCTCCACAATCAGACATAAATTAAGTTTCTCCTGATCCATGATGCAGCCCAAAACATGCAGCCTTCAGATGCAGGAGGATCAAATCATATTATGAAGGCATCATGGTGCTGTAAATGAACCCAAACTAGTATCTAGTAGCCAAGTTCAGATCCTTCTTCTCAACACGTGCACTAACCTCAATCTACGGTGGCATGGTATTAGAAATTAGGGGTGCTAACAAACCCTTCAAATCGTTGAGTGTCTTCTTCTAGGTTTTGTCAATATAGTAGTGCATGAAGTTTATTATACACCCAAGCACCTCATTGATCTTGGTGCTGCTGCATTTCACCTTTCGCCCCGCATTACCACATAATTCACTGGCATAAAAGCGATGGCCTTTTTGTTCCTTTTTGGCACCAACTCCCTCTATACTGCGTGAAACTCCCGAAATGAAGTAGGAATGTAAGGGCATAGGGGCTTTATGAATATGTCAAACTTGTGTAACTTTATGGTGTTCCATACCTTTGGGTAGTCTACCACACCATCTGTAGAAAACCATATTTCTTTTTGAATTGTCCTCAAACCCTCGGTCTTTAGTTTATTTAGTGACCGTGGAGGAGGAACCTAAGCTAGTGGAGGAGCCTGCACTACTACATTAGAGGAGGCGTAGGAGGCACATGCATTCGAGCTGGATCATTTATAACTTTAGAGCGTAGCTCCGCTCTCCTAACTTATTGGAGTTGGTCATCTGCTATCTCAGAAACGGAGGCTAGAAAACTATCCTAAGGATGGCCCTACCTTACAGAAGTTGTGAGGTGAGTGGTGTAGATGACCTTTCTATCTAAACTCTTGACTACCAGTGTTGGCATTGTTTTCCCTTTCCCTTTTCCTTTTGCCCCCAGTTGGATGAAGTTTGGCCGATGCATTCCTCTTATTAATCATAATGCCTCTTGCCCACTTTTGGGGAGGTGGATTTCTTCCAACAAACTTTGGTATAGCCAATGCAGTAAAACACAATCACATATGTTAGATGCAATTTAACCAAAAAATTTCAATGTTGTAAACTGCAGGAAAACTCGCCAAACCGTTCGGCAAGCCAAGACGGGTTCTCCGAATGTTACAGAACAAAATTAGCGAAAAATTAGAACAAGTTGATGATGTCTAGGGCCTTTCAGAAAATCATTAACACCATTCAGCGAACTAGAAGTAGCTCGCTGAAAGTTATAGAATAATTTTAGAAAATTAGGGCGTAGAAGGGCGATCAGAAAGGACATTCAGTGAGTCGCCTAGTGAACTTGGTGAGCTCAGGCGTATCGCCGAATGTAACATAATAGAAATCTCAAAAATGAAGAACCACAAGGTGATCAAGGGCCTTGAGCCGAACCGCCGAATCACTTAGCGAGATCAACCTGACTTGTCGAATAGTCCAACCTGCCAGATTTTTACCTTGACCTTCAATTTCTCACACGCAGACCACGAATACAAAATGAAACCAATATTCTATGCATTTGAGCCTAGAACCATACTACCCATGGCTTCGGGGACTCAAAATTCCTTTGTTTTGGCTGAAATTGTCCAATTGACGTCCTTTGCCCTTAAGAATGATGTCAATCGCTCTATCATTAGGCAAAATCATAAAATGGGCACAATCGGGGTTACTCAGACTTCAACCATACTATAACCAACAACAGAATTAGGACAACTCAACATCTTATAAATTTAACACACAGGAATCAATAATTACAGACCAGTTAGCATGATACAACACTAAATACAATCATGCATTACCAAAAAACATTCAAGATATCAAAAATACACAATTCTAATGACAAAATAATGAGCACGCATTTGAACATACCAAAATTAAAAGTTCGAGGCTTAGATTACCAACCTCAAAAGCAGAAGGTAGAAAGCTAGGCTAGAAAGGTACCCAAATATCTCCCTAAACAAGTAATCAAACACACAAAGCAACAAAAATATTCAAAAATATATATAATCTACATGCGGTTGTAAAGTGCAAAGGTCAAAAAATATGAAATGAGGGAGGTTTTAAAATCTAAAAATTGTTCAGCCCCTATTGTAATGGTTCAGTTCGTGTGCTGATCGGTGAGGTCACCTACATCTCCAACCCTGTCGGCAATGCATCGAATGGTACTTTGGGATGTCAAGTTTTACAAAACCTCTAGCTAGCCAGAAGGTTAAAACGGTGATCCAGATCGGGCTCGCCACCCTAATTGGCGAGCCGCCGACAGGTTCCAAAGCTTGCCTAAATGCTCTTTTTTCAAAATTTTAACTTTTCAACCTCAAATTCAACACCCGTCATTTAAATAACAATAAGAAAAGATTAAACACTTTGGTGGCCTCTCAAAAAGCCCATTATTTAACGTGGTGGCACAATGTGGATACCGTTTCAAGGTTCATTATTTAGGTTAGCCAAGGTATCACTTGGTAGACCTTCTTTTGGTCTTGGATTCAAATGAGATGATATATGACCTATTTGTGTTTCCAGTTGTTTGATGGACGCCGAGTGAGAAGTTACTGTCTGGTTGAGTGTTGAGATGTCCTTTATCATTTCCTTAAGCACCTTGTCCCACCCTTCAACTTTATTGAGACTGTGTGCAAGCATATCTTCAATGCAAAAGTTCTCCGAGTTAGCCCTTTTCTCTTTTGACTTTTGATGCTATTGGGGAGGAACATATCTATCTTTGTCACCAACACGATCCCTCAAGTTTGTACCATGGTAACGCCACTCCTTATCACAATCCCTCTATCCTTCATCACGCTCTGTATTCCAACCTTGATTTCAACCTGGACTTGAATAATTTTGGTGGAATCCTCCTCCCAGATTTGCTAGAAATTGTACTTCTTCATTGTAAAATGCTTCCAATTGTGCGGGATTCACTCCACTAACTCCAACAACGTTCACAACTTTTGAACCACTACTCATTACATGTTTAGACAAAATATCCATTTGGGTGATTACTTTAGCCATGTTTTTATCCACTCTTGTTCTTTCTCTATTTTTCCTTTGTCATCTTGAGAGTCAAAGTAGACACCTAATCCTCCCGAGTATACCAAGTTTGGTTTATCTTCGTCAACCAATCAAGGAGAGCTGATGCGATCTCAAAAGGTTGCTACATAATACCTCATTGGAAAAGTTGATCAGCCACACCTTTGTTCACCGAGTCTAGACTCCGGTAGAAGTGTTGTAACAACACGTTTTTTAGATTTCATGAGTCGGACATTGAAGTAGCAACTTTTGAAATCTGAACCACATTTTGTGGATTGGCTCACCATCTAAACGTTTAAACCCCTGAATATTGTCTCTCAAAGAAATCATCCTTTAAAGAGGAAAAAATCTTATGTAGAATGCCTCAGTTAGTTCTTCCCAAGTTGTGATCGAAACCCTCAGTAGATTACTAACCATTTGGTCACTTCCCCCATCAAAGAGAAAGGATACAACTGGTGCCAAACTCACTCTTGTGAGATGTTTTTGAATGAAAATGGACCATATAAGTCCACAATGTGCCTAATATGATCATGGGGTCCTCATGAGCTAGTCCTCCGAATAGTCCTTTCATTTGCAAGAGTTGTAACATCGTGCTAGTCACATGGAAGACAACATTTCCCATGACTAGAGGTAAACAAATATCAACCACACCACCCAATTGAACTAGTTCATTGACATCATTCAGATTGAAAATGTCATCTTGGTTTCCAAGTTGGCTACCATTACTTCGTTCACACTCATTTTGTCACCCATTAACAAACAACCAACAACAAACATAAATTAATGTATGTCGTTTCAATGGCAAACAAGATCAGATCACAACTCTACTTCTCAAGAGAATTCTAAACACCTCTCCTTGGTAGCGGCACCATTTTTGAGAACGCTCAACTACACTTAATCCAATACTAAGTATAGGCGATTGCAATCTAGTATAAACCCAAGGATGAGTTGGGGTCGATCCCATAGAGAGTGATTTGGTAGAGAACTGAGTTACGAAGTGAAAATCATGTTTTAAATGATTGTAGGAATAGAAATTATGGAAATCATTAGAGTATATCAAAGGGGTGGACAATAAGTGTCAAATGGGAGGATAAGGATTTTCAATTAATTACTATGAAAAATAGGGGAGTAATCAAGTAGATAAGGGATACTTGGGATGTCATTGATTAATTGCCAATCACACTATATGGGTGATTATTAATTACAAAAATTCGTTGAATCTTAGTGGGTAGGCTAGGCTTTAAATGCAATAGCCAACTCTTGATCAACTATCATGAATAAAGTGACTTCTTACGAACCTGAACAAACATCAAGCTATGAACAACCCAAAACCTCAGTTTATTTACTTTGTCGAGCTACATAGGTAGGATAGAATTAAGATTGACTCTCTCGAGCTAAACCCACAACAACCCAATCACTACAATCATCAATCAATAATCTTAATTCTAAAACTTATCTCTCGAGCAAGCATAGAATGCTAATCTAAAACTTGATTTGCAACAACAATTCCAAAGCTAAAACTTAATTACCCACTTAACCCACTTTCAAACAACAATTAAATTAGTAATTACAAACACTCATCAACTAATTGAGAAAATCAAATAGATAATCACACCCCCAAGAATAGGTTTTAACCACACATCAGTTCAGAGAAAAAAATAAGCATCGAGAACACTAATACTATGAATAACAAACCCTAAATGAGTCAAAATCCCAGAGTCATCATAAACTCAACTCTTAAAGTTATCTTTAATGAGATTTTTTGACATAAAATACTCAGAAATACTCAAATACATAACTATTAAACTTAAGTCATAAACATTAACAATGAAAATGGAAAAGACTCCTTAATACACTATTGTCTATTGAAGCCTCTAAAATATTGTGATGGAAGTCAGGATAAGACCCATGACCTCCTAACAAAACTGAAAGACAAATAGAAATCCTTCGTAAGAAAGGAGGCTCACAAAGGCCAACAAGAACTGCAAGTGATATCAACGAAGCACCCATTGATGATCTTGAATACCTATATCTGCATCATAAAAAAATGCAGGCCATATGGCGTCAGTACCTTTAATGTATGAGAATGCAAGGGGAACACTAAGCATAGAAATAAGCTTCAACTGATATAAAGGAAGACATACTCACCTCATCTTAACTCAACTCAACTCAGAATTACTCAACTCAATTCAAAATAAAAGCAACAACAAATATACATAACAAAGAAATATTTTAAAACCATAGATAATACTTCAACGTATTTTAAAATACTATGATAAACTCTTTACTCTTATTTGGGATATTCTCTAACCGGCAACCATCAGTATGAGGTATGTGATGATACAACGTCTCGTCCATGCTGCCAGAACTATGCTATACCTTTCCGGAGTATAAGACATCTTTAACTAAGTGGATCCACTAAAATATGCTTAAGAGCAATAAGGAATGATCTAAAAAGTATGATCCTTTACCCATGTTCGCCTACATGATTTGTGAGGACTTTGAGTTTCTAAACTCATCTCCATATTGGTTCTCAATAATACTCCCAATAATGTATATATATATATTAAATAAATAATGCTCATTTGTTTTTAAGAAAACATTACTCCTCTGCAAGTTGAGATAATTACTCAAAAGATTTTTCATAAAAGAGATGATGGTCAAAACTCCTCATGAACTAATTTAGAAATCAGTGTTTCTCTCATTTTAGATGTAAAAGTTTAACAAACATTAGGAATACTTAGTACCCTCATAATTATTTACAAAAATGAACTCAACTCTCCTCATCCTCATACTCAAATACACAAATCATAATTAATGTTTAACAAGATTGAAAAAGACTCCTCAAAGTGACTCAAAGAGTTGCTCGAACATTACTTTTATTCATTACTTTATTTGAAAAGTGAAATTAAGAGACAAGATTAGGATATATAAAGGATATCTCGATGATTTATAATGTTTTAGATAATTAGGATTAAGAAGGGAATGAAAGTTTGACTCAATGTAACAAGTACAGTTCGAAGAACTATGAAAAAGGTGGATTGACGCTCCAGACACATCGATGGCGTGCCAGGCCATCCCTCCCTTTAATAGGGCTGGTTTGTGGTGCATTGCACGCGCAGGGCTCCAGCCCTCAAGCACATCTGGGGTGCGTCACCCCACCAAATTCAAATAATGTTCTGAAAATGTTTTCTTCTCATTTTTTAGTCCTCATTTACCTTGAATTGATTGATTTTTCCAAACTCCCTTATATTCGTAAAACAAACACAAGTAAATGAAACACCACTCAAAATTCCTCAATAACAACCCTCAAACACAAGATCCTTACCTCAAGAACTCAACAAAACCTCATTATCACAGAATGAAGCACAAAACTTCAAATAACTTAATCAACAACTCAATATATTCAATTTGATGGATGAATTCGCAATTGGGAACTCAGGATTGGCATAAGGGTGAAAAAATCCATTACTACGAAAACTTACTACCTCGAAAGAATCAAATTCTTTGCGTAAATCCTCAAAGCTTGCAAGAATCTTAGTCGTTCTTCTCTTCTCCTATTAATCTCATCTCAAAAACCCTAAGCATGTTTAGGAAGGACTAAAACTAATTCCAATCAGTTTCCACCCCTATAAAATTAACAAAAACAAGCTAGGATAATTGTGGTAAGGAAAATACAAAAGTACCCCTCCTTAATTTAGATGAATTTCCTTAACTAGAGAGGCTGAACTCAAATGGACATATCTCCCTCATCAGAACACGGAATATAGCAAACTCAGTGGTATTAGAAAGAGGACTCAACAACCTTTGATTTGAATCATATGGGCCACCTAACCCATCTTGTGTTGAGTGTTATTTTCATTTGAAGTTGTCCAAAAACTCATAATTTAATAGTAACTTGAACAAACCTCAATTTAGCTATGTCCAATTAAGTTCTTTCTAAGACCGAGGTGTTACAATATCTCCCCCATGGGAACATTCTTCCTCGAATGAGATAACTCTAAATAGAAATAAGGTTAGAAACATCTAACACCTGACATTTAACACAACATAGCAAAACATATCAATTTAAAGAGTATTTTACAAGAGGTCATTGCCTTAGTGTTGAATTTCTCCGAAGTAAAGAGATGTGGGTATGTATTCTTCATATCTTTCTCAACCTTGCAAGTAGCTTCCTCAACAAACTGATTCCTCTATAAGACCTTTACATATGCTACCTCCTTGGTTCTCAACTTGCAAACCTGACGATCAAGGATTTCAACGGGTATCTTCTCATAAGATAGGTTGTCCTTAATACCAATATTTTTAGTATGTATAACAAGAGAATGATTGCCCATACACATTTTCACGATTGAAATGTGTAATATCCGATGGATTATTGCTAACTGTGACGATAGCTCCATTTCATAAGATACATTGCCAATCCTCTTAGATATCCCTTGAGGACCAATATACCGTGGACTAAGTTTCCCCTTCTTACCAAATCTCATGACACCCTTCATGGGTGAAACGTTCAAGTAAACCCTATCATCCACCTGAAACTCCAAGTCTCTTCTCCTGACACCTACATAGGATTTCTAACGACTTTGTATTGTCTTCAACCTTTGTTGAATGATCTTCACTTTCTCCATAGCTTGATGAAAAAGTATGGCCCTATCAACCCACTTTACCAACTTCAAACCATGTAATATAGGATCTACATATTCTCCCATAAAGAGCCTCATAGGGAGCCATTTGGATGCTAGAGTGATAACTATTGTTGTAAGAAAACTCAATGAAAGGTAAGTAATCACCCCAATTATCCTTGAAATAGATCATAAACACCCTCAACATATCCTCTAAAGTCTAAATCGTACGCTCTATTTGAAAATCATCCGTAGGATAGAAAGCAATACTATGGTTCACCTTGGGACCCAAAACTTTATGGAAATACTTCTAAAATTGTGTGGAGAATTACACACCTGGAAACCTGAACTCCATGAAGTTTGACTATCTCTTAAATATACAATCATGCATAATCTTCTGCTTAATAGGTTGTCTTTTTTGGTAATAAATGTGTTGATTTAGTCGTCCTATCTACAATCATCTAAATCAAATCGTGCTGCCAACGAGACCGCGACAAACTAGTAATGAAATTAATGTTAATTATTTCCCACTTACATCCCATAATATCTATATTCTGAGCCACACCACCAAACCTTTGGTGCTCTACCTTGACTTTTTGGAAATTTGGGCACTTAGGAACGAACTCTCCAATACACCTCTTCATACTTCACCAATAGACATATCTCAAGTCACGAGATATCTTTGTGGAACCGTGATAAATTGAGTATCAGGAACTATGGGCTTTTTCCATAATCCTTTCTTGGAGCTCATCTATCCTCGGTCTACCTTGATACCTCAATACACCATCGCCCCCTTGCTCAAAAGCCATCCCTTTTTGCTTATGAGCATTGGCCTTCAATTCAAGGAAAACATAATGTAGGTCTTGTTTCTCATTCATTTTAGAGAATAGGGGTAATCAACCCCATTCATCACCACCACTCTACCTTTGTTGGAGTCCATTAACGAGACACCAAATCGTGCAAGTCTGTGCACATCTATGGCTAATTCTTTCTTACCTTCCTCAACATGGGCAGTACTACCCATAGATAACCTATTCAAAGCATCAGCAAAAACACTAGCCTTACCTAGGTGATAGAGGATACTCATGTCATAATCCTTGAGTAACTCCAACCACCTCTTTTGTCTGAGATTAAGCTCTTTCCGACTAAATACACAATGAAGACTCTTGTGATAGGTGAACACATCTATATGAGCATAATAGAGATAGTGACACAAAATTTTCAAGGAAAACATTACAACAACAAACTCCTGATCATAGGTTGGGTAGTTGTGATCGTGAATCAAAACTTGTCTTGAGTCATAAGCTATAACTTTGCCATTCTCCATCAATACACAAACCAGTACATCTCTAGATGCATCACAATACACAACAAAGACTTATGTACCCTCCTGTAAGGTCAACACTAGGACAGTAATCAAATGTGTTTTCAATTCATGAAAGCTATTCTCACAAGCTTCAAACCATTAAACTTCACTGTCTTTAGAGTAAATTGTGTCAATGGGGAGGAAATAGATAAAACCCCTTGACAAACCTCCAATAATAACCAACCTTTCCCAAGAAACTTCTAATATTAGTTTGAGATATGGGTCTTGGCCAGTTCTAAGCTATCTCAATCTTCTAAGTTTCAACTCAAATCCCTCCTCCAAAGACAATGTAGCCTAAGAACGACACTGACTTAAGACAAAACTCACACTTGGTAAATTTTTCATATAACTCTCTATCTTTGAGAGTTTTGAGAGAAACTCTGAGATGAATAGCATGATCCTCCTTATTCCTTGAATAAATCAGAATGTCATTGATAAACACAATAATAGACATATCAATATATGGTTTAAAAACTTTGTTCATAAGGTCCATGAATGTTGTAAGAGCATTAGTCAAACAAAAAACTTAACTAGAAACTCATAATGACTATAACGGGTCCTAAATGTTGTCTTCGGGATGTCACTCTCTTACTCTCAACTCGTGATGGCTAGATCTAAGGTATATCTTTAAAATCAAGTCACACTCTGAAGTTGATCAAATAGATCATCAATTCTCGAAAGGGGTACTTATTCTTTATAGTAACCTTGATCAATTGGCGATAATCAATACACATCCTATGTGAACCATCTTTCTTCCTCACAAATAAGATCGAAATGCCCCAAGGTGAGATACTAGTCAGATGAGACCCTTATCAAAAAGATCTTTCAACTGCTCTTTTAATTGTTTTAACTCAGCTGGAGCCATTCTATGTGTTGGAATTGAGATAGGTTGAGTATCGAGAAGAATTTCTATACCAAATTCTATTTCTCTCTTAGAAGGTACTCTAAGAAGATCATGTTGAAAGACCTCTGGAAACACACTCAAAATTGAAATTGACGGAATAAATGGTGTCTCCACACTAATGTATTTTACTCGAACTAAGTGATAGATAACCCCTTGGACACTAATTTTCTAGCCTTAAGGTATGAAATAAAACGAACATTTGGCACTACTGAACTACTTCTCCCCTCTATAATTGGATCATTAGGAAATTGAAACTTAACTACTCGAGTTATACAATCAACTGAGGCATAAGATACATGAAGCCAATCCATATCTAGAATAACACCAAAGTCCACCATATCTAACTTGACTAAGTCAGCCATCACGTCTTTGTGATTGATAGAAATGGTACAATCATGATAAACTCTCTCAACTAGAACGGACTCACCAATAGTTGTGGAATCACTGAAGGGCTCAGGAAGTTGCACTAGAAGAATATCAAACCTCATAGAAATATACGGATTCACAAAAAATAGTCTCGTGCCATCATCAAATGATGCATATGCATCAAAACTAAAGACTTTGATCATACCAGTGAAAACATCAAGTGAATTCTCCTTCTCTTGGAGACTGGTGACAACATACAAACGCTTTGATTCTCCACCTATCCCTAAAGTAGCTCCTCTAGGTGCAACTCTATCTGGTGGAGCCGCTGAAGAAGATTGGGCTCTATTGCTTCCATTACAATAACTTTGCCTGTTCTTAGAACACTCTCTCATAAAATGAACTATCTGAATACACTTGAAATAGACCGTGGAGCCATCACAACATGCTCCTGGGGGGTTCCTACACCACTTAGCATATGCAGGTGTACAATTTACCCATTGTGCCACACTACCTTAAGACTTTACAGGTCGAGCTCTAAAGCTCTGCAAATTCTGATTCGTGAACTCTCCTCTGTTCTTTGGTAAAGTTGCACTAGCATATGATGGAGCAGGTCTAGTGGGATTTTGTTGAAAAGATGACTATTCACATTACCCTTTTGCTGCCCAGACTCATTACCTATTGTCTTAACCTTCTTATTGCGTAACACTTCCCTATTTCTCAACTTGCCTTTCTCAACCTACTGCACATGGATCATAAGCTTTTCTATGCCCATATCTCCTATCAGCATAGTAGTCTTACCCTCTTTGCTTGAAAGATGAGACAACCTAGACACAAACAGACTTATCCTGCTCTTCATATCAACAACCATCTCTGGAGCATAATTGGACAGTTAAGTGAGCTTGAGGTTGTACTCATGCATGCTAATGGATTCCTGCATAAGAGTGAGAAATTATCTTAAATTTTCCTCTCTCATCTCACGGGGAAAGAAACGCCTAATGAAGGAACTTTCAAACATAGCCCAACTCAAAATTGGTGCTCCTTCAGCTCTACTCTTCTTCCATTGGTTGTACTAGATCCTAGTAACACCGTTGAGTTGGTATGAAGCTAACTCCATATGCTTAGCATCTGCAACATTCATAACAGCAAATAGTTTCTGCACTTCCTTCACAAAATTATTTTGATCTTCAGTGACACTTGACCCTATGAAGTTTGGACAATTCATGCTGAAGAACTCACGTATCCTAGATGTATGAACCATATCCTAATGAATCCATCTCTGTTTCCCAGCTTGGTTGGTCACCACATGACTCAACATCCGAATAACATCCCAGAACTTAGCATTAGTGACCTATCCTTAGGGTTGCATTTCTAGTGCATTGTGTACCCCTTGATCCCCGGAGATTAACATATCTTCTAGCATGATAACTTCTAATATCTCTTCGTGGAGGCATGATCTAAATATAATCGCAAGCATGCTTTTGAAATAAACTTCTATAGTGTTTAACTCTCTAGCACGAAAAGAGTATGAAAGAAGTGATATATTTCCTAAATGATGTAGCCTCTTAATTATATACGAGGCACACTTCACACTTATAACTAAAACTCTTCATACATGATTTCATATAACACTACTCTCTATGAAGCCTCTAAAATACTATGGTGGAAGTTGAGACAAGACCTATAACCTCTTAACAAAATGGAAAGATAAATGGGAAATCCTCTGGAAGTAAAGAGGCTCACCAAAGCTAACTGGAACTACAAGTGGTATGAACGAAGCACCTGTTGATGACCCTGAATATCTGTCTCTACATCATAAGAAAATACAGGCCAAATAGCATTAGTACATTGAATGTACGAGCATGCAAGGGGACTCGGAAGCATAGATATAAGACTGAACTGATGAAAAGGAAGACATACTCACCTCATCTCAACTCAACTCAACAATACTCAACCCAATTCAATATAAATACAATAATAAAGATGCAGTATGAATAATGATTTTAAAATCGTTGATAATACCTTAATATGCTTACAAATACAATAATAAACTGTTTACTCATGTCTAGGATATTCTCTAACTCACAACCATCAGTGTGAGCTATGTGATGATATAACGTTTCACCTATGCTGCCAGAGCTGTCCAATACTTTGATAGAGTATAAGATAGCATCAACTAAGTGGATCCACTACGCTATGCTTAAAAGAAATGAGGAATCATCTAAAAAGTTTGATCCTTTTCCCATGTTGGCATACATGTATTATGAGGACTTTGAGTTGTCTGAACTCATCCCAATATCGATGCTCAATACTACTCCCAATAATATATATATATATATATATATATATATATATATAACTCATGGTCATAAGTTTTAAAGAAAACATTACTCCTCCTCAATTTGAGATAATTACTCAAAAGATTTCTCTTAAAAGAGATGTTGCTCAAAACTCCTAATAAACTCATTTAGAAATTAGTGTTTCTCTCATTTTATATGTAAAAGTGTTATGTAAATTGGAAATACATAGTCCCCTCATACTAATTATTAAAAATGAACTCAAATCTCCTCATCCTCATACTCAAATACTCAAGTCTTAAATTCAAGTCAAAAAGGTTGAAAAAGACTTAAAGACTATTTCGAACATTACTCTTAATCTTTACTATAGTTAGAAAAGTGAAATTGAGAGACATGATTAGGACATATGAAAGATATCTCAATGATTTATTAAGTTTTAGTTAGTTAGGATTAAGAAATGAATGAAAACTTGACTCAAAAGAACAAGTACGTATCGAAAAACGAAGAAAAAGGTGTACCGATGCTCCCGGCGCATCCTTGGCGCGCCGAACCAGACATTCTTTTACTGGTACTAGTTTGTCGCACACTGTAGGTGTAGGGCATCGGCCCTCCTGGCGTGTTTAGGGTGCACCACCCCAACCAATTCCCCGATTGTTCTGATCAATTTTCCTTCTCGACTTTTGGTCCTAATTCACCTAAAATCGATTAATTTCTTCCAAACTCCCTCATATTCGAAAAACCAACACAAGTAAATGAAAACCACTCAAAATTCGTCAAGAAAAACCCTAAAACACAAGATCCTCACCTGGAGAACTCAACAAAACTTCGTTATCAAATAATGAAGCACAATACTTGAAAGTACTCAATCTAGAACTCAATATATTCAATTTGATGGATTAATTCCTAATTGGAAACTTATGATTGGTGTGAGGGTGAACAAAACTTGTACACATCAATTCTTGGCGAAAATCCTCAAAGCTCACAAGAATATTGAACGTTCTTCTCTTCTCTTTTTGAACTCCTCTCAAAAACCCTAAGCATGTTTACGAAGGACTAATACTGATTCAAATCATTTTAGACCCCTATAATATTTTTTAAAAAAAGTGCTATGCTAGTGTGGGTAAAGAAAATACAAAAATACCCCTCCTTAAATCGTATAAATTTCCTTAACTCGACAGGTTAAATTGAAGCAAGCATATCTCGCTCATCCGAACTAAAAATTTAGCAAAATTTGCGGCGTTCAAAAGAGGACCCAACGTCCTTCGATATTATATCTCAAGGGTCACCTAAATCATCCTGTGCTGAATGTGTTGGTCGTTTGAAGTTGACTCGAAACTCACAATTTAATAGTCACTTGAACAAACATCAATTTATCTCTTTCCAATTAAGTTGTTTCTAAATTTAGCTCGTTCTAGGATCAAGTTGTTACAGTGTTGGCTTTATACCTTCCTCCACATTGGATGAAATTAATACAAGTCACTAGATTTAATCCCTAGTTTTGATAGCCGATAGTAACCCTCCTTATTTGAGTAATATATAATTGAATCAATGGGTTTAGGGTTAATGATATTCACTTTACTTAATTTAACATATTTCTCCATCTGAGTTAGCTTTAGTTCTAAATGTATTACAGTGAATATCTGACACCACATATATATGTTGTATGAGTAGTTATTTTTTCATCACGATTTACCATTCAAGATGCATGGATATCTATGAGGTGCGTTTTGAATTTTAATATTCAATGAATACATACACATGTTGAGATTTGCAAAATAGTACTCAGATAATATAAATAGTTTTTTTTTTATATATTTTGTTCTTCGTTCTTGATTTGTATATCTACTACGCAAATGACTATATGTGATAAGAATTACTGAACGAAAGATTATAAATTCTATTTTGGTCAAACAAGGTTTTCACTAAATGGATCATAGTTTTGGAACTTGAAAAAAAGGTGATCGTGATTGCGCTCAAATTTGTAGATTCATAAGAACGACAAAGTAAGAAATTTTTTAGGATTGTTATGTGTGTTTTTTTTTTTCATATTTCATTAAATAGTCGTGAACTATTAGTTTCATGAGGTGGCTTGGACCTTCCTCCATATCAAATGAAATTAATACAAGTCACTATGTATTTAATCGTCTAGTTTTGATAATTTGTATTAACTCTTCTAAACACTGTAATATATGATTGGATTAATGTAAATAAAGTGGTTTTCACTTGACTTAAATTAATAGTACACTCTCCATCTGAGTTACGTTTGTATAATTTTATGGAGTGAATCATCGCTCATTGTACATGTGTATTGCATTTGTAGTTCTCCAGTTCTATTTATTGGCTATTCTAGATGCATGTATATATACGTATAAATGAGCCTAGAGTTTTATTATTTAGGATTATTCAACATATTATGATCTATTAAATGTATTACATCTCAAATTTTCAATAGCCTTTACAGACCCACTTAGCATTACTCAAGAATTACTTTCGATAGAGATATGATATTAAATCAAAGAATGCATTATACATGTACATTTAGAAGGAATTATTTTTAGTTTCTAACTAGACAAGGGATAGATACTAAGTAGATGTTTCTTGTTACTCTCAAATTATTGACTTTGATGAATATTTTATCTCTTGTGGTATATTCATGCGTGAATTTTATTATTAGTAATGTTGGAAAAGGCAAGAAAAGGCAAGACACTAGCAAGAATGCCAAACAGGATAGCAGCGGAATAATACCCAAATCTAAACTTTCCCTTTCAATTTGAAGCAAGAGAAGACAAACCAAATCAAGCAATATGAAGAATGGACAACAAGTATATCAACCAAACAGAAACAATAAGATAAGAATAAGTCAATCACACAAGATACAACGATTTATGTGAAAAACCCTTCGATGTGAAGAGTAAAAAACCACAGGACCAAAAGCTCCAATATAGACACCAAGAGTTACAAAAATGTTCTCCAAAATTGGCTATTTAAAAAGCACCATACAACAAGCAACAACAAAACATGATTGCACAAAAAGTGGAGAAATAAAGGAGAGATTTCACCCCAAAACGAGCTACAGTTCACGCCCCAAAATCAAAAGCTACAGATCTCCAAATCCAATATCCACCGTTGGATTGAAAGAACCAGATGATGAAAACTCCCAGTCAAAATTTGAGCATGGTCCAACAGTTAACTAAGTGGCAAACTCTGTCTACAGCGGACTGCCTGATCAGAAAATTTTCAGAAGCAAAAACGAGATTTTTCTCTTTTTCTCTCAATCTCTAAAACGAATCTCTCTTGATTTTTCTCTCTTGTGCTTTTGAAAATAAGACAAAATAAGTCATATATATGCCACATAATATTGGGGTTATGGGATAAAGTGGGCTTGTCCTAATAAGACTTTTATTTATCCACATAGAAAGGGAAAAAAGATCCTAAACCCAACAATTTTCCCCCTCACAACTATGTGGAGGAGACCGTCATCCCGACTATCATGCAACATACCACAAACTTCCCTCTTGGCAAAGTTTTAGTCATCATGTCGGAACCATTATCATTGGTATGGACCTTTTTAAGTTCAGGCAACTTAGAATCATACCTCGAATCCAATGATACCTCACATCAATTGTTTAGACCAATCATGAAATGTAGAATTCTTGTCAAGATGAATAGCACTTTGACTGTCGAAATAAAGCACATACCTCTTTTCAGCACAACCAAGTTCACCCAAAAATCTCTTCATCCAGATCAACTCTTTGCAAGCTTCAACAGCAGCAATAAGCTCAGCCTCTATAATAGATAAAGGTACACATTTTTGCAACTTAGATTGCCAAGACACGGCTCCCCCTGCAAAAGTAATCAAGTAGCCTGAAGTAGACTTATGAGTATCAACATCACCAACCATGTCTGAATCAGTGTAACCAGAAAGAATAGGCTTCCCTGTACCAAAACACAAACTTAAACTAGAAGTTCCACAAAGATATCTCATAATCTACTTTACAACATTCCAATGCTCTCTTCCTCGAATTAGAAAGTAAACGGCTAACAATACCAACATCATGAGCAATATCTGGTCTTGTACACACCATTGCATACATCAAACTTCCAATAGATGAAGCATAAGAAACTTTATTCATATCTGGACTCGGGCCTCTGTACCTGGTTCACCTCAGAAGGACCAGTAGTACCATATCTACTAGGATCCAACAGCATTTACCATGGCCTCCTCTATCTCAATAAGGCCCTCATATCCTTGCCTTTATCTCTAGGTGGAGGTTCTTGTCTGACCTTCTTTGGAGGATTTGATCCCCCTTCATTTATAGTAATACCCAGTACTCTTTTCTGGGGTGGCATGACAATATTAGTCTTTACCATATCTTCAGGATATTCAGACTTCTCCCTACTAAACTCAACAAACATGCAAGCACAACCCCAAAAGATTTAACCAATTTTAAGGCAAAAAAATACGGGATTTTAACAATATAAACACTACAGGCAAGATTTTCGAATTAAAATAGGCATTCAAGCAACTTAATCCTACCAGAGCAGCCCAGCACACATCAACAACATAGAATCATTAGCATAAGAGTTCAAATTCTTAAAAATATATGTGGGGTTTGGGAAACCAACCTTAGATGCCGAATAATAAAGACTAAAATGCTAGGCGGAAAAGTAATCCTAATTCGAGCACAAATCAACGACTAAAGTACTACTGTAAATGGAAAAATATAGAAACTAAAGTTCGGGTGTGAGCTTGTGAAGTTCAAAAGTGAGGGAAATTAAAGATTTTCAAAGTTTAAACCTTTGGCCTTTTAAAAATCATCCTGTTCTCTCCCATTCGGCGACATTAGTCATGCTCACCGACCCACTCGGCAACACGCCGAGTATGCATTTAGCTCGCCGAGTTTTATAGGCCCTCCAGTTAAAGTGGGTGTCTAAACAGCAGATTAAATCGAGGTCACCAACTTGGTCGGCGATTCGCCAATTTGCTTATGGGCACATCGAGTTTTATAGACTCCACTTTCAAATTATATTGAGTCCAACAACGGTCCAAATTGGGCTTGCCAACCTCTTCGGCAATGCACCGACTAGACCCTTTGCTCGCTAATCTGCACTTTTCAACAACTTTCCCACTTTGACCTACCAAACAACACACCATTTCTTAAAGCAAAATTAAAGTGATAAGGGGTCTTAGGTTGCCTCCCAAGCAGTGCCTTAGATAACGTCGTTGCACGATACGAGTCCCCAGTTAAGTTCCATTTGTTAGTTTTGCCTCACTTTCAAAAGGTTACCCCCCTTCCGGCTTTAGGTAGAGACATTCTAGAAGCATCTTATCTGGAATGCTATAAGTCGGGTACTGTTGCAAGAGAGCCTTAAACCTTTGCCACAACTCATAAACTGACTCACCCTCCAAATTTATTGAAACTTAGGACGTTATCCCTTAGCATCATCATTTTCAAATGAGGGTGGTCTATTGGGCCACCGTTGCTAGCAGATATGCTCAATTTTTTTGTTCAAAACAGCAACACACAAACCAAAACTAAAAATTAAGTAAGGTCAACTATAATAAACAAGAACAAAATTCAACTTAACTAAAAATTCTCAATTAACACCACTCCCCGATAGCGGCGCAATTTTGATGTTTGCGTAATCAAGACAAAACTTTCAATTCAAGTGTCTATGATCGTACAATATTAAAGTAACCCAATCAAGGGTTGGGTTCGAGTTCCAAGGGAGTGGTTTTGAGAATTAATAGAAAAATAAAATTAACGTCTAATTAGTCATAGCTATAAACATTATCGAATATAAACATACTACATCTAAAGGGGTGACGCAAACGTCAATTATCAATGGGGGTTTCATATTAATTAACAACTAAAAACAGCGTAAATATATAAAAATAAGATAGAGAGATGTGATTCTTGGGTTGTGATAGGAATGTGGGATAAACTAGACTATAGGGTACATGCTTTAAATAGTAAATTGTTGAACATTTTTGACTAGGCTAGACTATAGTAGAGGTAAATTTTCTCTCGAGCAACTTACCAAGAATCAACTTGGTTTCTCTCAAACACCGAGTTTCCGCATTAAGAACAACCTCCGCCTTAGCCCATTCACTCTTTGGAGTTGAATGTGTGGGAAAAGGACTAGGACTCACTCTCTAGAGCTGAGCCCATGTCGACCCAATACCACCAGCTATCAATTTTGTAGTCTTAGTTTTACGACCTCTCTCCCGAGCAAACCGAAAATACTAAGATGAAATCGTATTTCCAACTACAATTCTAAAGCGTTCAAACACAAGTACTAAATTAAATCACATATAAAAAACAAATAAACCATCAACAAGCAAGACCCAACACATAATCTAACCCATATTTACAAAATCACACCCCAAGAATTGGGATTTTAGCTAGACATGTAAAAGAGATGAAAATTTATACCAATATCAGTTTCTATCAACTGGGTATGAAGGATTAAGTCTTAAAACATGTTAAGAATGAAGAATATTTGAGACCTAAGTCCAATTTCTTTAAGATGAAACCCTTTAAGTCTTCAAGGTCATAGAACAATGTCTCTCTCCTTGGAACTTAGAAATGAATTTGCATACTAAGATAATAAATCAACTAGTATTTATAGTTGTAAAATAATGTGTGGCAAAGGATAACTCGATGTAGTTAGTAGAGATCGCCGATGCACTCAGCGATCGGCCCTTTGTTCTGCTTTATTGCCTTTCAGCTTCTTCACGTTCTGGATCCTTGGGTGATATAGTATGCTTCACGGAACTGTTCGGCGATGCATCGACTGCTCCATTTCATTGCCAACTTGATCTTTTCCTTCAGGGCTCAGCATATTGGAACATTGGGTGAGGTTAAGGCCATTCAGAAAATCGCCTAATGCATTAGGTGATCCTCAGTCCTTCTTTTCTTTGTCCTTTTAGCTATTTTGTTCCGTTTTGCCAGGTAGTGTCCTTGCTTTACCTCAAACTCCAAATACCTGAAACTTAAGGATTTACATCAGTTATTAAGACAAAATATGCATTTGAGGACACTAATTCTATTAAAATGAAGTCGTAAATAAGTCCAAATTGTGGACGCATCGGCGTAGCTCAATACTGAGCGGAAGACTTACTCAATAATATAGGAACTCAAATGCAAAACTCAACTCATAAAGATATCATTAGTATGATAGTTTAACTCAATATAATCTGAAATACTCATTAAACATAACTGATCAACTAAGTATCTAAAACATCACAAGTGAAATTGGAAAAGACTTCACAACTACTAGTGTCTATGAAGCCTCTAAATACTACGATGGAAGTCGATACAAGACCCATGACATCCTACTAAAGCAAGTACCATTATGTTAAGCCCTCCAGAAAGAAAGGAGTCTCACCGAAGCTAGCTGGAGCTGCAATACATCTCAATGGATCGCCTGTTGATGACCTTGAATACAAAGTATATGCATCATGAAATGATGCATGCAAATAGCGTCAGTACATTTAATGCACGAGCATGTAAAGGGAACCCTGAAACATAAACATAAGCTTGAACTGATAAAAAAAAAGGAATATATACTCACCACCTCTCAACTAAACTCAACTCAAGAATAATTAACTTAATAATACTCAACTCAACTCAACTCAATTCAAGAATACTCAACTCAACTAAACATGGAAGAAACAATAAAAGATTCAAGATGGATAAAGCTTTTAAAACAATAGATAATAAATCAAATGTATATAAAAATACAATGGTAAACTGTTTATTTTTATTTAAGACATTATCTAACCGAAACCATCACTAAGAGCTACGTTATGATACTACATCTTGCCCATGCTGCCAGAACTGTCCTATACCTTACTAGCGTATAAGACATCCTCAACTTAGTGGATCCACTAAGCTATGCTTAAAAGCAATAAGGAATCATCTAAGAAGTCTGATCCTTTACCCATGTTGGCATACATGTTTTAAGAGGACTTTGAGTTGTCTAAACATATCCTCCTCAATGTTAGATAGTTGCTCAAAAGGTTCTCTTAAAAGAGATGATGCTCAAAACCTCCTCATGAACTCATTTAGAAATCAAGGTTTCCTGTCGTTTTAAATGTAAAAATGTTACATACTTACGAATACTTAGTCCCCTCATACTCATTTTTAAATACGAACTCACTCTCCTCATTCTCATATTCATTTGCTCAAGTCTTAAAATAAGTTATAAATTATTGTAGAAGACTTCTTGAAATGACTGAAAAAGACTGCCTGGAACTTTACTATTCACTTTACCTTGAATTTGAAATGTGAACTCAAGAATTATAATTACGATATATAGGATCTCTCAATGATTAATGATGTTTTAGATAATTATCATTAAGAAGATAGCGAGGAAACAATTTAAACGAACTCAGACAAAAAGAAAGACAGAAGAGAAATAGAGGCAGGCGACCCTAGAATTTTCCTTGCGCAGGGTGCAAGACCCTAAGCACCTGAGGCCCCTTTTTGGTGCACTGTAGGCGTGGGTGCCACAGCGGCGCACCACCTGACCCTGTGCCAAAATACTCGACGAATTTTGTTTGCACACTTTGAGGCCTAACTAATCTAGAACTGAATTATTCCCTCCCAAACTTATTTGTATTCTTAAATCTAGCAAAATTAATCGAGAACTTGCTCAAATTCATCAAGAACAACACTCATTTGCAAGACTCTCACCTCAACAATTCAAGAAGACTCCATTGTTAAAGAATAAATCTAAAACCTCAAGAATTTCTCAAGAATTCAAATCACCAAACCTCAAGAATGAATTTATAGATAAAAGTCACATGATTGACGTGAGGGTGAACAAACCCGTCACTATGAAAACATATATATCTCATAAGAACAAAGTTCTTGGCGAAAATAGTCAAAGCTTGCAAGAATCTTGAACGTTCTTCTTTTTCCCTTCTTGAACTTCTCTCAAAAAATCTCTAAGCCCTTCTAGAAGGACTAAAAATAATTCCAATAAGTTTAAACCCCTAAAAGAGTAAAGAAGAAGTGTAGGCCTTGTGGGGTAAGGAAAATACCAAAATACCCCTATTTAAAATGGATTGATTTCCCTAACTAGACAGGCTGCACTCAAACATGCATATCTCCTTTATTTGAACTCAGAATTTAGCAAACTTGATAGCATTGGAAAGAGCACTCAACGATCTTTGGATTGATACCTCATGGGCTACCTAACTCATCCTGCGTTGAAAGGTATGGTCATTTCAATTTGATTTAAAACATACAATTTAAGAGTAACTTGTACTAATCTCAATTTAGCTATTTCTAAAGTTAGCTCTTTCTAAGACCGATGTGTTACAATATATCCCCCTTGGGAACATTCAAACTCGAATGTGATCACTCAAAATAGAACTGAGGGTCGAAACACCCAACGCAAACACCCAACATGCAATTCTCATAACTTAGCATATCAATTATAAGAATAACATGAACAGAATGGATACCTCCGTTTGGAAATTCTCCAGAAGCAAAGAGATGATGATATCTCTTCTTTATATCCTCCTCAGCCTCCCAACTAGCTTCCTCAAAAAATTGATTCTTTCATAGGACTTTGACTGATGGAAGCTGCTTGGATGTCAACTTGTTAACCTGACAATCAAGACACTGAATTGGTATCTCCTCATAACATAGGCTAACCTTATTACCAATATCCTCAGTAGGTATAACAATTGAATGATTGCCCATACACTTTTTCTACAAATATATGTGGAATACCGGATGGACTACTCCTAACTCTAACAGTAGCTCCATCTCATAAGCTACATTGTCAATCCCATTGGATATCCTATAAAGACCAATATACCGAGGACTGAGATTCCCCTTCTCACCAAATCTCATAACACCCTTCATGGGTGAAACCCTCAAGTAAGGCCAATCTTCCATCCTAAACTCCATGTCTCTTCTCCTGAAACCTGTATAGGATTTCTGATGACTTTGCATTGAGTTCAACCTTTTTTGAATAATCTTCCCTTTCTCCACACCTTTATGAACCTAGTCTGGTCCTATCAACCCATCTTCACCAACCTCAAACCACCCAATAGCATATATATATCTTTGCCCATACAAAGCCTCATAAGGAGCTATCTGGATGCTAAAGTGATAATTGTTGTTGTGAGCAAACTCTATGAGAGGTAAGTGATCATCCTAATTAACTTTAGAATCGATCACATAAGCCCACAACATATCACTTAATGTATAAATCGTACACTCTGCTTGAACATAGGTTTGAGGATTGAAAGCAGTACAAAGGTTCACCTTTGAACCCAAACCTTTCTAGAATGACCTCCAAAATTGAGCGGTGAATTGTGTGCCTCTATTTGAAATGATAGACATAAGAACTCCATGAAGTCGCTCTATCTCTTGAATATATAACATGGCATAATCTTCTATTGAATAGGTAGTCTTTACTGGCAAGAAATGAGTTGATTTATTCATTTGATCGACAATCACCCAAATTGAATCATGTTGCATGGTAATGAAATACATATTTATCATTGTAAAGCCTTGTATTCTCCATATGCTACTTTTATTTATCTGACACTTGACATAGAATTATGGTATAGGTGAAAGACCATATGTCATAGATGAGTAATGATGTAATTCTCTCCACGAATGAAGAATGAAAATGTAGATATTAAAGACAAGAAAGAAAGATAGATATATAGACACAAAAAGAGGAAATAGAAAGCAACCAAAAGGTAGATTAAACCTTAAGACCTCAATCTATTAATTCTACAATGTGCACATCTCTTGCAAAGACCTTGAGGGAATTAGATTCACCTCGCAACAAATGTTTCTATGCAATAATAAATCCAAGTTTGTACAAAGCTCTCAACACTCATACAAGAGTTTCAATATATCAATATTCAAAATAGTCTACCTAAAAGTGGACCTAAATAAGTTATTTATAGTTTTATAGGTATTTATTACATAAGAGGCCCATAAGTTGCCCATAAGGATAAAGGGCTAGCTGGGTCGTGCTCTGCTAAGGGACTCAGTGAGTTGCCAATTGGGTAGACTAGATGACCCATCCTTTGAATCCATCTGGAACTTTTCACAAGTTGGGCTCCTCGCTTAATGTCATTGGGCGAGTTGCCGAATAGCTCTTGCTCGCTAAAGTTGTGATTTCATCAACCATCTTCCCTTCACTTCCCCAAGCGATCATCCAGGCATGGAACCTATTGGTGAAATCTACATCCTCTGACTTCATGAACAAACTTTGAATCTTTCTAAGCTCTCGAGCTTGACTTTGAGTGAACGATGTTGGTGAAATACGAGTTGCATCATTCTCTCCATCTTGAATAGAATTTTTCCTCTAATTTGACGGATCATCATCATCAATAGTTTAAAATGGAGAAAGGTCACAAACATTGAAGGTGTTGTGAACTTGATACTCCGAAGAAAGGTCAATTTTGTATATATTGTCATTGAGTTTTTAAAGCACTTAAAATGGAACATCACCTCTTGACATCACCTTTGTCTTCCAATGAGTGGGAGATCACTTCTTGCAAAAATGTACACACACTCACTTACCCGGTTCTAACACAATCCTCTTGTGACCCTTGTTCGCACTTATGGCTACCTCTTAATTCTTCTTTTCTAGGTCAAGTCTGACCTTCTCATGAGGTTTCTTCATGGCTTCCGCTCCTTTGCTCCCATCTAAGCTTAAGACAACATCTTGAGAAAGAGGAGTGAGATATAAGGGAGTTAGGGGATTAAAACTATACACCACTTCAAATGGAGTCATGGCAATAGTTATATGAATAACTTGATTATAAGTATACTCAACCAAAGGAAAATGTTCCTCCCATGAAGCCAACTTTCCATGCACCATGACACGAAGCATAGAACCCAAGTTCCTATTCACAACTTATGTTTGGCCATTGGATTGTGGATGACAAGAAGTTGAAAACAACAACTTTGTACCAATTCTGCCCCACAATTCATTCTAATAGTGACTAAGGAATTTTGGATCCCTACCACTTATGATGGTTTGAGGAATTCCATGCAATTTAATAACATTTTCAACAAAAAATGATGCCACATTGTTAGCATCACCACATTTATGACATGGAATAAATTGAGACATCTTTGAAAATTGATCAACAACAAAGATGATATCTCTACTTCCTTTTGTCCTGGGAAAACCGAAAACAAAATTTATTGAAATATCAAGCCAAGTACTTTGAGGGGTGGAGAGTGGAGTGTATAAACCATGGGGAAGGAGGCGTGACTTGGCACTCCGACATTTAATGCATTGGCGAGAAATTCGAGCAACATCTTTGTGCATCTTAGGCCAATAGAATTGTTCCTCGAGAATTCTTCTTGTTTTATCAACATCAAAATGACCCATTAGACCCCCATTGTGTGCCTCCCTTAGAAATAGTTCTCTCCAAGAACTCTTAGGAGCGCATAGTATCTTTTCTTTGAACAAAAACCATTAAATTTAGAATAGGGAGTAGAATATCTAAGCCACCTTTCCCTTTCCCATTCCTCACAATCTTGGACGTTTTGAGCAAATAGGGGATTCTTGGGATACATTGTCTTCAAACATTCAAAGCCAAGAAATTTAGAAGATAGTGTATTCAAAGCCACCACATATTCCTTCCACTTTTAGTATTGAATTAGATAAGGGAAAGTTTCAAGAAATTCGATCCATTTGGCGTGTGTTTTATTCAACTTTCCTTGGGCCCGAATATGCTTTAGAGACTCATGGTTGGTCCAAATGAAAAATTCTTTAGGCGACAAGTAGTGTTGCTAATTACCCAATGCTCTAATCAAAGCATAGAATTCAAGATCATATGTGAAATAGTTTAAAGTTGCACCTTTAAGCCTTTCACTAAAATAAGCAATGGGCTTTTGGTCTTGCATGATGACGACTCCATGTCACGACCCGAGTCTAGACCCCAGATGCGACATGGAGTACTCGATCTGGAAGGGGTCTTATACAAGCCTCATATCTTATTCATTGCTTAGGTAATAGAAATAGTACGGAATTTGAAACTTTTAATTTAAAACCATACAATCTACCATTCAAAAAATATTTAAACGCAAGCAGAAGTCTATATCTCACATGGCCATCTTACACACAATCTTGAACAAAAATAGGAAACGTCCCTTTACAATAGAAATCTAAAGATTAGAATTGTCTATTACATGAAAAAGGAAAGAAACTTCAAAAAGACTCTTGTCCTCGATCTATGAGGACGTACCACTTTAGCCTTGGAGGAAAATCTCAATCCAAGCACTTCAGTCTAGCTAGAAACAATCACTTGCTAGAACCTACACTAGTCGTAAAAACATAGAAGAATGGGTTAGCATACAAAAATGTACTAAGTGTGATGACCATGCAAGAACATGCTTTAAAAAGGGCATTTGGTTGGAAACCATGCATTATGGCACTCTTTAGAAATATCATGAACAATAGCACAAGAGACATCAAATACAAGTACAATCATCATACAAGTCAAAACATCTCATTTGAACAATATCAACATTCAAGCCATTATCTTCATAATAGACCTCACCTCAAATAACCCTCATTCTATACCTTGTTTAATGTATGGATAGCATCCCATACCACCATCCATACTAAGGCACCACATTAAGGTCACCAAAATCGAACTTACCATTTAGCCTTTCCATCTTCAACAATACTCACTCATAAGAGCTAAACATTTCACAAGTCATGTCTTCAAAAGGACCATCACCTAAGACAACTCTAAGTCATACTTTTGCAATGCGCAAGTAGCATCCCATACTACTACTCACACTAAGTACTCCTTTGAAGTCACCATGAGCAAGGCACATTTATATACAACAAGTCATGACAAGGAAGTAACTCATAATACCATCTAAATATAGCATGCATCATTTACATTTAAACATATAAGAGTCAGCATTCTTCAATAATATATGTCAGAGGACTTTCATACAATAGTCATTAAGTCTTAGAGAACTCACTATGACCCTTTCAAAGCCTACTCGTGCAATGCATGGATGACATCCCATACTAAAACCCAGACTTTCTTAGAACCTTGAAACCATAATGCACATCTCACATGAAGGGAATAAACTTTTAACCGACATAGACCATGCAAGCTAGACATGGAATCCGGTGTTCTACCCCCACACCGAAAAGAGGTGGTCTCCTTGCCTAAGGAAGACTAATAATATTAGCATGGAAGGAACCTACTGGCTAATATCCTATATGGGAACATAGTTACGGGATATGAAGATGTTCATTGGAACCCTAGTCTAACATTAGGAGTTTCCATCTTACAATATCCACTCGATACTTAGCCTACATTCCCATGAAGTATTTCAATCACATCACAACATTGTACTTGACTTGAGAGGGTAACAAAAATTAGTCCTACCGACCCAAAGCACATACACATGAAAGGTCACCACCATTAGGACTACTGATTCAGGGTACATTTAAGGATAGCTCATTGATTTTCCTAGAAAGAACCACCACTCTTAGGTCTACCATTTCTAGGTCCATCATTTCACAGAAAAAGGGCCACCACCATTAGGTCTACCATTTCAAGGTTTAACATTCACACAAGGAAAAGCCACCAACATTAGGTTTATCGATCCAAGGTTTTAACATCAGATTAGTTCCTAGACTCCTCATGAAAGGATACCAATGTTAGGTCTACCAATCTAAGGTTTAGCTTAGAATACTACATCATTAATTCATTCATGAAAGGTTACCAATTCAAGACTTTAACTCAATAAGTCAAGATACATTCATTATACAAGAGGAGGATACCTAAGCCTACCAACTCATGATACTTTATTTGAGATCACTTTCACCAATACAAGAAAAGGATGCCTTAGCCTACCAATTCAAGATACACATTCAATTTTACATTCATTCATACAAGAATAGGATGTGCAAGCCTACCAATTCAAGATATACAACATTACATTATAAAACCTTTCACATTCCATCATCAACATTCATGATTTTTAGGTATGAATATGCTTTCTATCACAACACATTTATATTCTATATAAGATAATCTTTCTATCATTGAAATCACATGCATATCCTTCACATTATACATTGTGATTACACACCTCTACCTTTCAAGTGGATCAATACAATTAGGCAAGAGTAATAGCATAATTTCAACATTCTATATCCATATAAACATTAAAAATTTCACATTCCATCATAATCAATCAAATCCCAATCTCAAATCACAACTAAGGAATTTGGGGGAAAACATGGGTTCTAGAAAGAAATCATCTTAGTTTACCTTTAAATCAACAATTCAATGCAATAATGCCTTTAAAAATCATTTTGAATTGAACCCATGCATAGATTGAAAGTTAGGGTTTTGTTGTAAACTTTGAAGATTTGAAATCACTTTGAAGTTGGCTCCTTGAAAGATAATAAGTCAAGGATGAAGACCACCATACTTTTTAAATAAGAAGTCCACGAATATCCTTTGAAAACCTTGAAGATTTGATCTTGAGAGTTTGAAGTCTTCACCTTCAATGGAATTTTCTAGAGAGAGCTTTTGAGAAGAGAGGTTTCTAACTTTGGCTGTTTTGAAATAATAAAATATAAAATAAAGTTTGACACTTTTAATACTCTTAAATTACTTTAATAAACCCAAGATAACCGTCCAAACACTTAACTAAACTAATTAGCTAATTAACACACAACCCCCCACTTGGCCGGGAATTTGACAACACACAGGTGCCATCTACGAACCCCCAACCATGGATTGTGGATGGGTCCACAGGACATACTTTCGAACCATGGTTTAGTTCGGACTGTCCTAATTTGGTACACGCTTCAGTATGGATGTTGTGAAGCCCTAGATTAAGAGTAGAAGTCCTACATTAGAAAAACACTGGAGATATGTTAGGTATATAAATTAGAAGGCCTAACCAACTAGTGATGCATATTAAAGTTGTGTGGGCCTAGGCCCAAAGCAGACAGTATTACTAGCTGTTGGGCCATTAGAAATGCATTAGATTAGAAGTCCCACATCTACATAGCACGAGAGATATATTGTGTATATAAGTAAGAAGGCCTTACGAACAAGTGACGTGTTTTAAATTCGTGCGAGCATAGGTTTAAAGTGGATAATATCACTAGAGGGTTGGGCCGTTACAGAAACACCATGTCAACTCCGATGAAAGCATTTAAACTTGAGATATTAAGGTTGTATTTGAGCTTAAAGTTTAAGGTGAAGTGTTAAGTTAATGCAAAAGGAACTATGATTTAGAAAATGAAATAAAATAAGCGAGCTTCTTTCCTGACTTAACTAAGATAGTAGGTGACAAGTAGGTCCATCAACTACTCTGACTTATTGACCAGCCGAAAAGACCAAGTAGGTGCATCACCTACTATTACTCTTTTGACCATGTATTATGGCGAAGTACACTACCACCTACTAATTAACGTTTCAAGGACACCTCTTTCGATTCTAGGTGTAAATGATCGTTAACTAGTATAAAACCTAACGAATAGTTGGGGTCGAACCCACAGGGAGCGGTACGTGTCTTAATTTAGTTATGAACTTATTAAGTGGTGTATTCGGATATAGGAATAGAATTTATCAAAAAAAACATGTAAAAAAGTCTAGGGAAATGACAATGAATTTCAAATGGGGGTTTGAATTGTCAATTATCAGCTACAACACAATCAAACACTAAGGAGATAGCAATATTAAGAGGAATTCTCAGGATGTGATCATTTATAAGCTAATTACGCTATATTGGTAATTGAAATTTAACAATAATTTGCTGAAATATTGTGGGTAGGCTAGACTCTAAGTGCAATAGCTTTCTCTCGAACAACTATTATGATCCAAGCGATTTCTCTCGAATATTGACAAGCTTAACAAGATAAACAGCCCCCAAACTTAATGAATCCACTCTCTCGAGCTAGATGGGTAGAATTAAGTTTAGGATTCACTCTCTTGGGCTAAAAAAATATCAACCCAATACCTACAAATCATTAATCAAAAGCTTTGGTTCCAAATCCCTCTATCAAGGAAGCAAAGAACTCAAAACAATAATTGCATTTGCAACTACAATTCATACATTAAAACTTAACTAATGATTAAACCCATATTAAAACAACAATTTCATCACAAAAAAACAATACCCAAGAGATAATTAGACAAATAAACACATTATCACACCCCAAGAGTTGGGTTTTACCTACACATAATAAAAATAGAGAAATGATTACTAAATACATTACCCATGATCTGGGTAAAACTCTCACTCAATAAATTAAGGATTTAAACTCTCTAGAACTCCGTAATATTTATTTTCAATTCCAATTTATAATTGCCCACTTTTTGGCTTGATAGCCCATTTGGTGGAATAAGTTGCGCCTCATCGAGTGGTTCGGCGATCCGCCCTTTTCTCCCTTTATCGCTATTTTGAACTGGCATCAGCCTCCCAAGTACTGTAACTTTGGGTGATCCAACTTGTTTTCATGGAGTGGATCGGCGAAATGCCCCCTACCCATTTTTGTCACCAACTTCCTTTTTCCTAGGGCTGGTACGCTCAAACTTTTGGTTAGCTAAAGAGCGACTCGGTGGTTCACCGAGTGGTCTTGGCGATCACCAAGATCGCTTTTCTTCATTTCTTCAGCTTGTTTTTCTCCTTTTTGCCTCTTTTTGCCTGGTAGTGTCCTTGCCTTACTCCTTAGCTTACATACTTAAAAATCAATCAACATTCATTTCAGCTCACTAAAGATTACAAATGTTTTTTTAAGGCTTGTAATGGGACTGAGTGTAAAGGTATGTCCATTTAAGCTTAGTAGCTTCTACCTTCATGAAGTATGGCCTAAAAATCACTCTTTCTCCTTCTCTAGCACATTCAAACATGTTCAAACTCCATCCTATTATTCAATTCAAGATGCATCACCCGATACCCAATTATTCTTAATTTATTTCACACACTTTATTTCACAATTTTTTCTCCTTTTTAGTTTTTTTCTTTTCTTTTTTTATATGGAGGGTTCCATTTTCTTTTCAAAACAATCTATCAAAGGGGGAATGTTTCCACTTCTTGACTTTCCTTCTTATTTACCACACTTCCAACATAGGCTTCTGACCTAAGTTTGTTATTTAAACATACCGATACTTCATGAAGGTTATGGGTAATGGGATAATGAGGCGAAAGTTGTTCAAGTTTCTTCAAAGAAAAGGATAGGCTCAAAAGGTGCCAATCAAGGTTCACACATCTCACAAGGTTGGCCACAAAAGAGGTATATTGTCAAATTGGCTCACTAATCAAAATTCTTGCCTAAGATCATTTGAATTGTTGGCTTTACTCAATCAATTGGACCAACTGGACAAATTCTAGGTGTCATCAAGAACAATGTTCAAGGTAGCTTCACCACACAAGGCACTAATATAATTATCAAACAAGACTCCACACTTTCGAGGTAGCGTGGAATGTTCATCACAAGAGATTTATTCAACAAATAGCTAGTCACAATGAGATGCAAAAAGTTTACATATTGCCTATGTAACTTAGTTTCTGTCATTGTAGCCGCACATTCATTTTGTTCAATTAAGAGCACTATTTAAGTCATCGGTATTGACCGCATCCGACACTCAAATTTGCACAGGAACAACCACAATCACACACACAAGAGGTGGCAAAATTTAAAAATATAATTCAAAACCTTTTTCTTATCAAAACCATGGTCTACAATTTATCAACAACCATAATTCCATAACCGAGATATACATATAACCCAATAAGCTCAATATTCACAGAAACACAATCGAAATCAATATTCAAAAAATAGCTCACAAAAGAGGTAGATATGGAAATAGCTCACCCCATCAACCAAAAAAAGTGCAGTAGTCCTCAAATGCCACTAAAAGCCAATAGTCAATAAAACACAATAGAGGTGGAGGTAAAGCAATTTTACTTCCAGGCTAGGCCTAGGGTGAATTCTCCACATCAATCACTCAATTTGTCGAGCCATTAGTGCTCAGTGTCTCATCTTCCTTGGATCCACTATAGCTCACAATCGAAATATCCTGAAGCAATAAATGTCTCACAGTCAGAAACATAGCACCCTCCAAGTTAGCCAGGTCCTAACAGACAGCATCCTTACGAACACCAATCTGCTCCTCATCAGTCTCAGCCTCAAACTTTGTAGAAGCATCATCAACTCTAATGTCATCTCCGGTAGTAGCCGGAGGCACATAAAAATAAGCTGGAACATTGATGCTCGGGCCATCTGGGATCTTCACCATCCCAAACAATAAAGTAAAATTAGTGGACTTCAGCTGGTCCACATCCTTTCTCAATCCAATAATCTCATCCTTCAAGGCCGTCATAGCATCAGTTGTTCCCTGGCCCTTCTTACACTCCTCCACTCTTATGATAAGCCATCCAGGGCCAACTTGTGGCTATCAATCTCAGATCTGAGGGAGGGGTGTCAAAGCAGCATCAATGGCTCTCTCGATCATCCTAGGAATATCAATATCTAATTGGGAGGCACGCATATAGGCAAATTGGACTATGTGGCCTATTTAGAACAGCATCGCGTAGGTGATCAGAGGTCGGGAAGAAGAAGTACCAGCAGCACAAGATCTAGGGGGAGGAGGTGTAGTAGAAGTGCTAGGAGTATCAAAAAGAATGGAGCTAGAAGTACCTGAAATCCCGGTGGTCGGAGTAGGTATGCTAGCCTCTGCATGTATCATATCACTGTCAGCCTCTAGTGACGTGTCCACTGCGGCTGCCCTCCTCCTGTTAGCCTCGTTCCGTATGTACTCGGCCTCTATACATCGAATAATGGTAGAATATATGGGTGTACCCACGACATCCCTCTTCTTATCTTGTTGAACTTAGTCCCATTGACATAACTTAGCAATCAACACCGAAAATGGGAGAGACATCTGGTTGTTCTTGGCCGTCATGGCCATCTCCTGTTTAATAATCAATCCAAAATTTAGTTACTTCTGAGCAATGATAGACCCAGGATAGGCCACCTTTTGGTGGCTGAGGATTGACTTATTCTGGGACGGCATGATTGAGCTACTAATAATCCCAAACCAATACATAGCTTCCACATTAGGAACCTTCTTCTCTATTGGCGCTCCAGCCTTAATCCATCTCAAGGTGATGTCGTAGAGAAGGGGGGCCAGCCTACCCTTTAGGTCATCCAAAGTCTGTGTCTAGGTAATACTCTAGTAGTAATGCATGAAGTTGGAAGCACACTCAAACATAATATATGTTTCATCGCTGTAGTATATTAATTTCTTCCTTCGGACCGCCACAAAGTCTACTAGCTTTAAGGCACTAGCCTTCTTCTTCCCTTGAGGTACCAAGTTACTGTAAGATGAGTAGAACTCCCAAACCCAAGTAGGAATATATGGGAAATGAGGCTCGGTGAGGACCTCGAATCAGTGAAACCTGAGAATGTCCCACACTGTTGGATATCTGTCCATTATACAATATGTGGACAATCTCTTTTCCTCTAGTATGGTCTTAAATCCCTCGACCTTTAGTCTGTATAGTTACAGGGAAGGATGACCCATTACTGATGGTGCTGGGATCACATTCTGTGCTGGAGCAGGCGAAGGAGGACAATTCTGAGGCATCGAGATCCTAGACGGATCATTCATTGCCTTGGAGCGAGCTCTGCTCTATGCACCTGTAACAACTGGTCATTCTTAGGCTTAGAGATAGAAGCCTGAGAATCATTTGAATCCCCCTCATTGTCTGATGAGGTGAGGTGTGCCTCATAGACTCCTTCACTGTCAAAGTTGTCCTCCAGTGTCTTGTAGACTCCTTCACTATCAGAGCTATCCTCCAGTGTCTCAGTCAATGGAATCTTGCTTTTGCCTCCCATTGTAGGGAGTTTTGTCACCTTAGCCTTGGAAGCAACTGCTTACTCATCTATAATGACTCCTCGTTCCTGCTTTCAAGGCGGCATATCTATTTCAAAAACTATAGGTCTAGCCAATCCTGCAAACAACATAAAATAACATTAGAAAAAGTTCCTGCAAAATTGTAGAAATAAGTTATAAAAAGACTCTTCGAACCACTTAGGCGAGCTAGGTCATCATTACCGAAAGTTCCATAACAAAAATTTAAAAAACTTTAAAATAGGTTGGTGATGTCCAGAGCCTTTTGGTGGATCGCTGATACCAATCGGCGAGGTAGAAGTAGCTCGCCGAAAGTTACAGTGTTTTTTAAGGAATTAGGGCCGCAGAAGGGCGATCATGAATGACTTTCGTCGAGTTGCTGAGTAAACTTGGCGATCTCAGGAATATAGTCGAAAGTTACAAAACAAATACTCACAAATTAGAGAAATAAAAGGGCGATCTAGGGGGATTTAGGTGAACCACCGAACCACTCCGTGAGCTTGACCCAGCTCGCCAAATGGCCCTTCGTACCTGTTTTCACCTTGCTTCCTAAAATTTAAGCCCGCAACCCACAAAATGAGGCTTAAACACCTACACTCTGAAATTGAAGCAAGACCCATACTACCTACGCCCTCAGGGTACTCAAACTTCCCTCGATTTGACCAAAATTGGCAATTTGATGGCTTTTGCCCTTAAGAGTGATGTCAACCGCTCTATCATTAGGAAAAATATGGCATTTACCACAATCCGGGTTTACTCTAACTTCACCCGACTAGACCCAACATATATTCAACACAACCGATAAATTTAGACTCGATTTAATTAAGCAAAGACACATGAATCATGATTAAAGACCAATTAATACTTATTTCAATTAATATCAGACAAACAAACACTTATACAATGATTAACAAATAATATTTGAAAACTAAATACCAATTTCATTTTGAGTTCAACCACATATGGAGTTTGGGGCTTGAAAAACCAACCTTTATACCAAACAAAAGTTGAAATGCTAGGAGGCAAAGAATTCCTGAATCCCGAGTAATGATCCCAAGCAAAATAAGAGTAAAACTGCAAAAATATGAACAATATAGTATTGGGTTGAGAGTACGAGAGTTGTAAATGAGAGAAAATGAACGATTTTTTAATCTAAAACTATTTGGCCTTTAAAACAATTCAGTTTACGCGTTAGTCGACTAAGTAAGTCACGCCTGCCAAACCACTCGTCGATGCGCTGAGTTATATTTTGTCTTGCTGAGTTTTACAGAACTCCTAATAATTTTGGGGGTTCAAACGACAGATAAGGTTGGCTTGCCACATATTCAGCAAGTCACCAACTGAGCATTTAGCTCACTGAGTTTTATAGAGTTCCTAATCACACTGGGTTATTCCAACGGCAATCTAAGTTGGGCTTACCAACCTGTTCGGTGAGTCGCCAACTATACTTTTGGCTCGCCTAATTGCCCATTTTCCCACACTTTCTCTTTTCAACCTGCACAATCAACACCCGTTATTCAAAAACAACATTAAAAACATAAAAAACTTGGGTTGCCTCCCAAGAACTACCTTAGATAAGATCATGGCACAACGGAAATACCAATTCAAGCTTCATTTTTGTGGTTGGTCCTTCTGTCATTAGGCAACCCCCTTTTTTGTCATGGATTCAATTGAGTCTAAACTTGATCCATTTGTGTCTCTAACTGCTTAATCGAGACGGAGTGAGAAGACACCGTCTAATTTAGAGTTGAGACGAACTCCTTCATCTCCTTTAAAACTTTGTCTCACCCTTTAATCTTATTGAGAATTCGTGCAAGCATGTCTTCCGTACGGAACTTCTCCGCATCAGCTCTCTCCTCTTTAGGCTTTTGGCATTTATGAGGTGGGATGTATCTTTCTTTTCTCACCATCCCTTTCCTTCCAAGTAGCATTACATCATGCCATTCACTATCACGATCTCTCCATCCATCATCTCTATTTTAGCCTTGATTTTCACCCGGCCTTAAGTAATTTGAACGAAATCGTCTTCTATGATTTGCAACAAAGTTCACTTCTTCATTGTCCAACACTTCAAATTGTGCTTCTTCAGGGTTTAATCCACCAAAACCCATAGAATTTACACTCTTCAACCCACTACCAATCACATTTTTCGACAATAGGTCAAGTTGGGTCATCATTTTTGCCATATTTTGGTCTCTCTCTTAATCCATCTCGATCTACTCTTTTGTCATCCTAAAAGTGAGAGGAGACACCTAATCCTCACGAGAGTACCATGCTTTATTTATCTTGGTCATGCCACCAAGGATTTGAGATGCTACTTCATAGGGTTGGAGCATTATACCTCTGGGAACAAGTTGATCAGCATCTCCTTTGTTCACCGAGTCAATACTCTTATAGAATTATTGCTGCAATAAATGGTTTGGTAGCTTGTGAGTCAAACATTCATATACCAACTTATTAAACCATAGCCACATATGGTGGATTTTTTCACCTTCAAAACAGTTGAAACCTTGGATGATATCTCTTAGCATCATCATCTTTGACGGGGGAAAGAACCTCACATTGAACGGTGCTGTAAGTTCATCCCAAGAGGTGATGAAGTCCCTAGGCAACGGAACTAACCATTTGGTAGCTTCGCCCATTTAATTGAATGGCAACAACCTGAGACAGACTGATACTTGTGAAACATTCTTGAAAGAGAACATACCACAAACATCCACGAAGTTCCAAATATTCTCATGGAGGTCTTCATGGGCCAACACTCCATATAATCCTTTCATTTGGAAGACTTGTAGTATCGTGCTAGTAACATAGAAAACAACATTCCCTTTAATTGGAGGTAGACGTATTACACCAATGCCACCCAATTTGATTGGGTCATTCACATCGTTCATATTTCTAATATCGTCTTGGTGGCCCACTTGGATACCATTACTCCTATTCATGCTCATCTCTGCCTCTGTTAAACAGAAGCTAACAAAAACACAAACCAAAGTAAGTCGATTAAATTATAACACAAAAATATCACAATTAAAGTTCAGTAATAGAATTTTAAACAACACCAATCTCCATCAGCGGTGCCATTTTGATTAACGTTACAAATACACCTCATCCCATTCTAGGTGTAAATGATCGTTAACTAGTATAAAACCCAATGAAGAGTGGGGGTCGAACCCACAGGGAGTGGTACGTGTCTAAATTTAGTTATGAAGTTATAAAGTGGTCTATTCGGCTATATGAATAAAATTTATCAAAAAAATAACACATAAACAAGTCTAAGGGGATGACAACGAATGTTAGATGGGGGGGGGGGTGGTTGGATTGTTAATTATAACCTACAACACAATCAAACACTAAGGACATAAAAGCATTAAGAGGAATTCTCGGGATATGATCATTTATAAGCTAATTACGCTATATGGGTAATTGAAATTTTACAATAATTTTATGAAATAATGTGGGTAGGTTAGACTTTATGTCCAATAGCTATATTTCAAACAACTATTATGGTTCAAGCGATTTCTCTCGAACATTGACAAGCTTAACAAGATAAATGGACCACAACCTTAATGTATCCACTATCTCAAGCTAGATGGGTATAATTAAGTTTTGGATTCACTCTCTCGACCTAAACCCATATCAACCCAATACCTACAAATCATTAATCAAAAACATTGGTTCCAAAACCTCTTTCTCAAGCAAGCCAAGAACTCAAAACTAGAATAGCATTTGCAACTACAATTCATAGATTAAAATTCAACAAATGATTAAAGACACATTAAAAAGACAATTTCATCATAAAACACTAATACCCATAAGATAATTAGACAATAAACACATGAGAACACCCCAAGAATTTGGGTTTTAGCTGCATATCATAAAAATAGAGAAACAATTACCAAATACATTAGCCATGATCTAGGTAAAGATTCTCCAGTCTTTACAATGGTCAAAATGGGTTAAATTCAAAAATCCAAATACAAATCCTCACAATTAAGCTTACAAATCCTCAAAGTCTACAATAAGAACTAAAAAACTAAGGGAAAATCTACCACTCTAAAAATTGGGGATCAAAACACTCTCGAAACTCCTCAAAATTTCTTTTTAATTTCAATTTATAGTTTCCCTCTAATTGTCCTAAAAGCCCATTTGGTGGAATAAGTCGTGCCTCACCGAGTGGTTCGGGGATCCGCCTTTTGCTCCCTTCATCGCCATTTTGAATTTATTATCGGCCTCACAGGTACTGTAACTTTGTGCAATCATCCCGGAGTGGATCGGTGATTCACTGACTGTCCATTTCTATTTCCAACATGGTTTTTCCCCAAGGCTGGCACAATGGAACTTTGCGCGAACAAAAGAGTCACTCTGAGGTTCGCCGAGTAGTCTCGGCAATTGCCAGGATCGCTTTTCTTCACTTCTTCAACTTGTTTTCCTCTTTTTACTTGGTAGTATCCTTGCCTTATTTCTTAGCTTACATATCTAAAAATCAATGCTTTAACATCAATTTATAACATAAATTAGGCATTTAAGGACACTAGAACTATCAAAAGAAAGCCCTAAATGAGTCCAAATCTCAGACTCATCACCTACTTCCATTAATCTAACCAAGTTAAGTAGAAAAATAAGGGCAAAATAGACAACCAAGGCCCAATATTTTTAAGTCCATAAAGGCGCAAGTGAAATGCCCTAGTAGGTGGATTAACTACTTGATATATTATGGCCCAAAATGAGTTTGAAAGTCTGCAAAAATAGGTCACTTTAAAAAGGATTGATATCAGCTTTTTCCAACTATTATTTACTTTGATAAAAATCTGATTTCTTGAGCCTTCTCTCTTCGCACTCTTAGCTTCATACAATAGCCATTAAATAACATTAGAGTTATTCAATATTAAGGAGTTCAAGCTATTAAAAGGTATATATTAAGACGAGTTGAGGAGGATAACCTTTACCCTGAAGAATTTAAGTCTTAGAAAGTTTTAGTTCTTTCCCGCAAAGTATGCTACTGCAATTTTCTCCCTCTTGTACTTGAGGTAATTAGGACATTTTGTAAGTGTGAGTGAGTTCCCTCTTGTACTTGAGGTAATTAGGACATTTTGTAAGTGTGAGTGAGTTGTAAATTGTTCCTTTTACATGTTGTGATATGAGGGGAGGATGTTCTTGTGGTTTGTGCATGTTAGGAAAGCTATGGAGTGAGCCCCCTTTAAATTCAATTACAAGCTCATTTGAGCATTTTAAATGTAATGTTAGCTCTTCAAGTGTTAGCTATCAGATGCCATAATTCATATTGCTTCTATTACATTATAATGTTTAAGGAGTGTTTTATTTATATTACGATAAGGGATGTGAGTGGATGTGTGAAGAAATTATGGAGACGCTAAATGACTTAAGTAGTGCTGGGAATTTTGGGAAGGACCTGATACGAAGGTTGTATAGCATATAGACGCGATTAAAGGGAATGGGAAGGAAAAAGAACATTGCTTATATAAATTCCATACATCTTGCTTGGTTACTATTTGGGTGAGATAAAGTAGCTCAAATTGGTTGATTAGCTACTAATACTAGTCTTACAACTTATTTAAATGTAGATTAGTAATATGAAGAGAATGAGCTTAAGTTACAATGTTTGAATAGTATAGCAAGGTATATAAGACTATTCGATTCCATATTTCTTGGAATGAAATCTGATGTTTGTGATAAATGACAATGAGTTTTATTCCTAATAAAGGAAACATAGTGGCAACGTGCAATCTCTAAAAGCTAACAATGTTTTTCACCTTTTCCTAGTATGTCAAATTCCTTTATTATATGTTCATTACTCTACATTTGCATAATTATCCTCCTAGGTGCTAGTATTGAAATGGTATTCGCAAAAACAACATTTGTGAATTCTACTCTTAGTCAATTGAAGTCATTGTGCCATTTAAGCTTATAAATAATCAATTGATGTTACATAGCTCCTTATGTCATTGTCACTGCCTTAGAATTATTATTGTCATGTCTTCTACTACTAATCCATGGATCCAAAGCTGAATTTTGTTATGACCACTAAAACAATAATCTCAAAGATTAAACAAACTAAGTCAAGCAATCTATATATGTAAGAGTGGTAGCTCAGGGGAAAATTCCTAGCATAGGTCAATCCCAATTGGTATAGAAGGGTGGCACCTCAGGGCAAAAGCCTAGCATGGGATGATTCCAATTTGTGTTATTATGAGGACAATATCTTATGGACCACCCTCTTCTACCGCTAATCAGCTGGTCATTGGGACACACTCTTCTACCATTGATCAACTGGTCATTTGTATCACATGCCTTATAAAGATTATAACACACATAAAATTAAGGAAATGAATGTAACATTGACAGAATAGGTAATCCATCTAGTATACCACTTTAGTAGGAGCACAGGTACTCAACGGCTATTGGTGAAGATCCAGGCTAATTAAGAGTTTACTGAGTCTTTGGCACCTATTTTGTTACTATATAATAGTTAAGGGTAAGGCGGGGTCTTGTCCCACCCTAACTAAAGTTTTCTATATTTGCTGGCTTTGTAGGTTAATGTATATAGTTTAGTTGCATCTTGTAAGTTAAGAAGATATGGCCTCAAAGAGCAAATCTTTTATATTAGGTTGGGTCTACTTATGCTTGTTTGTATCGCTGCATTCTCTGTAAACTTGTTAGAACTTTAAATTGTCATATTTATATGTATATTAATCACAGGTTACATGTTATTTCTCTAGGGCCTTTAGGATATCGAGAGCATCTCCGTCTTCATGTTAATTGAGGTGTTACAAAAGTGGTATCAGAGCAGGACACTCTATGAAGTCTACAAAGTCATGTATGTGTAGAGTCTTGCCATGTATGTGTAGAGTCTTTCTTATGGATGTGTTGCACAAAAAAATTATAAATAGGAGGCTACAGGACATGTAGGAGTTGTCTCTTTTAATTCATTTCTTAGATCGTGCGAGAGCCAGTATTCTAAGTGGAGTATATCTAACTTATAAATTGTTTTATTATAGCAAAGATGTTGGTTACGAGAAGGAGAAAAAGTATAGGTAAGTGAATAGATGTGGTTGTCGGAGAAGGGACCAGCCAATAACCTCCTAGGCGTACTGAACAAAGTGAGGCTCACAATGAGTCTCTATCAAAAAACTCCCTTATGCCTCCATCTCCATAAGATCGAAGGAGGGATGTAGCATCTCAAGAACCCCCCTTGAATGCTACCAAGCAAGATTTAAGGAATTTAGTCCAATTATTGACTTGTATAGTTGCTGGTCAAGGCCAAAGGAAAGAAGGTCCAATTGTAGGGAGTTGTTGTGTAGATTGGGCAGCTGGCATGCGATATGTGATTTTTTTAATCGGACTCTTCATCCTTCACTCGATCAGATTTTAATGAAGATCCACAAGACTTTATAGATCGAATCCAATGCAATTTGGATGTTATGCATGTAGGTGGTAAAGAAGCACTTGAACAAGCAACATATAGATTAAAGGGTGTGGCTATATTGTGGTCAAAGCTTGGAAGCAATCTAGAGGGAAAAATGCACCTTCAACTATTTTGAAAGAGTTCAAAAAGGCATTCCTTCACCATTATCTTCCATGGGAGACATGAGAGGCCCGTGCGGATCAATTCATAAATGTCCACCAAGGGTGTATAAGCATGAGAGAGTATAGTCTCAAATTTAATTCCTTGCCCAAGTATGCTTAGTATAGTAGCTATTATTAAGGATAACATTCATTGGCATGTGGATAGAATCGATTCATATTTGGTTAGAGATTGTACCATTGCTTTGTTGAATAAAAAATGGATATAGTAAGGATGCAAGCTTTTGTACAAACGTTGGAGGATCAAAGGCAGAAAAAAAGGACAGAAGAGTTGAAACAGAGCATTATGAGAGGATAAGATCCAAGGGGAAGTTTATGACATCCCATAGTTATTTTAGGCCTCAGTTCTTTAAAAGTTCACCAAGGCCATCGCCTCTCTACTCTACAACTTCTGCATAATGGTTTCGAGGGTTTAGGGGTAATCAATTTTGGCAATGAAGTGAAAGACAAGGTTCACTAATAGTTGGTCATCAGGAGTAGGGAAATACGAGACAATCAAGGTCTCCTCGATAGCCTTGTAAACAATGTGTATTAAATCATCAAGATGTATGCAGGTTTGGGACATATGTATGTTTTGGTGTGGGATATCGAGGTATATGATGATAAACTACCCTCATAGGGGCTTGGATAGTCTTCCAGAACCTACTAGATCAATTATTGCATCATCCTCATCAACACCTTTTTTAGGTAGGGAACTGCAGATTCCTACATGGTGTGGAATAAAAGCTAGGGGAGCAGGTAGTTGTAGTGCAGTTCGGAATCGCACATATGCTCTGGGGGGTCGACAAAATTTGGATGTGTTGTCGGATGTCGTCAAAGGTACATCATCCATATTTTTACATATTGTATATGTAATTGATTCAGGGTCTACATTATCATATGTTATTTCATTGATTGATGGGAAGTTCAAAAAAACACTAGCATTATAGCTATAATGGTTTATCGTAATTTCATTGTGATTGTTTGTGATCGTGATATATTGGCTGACCATGTTGAGCTAGAAATGGTAGATTTTTGCGTTATAATAGGTATGGATTGGTTAGCTTCTTGTAATGGCACGCTAGATTACCGAACTAAGATGGTGCATTTCCATTTTCCAAAAGAGGCAGTTCTTGAATGGAAAGGTAATATTGGGGCACCAATAGGTATGTTTATTTCATATCTTAAGGCAAAAAAGATGATTTCCAAATGATACATATGTCATCTATTTATAGTGAATAATATAGATGCAGAGTCACTAACTCTTCAATCCATTCCGGTGGTGAATGAATTTCTCGATTTATTTCTAGAAATTCTTTTGGGTTTGCCCCACAAACAAGAAGTAGATTTTCATATTGATGTCATTCCAGATACTCAAACTATCTCCATCGCTCCATATAGAATGGCTCCAGAAGAATTATGGGAGTTGAAGGAGCAACTAAAATACTTGTTAGAAAAGGGATTCATATGGTCTAGTATGTCCCTGTGGGAGCACCAGTTTTATTTGTATGCAAGAAACATGGCTTGTTAAAATTCGTATTGACTATCAGCAGTTGAATAAGGTGACGGTTAAGAAAATATATCCCCTCCCTAAATTTGATGGTTTGTTTGTTAAGTTACAAGGTGGTAATTATTTTTCAAGGATCTACCTGAGGTCGGGTTATACCCAAGTAAGGGTCAAAGATAAATATATACCTAAGACTTCTTTGTGAATACGATATAGTTATTTTGAGGTTTTACTCATGTCATTCGATTTAACAAATGCACCAACAACTTTCATGGATTTTTTGAATATGGTGTTCAAGTTATTTCTAGATGTGTTCGTGATAGTATTCATAGATGACATTTTGGTGTATTCAATATTAGAATAGGACCATGTTAATCATTTGTGAAAGGTTTTATAAATTTTTTGTAATCGTAATTTTATGAAAAATTCACTAAATGTGAGTTTTTGTGTAAATCAGTGACATTCTTAGATGATATTGTATCTGACGAATGAATAAAGGTTGATGCTCAAAAGATAGAAGCCGTGAAAATTGGCCAAGACTTACAACACCTACAAAGATTCGTAGTCCACTTGGATTGGCAGGTTATTTAGGAAGGTTTATTGAAGGATTCTCTTCCATTGCTTCACCCTTAACAAGGCTAAAACACAAAGCTACCAAGTTTAAATGGAGTGATGCATGTGGAAGAAGATTCCAAGAGGCTAAAAGTAAATTAACTTCAACAGCTGTATTGGTAATTCTAGAAGGCCCATAAGGGCATGCAGTGTACTATGATTCTTTGGGAGTGGGCTTAGGATTTGAATTGATGTAGCATGGTAAATTAATAGATTATGCCTCAATGCAGCTGCAACTACTTGAGAAAAATTATCAATCCCATGATATTGAACTAGCAGAAGTTGTATTTGCTTTGAAGATATGACGCCACTACTTGTATGGAGTTTATGTTGACATATATACTGATCACAAGAGTTTGCAATATATCGTTAAACAAAAGGACCTGAATCTGGGGCAGTGAAGGAGTCTTGAGTTATTAAAAGATTATGATTTTGATATCTAGTATCATCCTGGGAAAGCAACTGTGGTAGCTAATGCTTTAAGTTTTAAGACGATTGCAAGCACTTATGGGCCGTTCACGGGAAAAAATGAGATAACTAAAGATATAAACAACCTAGCTAGCTTGAGGGTTTGCCTTCTTGAATCTCGAGACGAAGGGGTTATTGTGCAAAATGCAGCAGAACCCTCATTAGTAGTGAAAGTTAAAGAGAAATATAAAGTGACCCTATTCTATAATAGCTTAAGGAGAATGTACAACATGTTATGACAAAGGCATCTGAGCTTACAAAAGAGGGAGTACTTCTGTGTTAAAACAGATTGTATATACCTAATATAGATGAACTAAGAAAGAGGATTATGATGGAAGCACATCATTCAAGATATTCAATCCATTAGTGGTAATATAAATTTATCATGACTTGAAAGAAATATGTTGGTGGGGTGAAATGAAGAAGAACATTGCATAATTTGTGGCTCAATGTGCAAATTGTCACACGTAAAAGTAGAGCACCAAAATCCAAGAGATTATATGCAGCGTATATAATTTCCAATTTTGATTTGGGAAATGATCAGCATGGATTATTCATTAGTTTGCCTCGATCATTTTAGAAGTTTGATTCTATAGGGGTAATAGTAGGCACACTCACCAAATCAGCGCACTTCTTGTCGGTGAAGACTACTTATACAATTGAAAAATATGAAAGGTTTTATATTAAAGATATAGTTCAACTACATGGAATGCCTATCTCTATAATATCTGATAGAGAAGTTCAATTCACTCCAAATTTTTGGAAGTCAATTCAGAAGAGTTTGGGAACACAAGTGAATTAAAGTACAACCTTTCACCCTAAAACAGGTGGCCAGGAAGACATAAAATTAAAACATTTAAGTGTTGCAAGCATGTATATTAGATTTCAAGGGTAGGTGGGATGATCATCTACCACTTATTGAATTCGCTTATCATAATAGCTACCATTCTGGTATCCAAATGGCATGTTATGAAGCTTTATATGGGAGAAAGTATAGATCCCCAATTGGCTGGTTTAAAACAAGTGAAACTTCCTTATTTGGGTAATATCTTTTCATCAAGCTATGGAAAAAGTCAGGGTGATACAGTAGTAGCTAGAAATAGTTCAAAATCGACATAAATCATATGTAGATATTAGAATGAGAGGACTAGATTTTTCTTTAGGAAAGGGGTAATGAGATTTAGTAAGAATGGTAAGTTTAGTCCATGCTATCCGAAGAATTGGCCAAGTTGTATAGTATTTACAGCTACCTCAAGAGCTTTTAGGTGTTCATCCGGTGTTTTATGTCATAGTGCTTCAAAAATGCATAAGTGACCCATCTCATATAACTCATACTGAACATGTACAAGTTACGGGAGATCTAACTTACGAAGACATTCCCATTTCTATTTTAGATCGACAAGTTAGAAAGTTAAGAAATAAAGAAGTAGCTTTTTTCAATGTGTTATGGAGAAACCAACAAGTATAAGAGGTTACATGAGAAGTAGAACAAGCAATAAAGTCCAAGTATCCTCGTTTATTTCAATATGAAAAGAAAGTTCGAAGTGTTGAGTTGATTCATTGATGGGTAAGTATAAGTTTATATGAACTATGTGGCTAATAATAGAATTTTACTTAGGCTTGAAATGGTTTGTAGCTGGCTGCTATGCTAACATTCGTGGATAGACGTTCTTAAGGTAAGGAGAATGTAACACCGTATACTCTCCATATGCTACTTTTATTCTTGTGACACTTGACATACACTTATGGTATACAAGAGGGACCATATTCATTAGATTAGTAGTGTTGGTTTAAAATAGATCAGAATGTATTTTTTGACTTGTCCGTGTCAGCATGTATACACCATGTCAACTCCGACGAAAGCATTTAAACTCAAGATAATAAGGTTGTATTTGAGCATAAAGTTTAAGGTGAAGTGTTAAGTTAAAGCAAAATGAATTAAGATTAAGAAAATGAAATAAAATAATTGAGATGCTTGCCTAACATAACTAAGCTAGTAGTTGACTAGTAGGTGCATCACCTACTTTGGCTTATTGACCAGCCCAAAAGACCAATTAGGTGCATCACCTACTAAGATTCTTTTGACCATGTAATTAGGCCAAGTACACTACCATCTAGTTGCATTAAACTAGCACAAGTTGAGTAGAAGAATAAGGGGAAAATGGACAAGCAAGGCCTAATATTCTTATATCAAAAAAGGCCCAAGTGAAAATTCCAAGTAGGTGGATCACCTACTTGATAAGTTATGACTGAGAATGTTGGCCAAACTAGGTCCCTTTAAAAAGGATTGATATCAGCTTTTTTCAACTATTTTTACTGTGACAAAAATCTGATTTCTCGACCTTTATCTCTTCTCTATCTTAGCTTCATATAGTAACCATTAAATACCATTAGTCTTCTTTGATATTAGGAAGTTCAAGCTATTGGAAGGTATAAGTTAAGATAAGTTGAGGAGGATAACCTTTACCTTAAAGAATCCAAATCAAAATGGTTTGTCAACATAATACATTAGCATAAAAGATAATAACATAGTCATAGCATAATCTCCACCATAAGCATCATATAAACATAAGTCAACATAAGACATAGTTAATGATCATAGGAGATAATTCATAATCATATAAGCATAATTGACCCTTAGTCATCTATACCATAATAGCACCATTCTCAAGTAACCTCAAAGCATACATTTGCAAAGCAAGAATAGCATCCCATAATATCACCCAAGCCAAGTATCCCTTTTTTGTCATCTTAATCATGGCCTAAATACATGGTCAAGTCTTAAGCTTTTTTGCCATAAGGGAACCGTACTCCTAAGTAACCTTAAAGCACACTTGTGCAATGTATGAAAGGCATCTCATACTACCCTTCACACTAAGCATAACCTTGAAGTCATCATAGTCATATTTACTCTACTTTGTTCTCATTAATATCTTACTTCATATACATAAGGGAACTATCACCTTTAGTCAATCATATCTTGGAAAGCATCTAGAGCAACAATCCATCAAGCATAACTCATGTAAGACAACACTGATAAGGTAACCTTAAGTCATACTTGTCCAATGCATGAGTGGCATCCCATACTACCCCTCACACTAAGTACTTGTTTAGGTCATCAAACTCATGTTCCTTAATTTGGGAGTAGCCCTATTTTAAAAGCATGGGAACTATAGGAGACACTTTACAAAGTCTATCTTAGTTCCTTCTTATTTTGAACCCTAAGAGATACTATACTAGGTACATCTTAGTTCATCATGCTTGAACTCTTAGAGATGCTACTTAAAGCATAATTTTAGTTCATTATAAGTTTGGACCCTATGTGATACTTCTTTTAGAATGTCTAGGTTCATTATTTTTATGGACCCTATAAAGAACTACCTTAAGCATGTCTAAGTCAAGTCCATTTATACTCTTGAACATTTGAGATACTTGACTAGCTTATCCTAGTTCGTCAATACTTAGAACCCTAGGATATACTAAATTAAGTACATATTTGTTCATCAAGTTTGATCCCTAGGATATGCTCCTTCAAGCACAATCTTAGGCCATTACTTGCATTGAGCCCTAGGAGATGCTACATTATGCACAATCTTAGCCCATGAGGGTTGAACTCTAGGAGATTCTACATTGAGCACAATCTTAGTTCATTACTAATCTTGTTTAATTGGGATATATTGCCTTAACCGACATGAGAACATATGAGTTACCACATGATCTCCCATGGTGTTACCCACACCATAAAGGGTTGGTCCACTTGCCTAAGGTAGGACCGGTTTGTTAGCTTAGTCGGATCCACTAGCTAACTTTTCTTCGGGGCATTTAGTTATGGGATACGGAGATTGCTACTAGAAACCCAAACTCCACTAGGTGAGGCTTCCATCTCTTAAGACACACTTGGGGAAATCCATACTCTTCTAGGTGAGAGAACCCATGTGGGAAGCCCAAACTAAACTAAGTGGGAACCTCCATGAAAGCCAAAAATCAACTAGGTGGGAACCTCAATCTCATTTCAATATCCACTCGGTGCTAGGCATAAATCCCAAAAGATAAACATTAAGTCTCTGCTTTGAATCAAGTTTATGGAAAGATGTTCTTGACAACCAATCCATGCTAATACCTCTTTTAGACCATGTGTGAGCAACTATCACCATCCATAGCCTAGGTATAAAGGCTCTCTAACCTTTGGTTTAATTAGGTAAAAGAAGCTTTTCAACCCTAGAACCATTACTATGTGAGAAGTCTTTGATGTTAAGTTCATCTTCATACCTAACATCATGTCTAGAATTCTACATTAGACAAGGATATCATCATGACCTAAGTGATTCTATCACTTCCAACCATCTATGATTCATAAGGTGAATTAGGTAGGTAAAAATCCTTCATCACAATTCTATTCATTAGCATTGTACTCACATGTATATTTTATACACAAGGCCTTAACATCTATGGTCAATCATATTAGCTTCACTCTTAGGCCCTAGTGATCAACATTCACGACTATGAGTCTTCATGCTCAATAACTCTACACCATGAAAACATATTATGAACCTAGATTACAAGGCACTTAATCACATTCTTCATGACTAGGTGATTTTAGCCACATTTCATCATTAAAGGTTCAATTTCAAATTTAAAAGTCAAGATCCATCATGTAGTATAGATTCAAGTTCAATTCATGTCTAGGTATTCCTAATCTTGATCAATTACTAATCATGACATTGATTTAGGAAGATTACTCATGAACATTTAATTTCACCTCTAATGGCACAAACCCACAAGTATCCCATTCATATATTTATACTAGGTTTTACCATATAAATCACATGAATTCATCATAATATCATAAAAAAAAATATATAAATAAATCATAATTGGGTATTATCCACTAGATTGAAATCATTGCCGAACTATATCCACAATGCAAGATCAACCCTAGCAAGAATTGGGGTTTTGACTTCACAATTGGGGGAAATTATGGGGGGGATCTAAGGCGGAAGAACCCAAATATGAATAAGCTAAAAATACCTCTTTTCAAATCCCTAACCAATATTGAATCAATGGTGAAAATCGAACAAGGTTGTTGCCCTCTTCCTTCTCTTCTTCTTCTTGTTCTCACTTCTAGAGAGAGAATTTCTTGGAGAGGATTTGGGGTCTTAGATGAATGAGTGAATGACTTAGTTTTAGGGTCATATTAATATTATATAGGTGTTTAATTAACTAACTAACGTCCTACCTTAACCCTTAATTAATTACTAACTTGACCACCAAACCCCTCACTTAAAACATAAAATCAAAATTTGTGTCACCACCCACGGACCGTAGATGGGCCTACGAGGCGTACTGCATCTCTGTAAGTGCTTCTCAGAGACTCAACTTGTCAAGCCTTTGTAGGTCTTGACCCACGACACCTACCTACGGGGCGTGAGTCCACCTATGACCAATATGTGGCCAAGCGTGAGTGGACTATTTTTACAGTATTTTGGGCTGTTTTGGAGGCCTTCTCAAGGACCCTTTGGGTGGTCCTTGGGGGGTTGTACCTTGACTCCTTAATCCTTAAACCTCTATTTTAAGTACGGGAGTCATTTTTACGAGTTTTAACCCTTAAACAACACCCAAAACTCTTACGAAATGCTCTAGAACTCTCTAGTTCAACTTGCTAGTTTCCAAGGTGTTACAACTGAGAGAGGCCAAGGTAAGTGAATTCCTCACTCTTAAACAAGAATCTATGAGAACAAATGAGTACAACCACCAAATCTCCCATTATGCCCCAGAGATGGTTGCTGAAATGAGGATCAAAATGAGTTTGTTCATTTCTAAGTTGTCTCATCTATCAAGTACACAGAGAAAGGCAACTATATTGGTAGGAGACATGGACATAGCATGAATTATGATCCATGTGTTTTAGGTTGAGGAAGATAAGATGAGAAATAAAGAGGAATTTCGAAATAAGAAGGCTAAGACAATAAGAAATGAGTCCGGGAAGCAGAAGAGTAATGCGAACCGATCGTCCTTCCAACAAAAGAAAAATGGACCTGCTCCATCATCTACTAGTGCACCTGCACTAAGGAACATATGTGAGTTCAAGAATCATAATTCACAGAACTTTAGATTTAGACCTACACAGTCTCAGGGTAGTGCCCAAGGAGGTAATGGTACTCCTGCATGTGCTCAGTATGGTAGGACCCACTTAGGAGTGTGTCATGATGGCTCCACGGTTGCTTGAAGGGTGGTAAGAATGGTCACTTCATGAGAAAGATCCCAAATAATAGGCAAGGTAGTGGTAATGGGGGCAATAAAGCCCAATCTTCATCATTGGCTCTACCAGACATAGCTGCACCTAAAGGAGCTACTTTAGGGATAGTCGGAGGAGCGAACCTTTTGCATGCTATCACCAATCACCAAGAGAAAGAGAATTCACCTGATGTTATCGGTGGTATGATCAAAGTCTTTTCTTTTGATGTATATGCTTTTTTAGATCTAGGTGCGAGTGTATCATTTGTGACTCCATATATAGCTATAAGATGCAATATTATTCCCGAACAACTTCTTGAGCCCTTTAGTGTATCCACACCTGTTGGTGAGTGTATTCTAGCAACTCAAAGCCCCCATAAACCATATAGCCAGAGTGGGTAGAAAAGGGTCATACTTTTTAGATGATTCATTTATTACTTTTTAGCATAAACTAGTGGATCCACTTAGTTAAGGACTTTTATTCCACGGTAAAGTATAGGACACTTCTGGCAGCATGGGCTAGACGTTATATCATCACATATCTCATAGAGATGGTTTTCGGTTAGAGAATCTCCCAAACAAAGTTTATTTTGTATATTTGCATACAAACATAGTTATGTTGTATTTTTGCATACAAACCAAGTTATTATTGTTTTTTTCAATACATTGAGTTGTTATCTACTCTTTTAAAAGCTTTTCTTTATATTGCATCCTTATCACTACTTTATATTGAAATGAGTTGAGTTGAGTTAAGATGGCGTAAGTTGTTTCTTCAATTCTAGTTCAAGCTTCTATCTTGTTTTAGATTTCCCCTCATATGCTTGTACATTCGATGTACTGACGCCATTTGGAATGAATCTTTTATGATGCTAATAAAGGTGACCAGGATCAACATCTAGCACATTGTTGATCCAGTTGAGTTTCAAAGTTGCTTGGTGAGCCTCCTTGCTTCTAGAAGATCCTTTGTTTACTTTCAGTCATTTAATTTTGTTAATAGGGTGTTGTGTGTCTTGTCCCGATGTCCATCTTAGTTTGTAGAGGCTTCATAGATAGATAGATGTTAGTTCATGAGTCTTTTTAATTTCAATTGTTATGTTCTAGTCTTGAGTTGCCCTTGAGGCCAGTTTGAATGTTTATTTCAAAATATTCTTGAGTTTAATTTTGAGATATTGAGTAAAGTTGTATTTTCTTATTACATTCTTATAATGAATAAGTGTTCCACTAAGAGTTAAGCCAAGCAACTGGTTCGCTTGGGCAAACAATGGTTCTAGCGTGCCGGCCACGTCTAGGGTGTAGGACCGAGGCGTGAAAACATATATGTTTAATAGGGAATTTCAAAATATAAATGAAGGAGTGACATTGCATATTTCTAGTGGAATGATTTATAATTTATTATGGTAAGAATAATTAAAATTGATTATTTAGAATTATATCCATAATATGAAGCCTCAATAATTAATTTTGTGGTCCTTACTGTGCCCATATTTAACTGAAACTAAAAATCTATTCTAAGGAGAAAAGAGAGAAGTATGTGTCTTTTTCTATTCTAAAGAAAGGGAAAAGTATTTGTCTTTCTCTATTCTAAGGAAAGGGAGAACATATATTTTTCTATTCTAAGGAATGGGAGAAGTACATGTCTTTTTCTATTCTAAGGAAAGGGAGAAGTACACGTCTTTTCTATTATAAGGAAATAATGTGTGTTTCTTTTACTCTTTGGACGAGGAAGAAATATCTATAAATAGGGATACTTCTAACATTTGAAACAACATAAGTTTTCTATAATATACTTTCCAACCTAAGTATTGAGAGAGTTCGGAAGTGAACTTGGGATCACTGTAAAAGACCATAGAACTATGATCCAATTTGTGCATTAGCTTGTGGATTTGCTTGACGGTTCTAGCTGTCCACTAGCTTGTGGATTCACTTGAAGGTATCTGCTCATGTTTTAAGATGTAATTTTTGAATTAAATTTCAAAAATGTTTATATGGTCTAACATGATTGTACTTGTTCTAGCATAAACAATGTGTTATGCAGTATTCATGTAAGTTGTATGATTATGGTATGCTTCCGCTGTGCTTATAGTTTTACAATAATCGGTATCAGAGCCATGCTTACATCTTTATAGATAACCTAAAATATATGTATGTGCAATTGTATGTATGATTTGTATTTGGTAAATATATTCTTATCATGAAAAGAACGAATCAGATGAAATTTGATGTTTTTATATTCGTTGTCTAAAGTACATACATTCTTAAATTGTGAGATAATCAAAAAGGCAAAACGTGTTGGCGACAATTTTTCACTTTCAAGTGAGAGTGGGCAGTAATAGTAAACACTTGTCCTGATGACTATTCGAAGTCCCTTATTTTAAAATTAATGGAGCACAGATTGAAAACTTTTCATCAGTGAAAAGAAAAGTTAAAGTTCAATGGATCTCTTTATATAATAAATGAAAATAAGAACTTCTACACATGTAATTATTTTTTTTATCCATGGCTAATTGCAATTTTTTTAGGGTTTTTTTTTTTATTAATCCATCAAATTTGCAAAGCTTGATAAGAAAGGGAATCATAGAGGTTGTTGATAAAAAATTATCATTGAACTTTATAAAATTTGTTCTTGACTAATTGTTGACTCCAGAGCTTATTAAGTGGCGGTGGCAGTCACTATTCAGGTCAATTGGATTATTTTTTTTTCTGTTTGTTCAATAATTATTTGGGCATATTATTCATTACATATATATCAATTTGTATAAATTTAGAATTTTTCGGTTATTAAATAGTTATCACTTAAGTGGTTTATTTATTTGAAATCATTGAAAATTCTTAAGACTTTATAGATCTGTTAATTTATTTTGTAATACATGAATTAAGAATTATGATTAATAAATATAATTCACTAGAATGTATATTTATTTGAGTCATTAGAACATCCTCAATTCGTCATGTATAAATTATTCTAAAGGAATATTAGTGGTAAGTATTTATTTACGTAAATGGTGATTTACCTTAAAATACAAAATACTAGTAATGCTTGATTAATTTATGAGAAGAGATATCGAGGTTTTCATTCAAAAGAGAGAAACACGATATCTTGGATTCTCAAGTGTATTAATTTACAAAATAATTTGTTATTAGAAGGTATTGAATGTCTTAGCCAAAGGAAGGACATAACATATATGTCATGCTCATGAGATAATTATAAAAAGAGAATGAAAATCTAAAACATGTTATTTTAATCTTTAACTATGTATAAAACGACTATTTTTCAAATTTGGTCATAGTTTAGGTGGTTACAAACCAACTTTTTAACATGAGTTCGAAGCATAAACTAGGCACTTGAGGACTATAAGCTACAAAAAAAAAAAACCCTAAATGAGTCAAAATCTAGGATCAACACTAATCGAAAACCAAATAAGGCCAATCTATGAACATCTCAATCTAACTTTTTTTTATTATCCTCTACATGAGCAACACTTCTCATCGATAAATGATTGAGAGAATCAGCAACCATATTTGCCTTGCCTGGGTGATAGAGAACACTCATGTCATAATCTTTCAATAATTCTAGTAACCTCCTTTGGCGAAATTTTGGTCTTTCTAATTGAACACATATTGAGAGTTGTTGTGGTTGGTAAAAGCATCTACATGAAGTCCACACAAGTAATGCATCAAAATCATTTAGGTAAACACAGCTGCCGCTAGTCAAGGTCATGGGTAGGATAATACTTTTCATGCATCTAAAGTTGCCTCGAGGCATAGGAAAGGCATTCTCATTTTGCATAAGCACACATCTTAACCTAATTCTTGAGGCATCACAATAAACAACAAACCCATCGGTTCCTTTCAGTAGACTCAACACCAGAATGAAAGTAAGTCTATCCATCAATGCTTGAAAACTCTTTTCACATTCTTTTGACCATATAAGCTTAACCTTCTTTTGGGTCAATGCTGTGAATGGAGAGGAAATGAATGAGAGTCCATCGACAAGTCATTTATAGAAATTGGTGAAACCTATAAAGGTCTAGGAAAACTTTTAACCGCATTCATCTTCTTAAGATATAACTCAACACCCTTAATAGAACCAATGTGACCAATTAAAGATATGGGCCTTAGCCAAAACTCACATTCGCTAAACTTTGCAAAAAGTCTTTGGCCATTGAGAACTTGCAACACAATCCTTAAATGATTGGTATTCTCACCCTCACTTCTTGAATAGATCAATATGCCACTAATGAACACAATCACAAACATGTCAAGGTATTGTCTAAATATCATATTCATCAAATCTGTAAACACAACCGAGCATTCGTCCAACCAATTAACATAAAAAAGCTCACAATGAACATACTGAGTGTCACACCCCGAGGCTACCCCCTTGATGTAACATGGGACGTAGGATAACGATTAACCCCAAGCAAACCCTGTGTATGGCATATCATAAGTATATTGAAAGATAACTACATATACATGAACAATCCAAAAGCTAAAATACTGGCTATCTGAAATAGGGAGAAACCTAACTAATCTTAATATATAAAACATACTAAGAGTATAGTGATAACATAAAGATAAACTCAACAATCAAAACTGATTCTACTACTATGTATTAAAAGCCTCTAACTAAGTTGAGTTGAGTTGTTGGGACATGCTCCCCAGATAACTCTAAGAAAATGAAAAACTAAATAAAAAGAATAAAATGAAAAGCATGTCTATTTTCCTCAAAATATGAGGACTCACCACTAAAGCTACTGAATGCTGACCAAGAATCGATCTAGGTGCGATCTAAACGCTAAGTACTTGAAACTACATCATGAAATTATGTAGCGCAAAGTATCTGTTAGTACTTGGAATGTACTGAGCTAAATAAAAATATGTAAAATCTGAACAAAACATAATTGAGAAATATTGTAACTTTAGCAAGATGTAAGTACTAAAAACATATCCAAGAGCTAACTGAAACTACATCATGAAATTATGTAGTGCAAAGTATCCGTTAGTACTTGGAATGTACTGAGCTAAATAAAAATATGTAAAATTTGAACAAAACATAATTGAGAAATATTGTAACTTTAGCAAGATGTAAGTACTAAAAACATATCCAAGAGCTAACTGAATGTAATGACGAAGTACTAATCATGAACATGACATGCTAAACTGAATACTGAAGAGTATATTGCAAACCTGGTCAGATGCACTAAGAGTCTGACTATGGGAGCTACTAATAACCGACATAAACTACGTGAGCTACACATAGAGTATGATGTATGCACCCCATCGAAAGCATCCAATATAGCTTGTCAGGGATGTAATGGCATGAATAACGTTATTACTAAATTTGATGAGGGGACTTATACTCCTACAAGGACAGGTAGTTCTGGGACTATGAGGGTACACTGAACCCTAGTCCAACTAGGTGCTAAGTCTACTCCCAACTGAATATATGTTCGACACAAATGTAATAGAAACACTGAGTAGCTACTGGCATACAATCTAAGAATGCAACATTTATGTAATGATAATGTGACATTTGAAATCTAGAGCATGATTATCTATTAAACTGACCTATCAAGTATAATTCATGAACGAAGAGAGTTTATACAAACTGGGGTTCTGAGTTCGTACTAGGAATTAAGAAATATTTGCAAGAAAACCTATTAGTTAGAGTATGTATTGTACAACAGTTGAAACCACAATAAAATTCCTAAGATTTTACAAACCCTAGGTCTAAACAAGATGTGTAGAATCAAAAACCTGGCTGAATTCACATAACCTAGTGAATGAAAGGAACCAACTAGTGAAATCCTACATATCTGGTGATGAAATCTACAAAGAAGTCCTTTGATTTGGCAGCTGAAACTTGAAGCAAACATTCTGGTTGTTCTTGTCAAACTAGCGCCTCTTTCTTCTTCTTTTTTCTCTATGTTTGGATGATTTTTTATGAATAAAGGTTTTAGGTATGTATGACTAAGTTATTAGACTTAAATTGAGTAAAAAAACATAGTTTTGGAATCAAATGGCATAGTTTAAGTTCCCAAAGTAGAGAGGAAAGGACCAAAATGACCTTGACTTAAATCTGACGAGTGCCACCTACTACAGGACTAACGGGTCTTCGTTTGACCTACCAACCTTTGGTAGGGGTGTTGGACAAGCTTTTCCCAGTAGGGCTTCACTAAAACGAGCATAACTTTTTACTTCGAGATGGGATTTTAGCAAACTCTATGACGTTGGAAAGAGGATTCAATTATCTTTCATTTGATAGGTCACGACCACCTAATCTGTCTTGTGCTAAAAGATATGATCGTTTGAAGTTGACCTAACAACCATTTTGTCCAATTGGCTGCTAACCCTCACCTACAGTCTATAGGTCCAACCACAGACTATCATGGTCGAATGTGAGTGGGGTGAGAGACCATAATATTTGGTGCCCAACGACGAATGACACCTACAGACCATATGTCAAACCATGGACTATTGGTGGTTTCCGTGGTTCTTGCACCAGGTCCTGAAAAGATGCATTTTTCTATTTTCACAAATATAAGGTTTTATAATATCTCCCCTTGAAAAAATTAGTCCCCAAATGAAATATGAAGAAGCTGAGTATGGAGGGAACGGACTGCAATCCCTACCACAAAGTACTAGTAACTAATATCTAACTGAATTACGTTCCAAGAACATGAAAAGATGATGAAATGCAAGAACAACTGAAGCAACAAGATACTAAGATTGAATTTACGCAAGAGTAAACAGAGAGATTGAGGAGGAGTTATTACCTCAAGATGAAAGGGAATCGGAAGGAAAGAGATAAGGATAATTGGCCATCATGGATGATTCTGCTTCCCAAGTAGCTCCCTATACTGACTGACTCCTCCATAAAGCCTTTACTGAAGCGACTTCCTTATTTCTCAACCTAGGAACCTGACAGTCAAGAATTTCAACAGCCACTTCTTCATAAGTGAGGCTATTTTTCACAACCACTCTCTAATGGTACTATTGATGCCAGATTACCCACACACTTCTTCAACAAGGAAATGTGAAAGACTAGATCAACCGCTGCTAGCTCTGCTGGCAACTCTAACTCATAAGCTACATTACCTACCCTTTTCAGGATTCTATAAAGACCTACATATCTAGGACTGAGCTTCCCTTTCTTGCCAAATCTCATCATCCCCTTCATAGGTGATACCTTCATGAAGACTCAATCATCATTTGTGTAACACTGATTTCACGTATCAGGACACTTCATCCAATACAAAGTGCAAACGATTGTGAGTAGTAATATAACACAACTAGTGAGTTGGGGTCGAGTCCCAAGGGAGTGGTTCGTACTTTAGAATCAATAGAAAAGAAAAAATATGCTCATCTCAATCATAGCTAAAATTATTTACAAAGAAAAACATGGTTTAAATTTTAGGTGAGACAAGTGTAAAATATAAAGGGGGTTTGTTTGTACTATCAACTAAAACAATAAATTACACGAATATAGAGACGAAATTATTGGGATGTGATTGGATTATGGGCTAAGGTAAACAGCCGTGTAATTGCAATTAATATTAAATAACTGCAAATCAGTGAATAAGCTAGACTTTAGTAAGAATAAACTTTCTCTCGAAAAGTTTACCCTGAATCAAATTGGATTCTCTCGAACACCAGTAAGCAGCAATGAAGCACAACATTTGTTTTAGTCCATTCACTCTCTTGACCTAAATATGTCGAAAATGATTTAGGGTTCACTCTCTCAAGCTGAACCCATGACAACCCAATACTCACAGACCATCAATTCAATAATTTTGGTTTTAAAACCTCTCTCGAGCAAGATAAAAAACTTAGTTAAGATTGTATTTGCAACTACAACCCATTAAATTCAACCATAATTACTGAACGAAATCACTTTTAAACATCAAATAAACTATCAATTAACAATACCCAACAGTTAAATCAACCCATAATCACATAATCACACCCCAAGAATTGCGGTTTTAGCTAGACATAGTAAAAAGGTAAAAATTGTTACTGAGTTGTGTTTCCATCAACTGGGTAGGATTGATATAGTCTTTACAAAGGTCTAAGATGAAGAATCTTCATCACCCACTTCCCATTTCTTAGAAATGGAAATCTTAAAATCTTCAAAGCTAAGGAAATATTGTCTGTCTATTCAGTTCTAAGCTCTAAACTTCAAAAACTACTAAGTGTTCAATTAGATAATAAGCTAAAAATTTAAACAAGTATTTATAGTTGTCAAAAAGTGTGTTACAAAGGTTCAGTCAGAGCAGTTAGTCAGGATCGCTGATCTAATCGGTGATCCGCCTTTTGGTCATTATTATCGCTGTTTTTCTTTTGCCTTCAGCATCATCAGGTTCTATAACTTTGGGTGATATGACACTATATTGCGGAACCGTTCGGTGACTCACTGACTGCTCCATTTTCTCGCTGACTAAATTTTCTCCTTCAGGGCTTTGAACTTTGAAACATTAGGCAAGGCCCTGGCTGTTCGGAGACTCGCCTAATAGGTTAGGGGATCCTCTAACCTTCTTTCCTTCGTACTTTCATCTACCTTGTTTCTTTTTACTCAATAGTGTCCATGAGTTGTTCCTCAATCAAAATACCTAAAATTCAATGATTTACATAAGATATTGACACAAACTATGCATTTGAGGATCTTAAATCTATTAAAACGAAGCTCTAAATGAGTCTAAATCGTGGAATCATCAATACCCCCAACTTAAACTTTTGTTTGTCCTCGAGTAAAACTCAAGTTCAACAATTCAAAAAGGATGTCTCAAATAGTCCTACACAAGACTCAATCATGAATGCACACAACAAGACTCAACTTACTCATGCAAGGATCAATTGTGCACTCAAAGACTCAAGTTGTGGCTCACCATTATCAAAGAATCTCAAGCTCACATTACTTTCTTCAAATGCAAGTTCAAGCTCAACAAAGGTGATCAAATGCCCTCACACAATAAATGATTCCTTATTCACACATAATGGTTAAACAATTTAAAGTTCTGGAATCAAATGCAACCCTCACACTCACAAAGATGAACATAATGTATGATTTCACCCATAAGTTCGCCCGTATTTTCCAACCAGCATTTGCTTCAGAGCACTCAAGATCAAAAAGGTCTTTTCAAGGCTTGTAGTGCAAAGGGATGGTCATTTAGTCTCAATGGCTATAGTCCTCATGACATGTGGTGTGAACAACACTTTATTTCCTTTTCTTCATCATTCTTCATTCGTGCTTACAAGTCATCCCATTATTCACTTACCATGGACTGTTGGAAACCCCATTTCTTTTTGCATTTTCACAACTTTATTCCAAAAATTTTCATTCTTTTTCTTTTTCATCATCTTTTCTTATTTTTTTTATGGAGGGGTTCCATTTTTCTCAAAACCATTGGTCAAGGGGACTTTCTTGCACTCCTTAATTTACCTTCTCTTTTCACCACACCCCTCAGTTGGCTATTCAAACACACCACAAATCATGAGGATTATAGGTAATAGATCACTAAAATGACACAATGTTTTCATCAAGTTTCTTCCAAGAAAAGGTTAAGGCTCAAAGGGTGCTCAAAATGAGTTCACACACTCATAAGGTAGGCCAGAAAAGAGGTATAATTTCAAATTGTTTCACATTCTCTAAAGTTACCTAAGATCATATCAAGAGATTGCATCACTTAGTCAACTACACCAACGGGACAAATTCTAGGTGTCATTGCATATGTTCACGGTAGGCTTATCACACAAGGCATTGACACCAAAGTCAAACAAGACTCCACACTTTCGCTAGTGTACAATATTCATCACAAGAGACTCAATTTGATACTTGGCTAGTCACAATGATATGCAGAGAGTTCACATACTTCATTTGGCCTCATCGTAGTTGCACATTAATTTTTGTTTGATTATGAGCACCATTCAAGTCGTCGGTATTGATCAAAACTAATACTCAAATTTGCAAAAAAAAAAAAAAAAAAAACAGCTACATTCAACACAAACAAGAGGTGGCTGACTTTTTTGAAAGTGGTCAAAAATCATTTACAATTAAAAACATGGAGCCACAAGCTCAAACATACACAAGATGCAGTGTATAAAACACAATTTCAGCTCAAAACCCAATATATAAACAAAACTAGAGAATCACAAGATCCCAAAAGGTGCGCCTCACCCCACCACAAATAAATCATTTGTCCTCAAATTCAAACAAAAATATCCAAAAGTGAAATAAAGCAAGATAGAGAGGGAGGTAAAGAGGGGGTCCTGTTTACATAGTCGCTCCATTTTTCTGGGCATCAGTGCCCGGTGCATCAGCCTAGTCCTGGGTCTCAGTAACCGAAGTCACCTCACAAGAAACAATAGTACCAGATCCACTAGGAGTTGCCAAGGGTGTATCCGCCAAAAAAGCCTACACAGCTGCATAGAATCCCCGAAACCATGAAGGAATATAGGAGCCTCGAAGAGTAGTCTCCCTGTCAGAAATGGGCCTCTTGCCCTTGCCTTTGCCTTTATTTCTAGGTGGAGGTTCTCGTCTTCCCTTCTTGGAAGGATTTGACCCCATTCATTTATTGTGATATCCCGTGCTCTTTTTCGGGGTGGAATGACAATATTTGTCTTTACCATATTTTTAAAACATCAAGAAAAAGTTAGAAAACCTTCAAACAAAAGCACAGAAAAATAATTTCAGACAGACTCATCAAACCAGTCGGCGAGTCAACATATCACTTTGGTGAGCTAGATCGGGCTTGCCTAAAGGATTGGCTCTAAAATGCTGGCATGTCGGCATTAAAAAGGGTCTTTCGGTGATTCTTCAATAGCTTTTAGCGAGCAATGGTTAGCCTGCCAAAAGTTAAAGTGCAAAACAGACAAAGAGGTGAACAAGAAGACTTTTAGCAAGTCACCGAGTGCTTTTGGTGACCTCAGGAGTCTCTCCGAAAGTTACAGAGCCAAACTACTCATTTAGCAAGAAATTAAAGGCAAGATTGGGAAATTGGGCGAACCGCTGAGTTGTTCGGCGAGCTTGACCCAGATTGCCAAACGACCTAACGTTTCTACTTTTAACCCAACTTCTCAAATTCGACTCCACAACCCCCGAAAATAAAATCAAAGCATGCACCCATCAAATTAAAGAAAAACCCATTACACCCATTATCCCAGGATACTTAGACTTCTCCCAATTTTGCCAAATTTAGCCATTTGATTACTTTTGCCCTTAAGAATGACATATTACGTACTATCATTAGGAAAATTACGTCATTTGGCACAAATACAGGTTACTTAGACTTCACCCGACTAGCTTCAAAAACATGCAAGCACAACCCCACAAGATTTAACCAATTTTAAGGTACAAAAATACAGGATTTTGACAATATAAACACTACGGGCAAGATTATTAAATTAAAACATGCATTCAAACAAATTAACTCTACTAGAGAGGCCCAGCACACGACAACAAGATAAAATTATTGCAAATGAGTACAAAATGCCAAAGGTAATCTCGGGGTTTGGAAAACTAACCTTAAAAGCTGATTATAACAATATTGAAATGCTAGGCAGCAATGCCATCCTAATTTGAGTACAAATCAATGACTAAAATACTTTTAAAATGTAAAAATATAGAAACTAAAGTGTGGGTATGAGTTTGTGAAGTTTGAAAGTGAGGGAAAATGAAGAGTTTGCCGACCCTCTCACCAATTTGGTGACATTAGTCGTGTTCGCCGACCCACTCGATGACTTGCCGGTTGGTCACTTACCTAGCCGAGTTTTACAGGACCTTCAGTTGATGTGGTGGTCTAAACGACAGATTAGATCGAGATCGCCGACCTGGTCGACTACTCACCAATAATTTTCTAGGCTTGCCGAGTTTTACAGACTCTAATGTAAAATTGTCTTAAGTCCAACGGTGGTCGGGATCAGGGTCACTGGCCTCTTCGGTAATGCGCCGACTGGACCTTTGGCTTGCCAATTTGCAGTTTTCACTCACTTTCCATACTTTGACCTACACAAACAACACACCATTATTTCTTAAAGAAAAAATAAAGGGGTAAAACCTTGGGTTGCCTCCCAAGAAGCGCCTTAGTTAACATCATGGCACAACCCAAGTCTACACTCAATCTCCATTTTTGGGCTTGACCTTAGTGTCACTAAGTAACCCCTCTTGTTTGTTTGGGTGGACATAAAGCCATACATGACCCACGAGGTTTTCAATTAACTGGATATATCTGGAGTGAGAGTCAATCATCTGATTTAGCACTTCAACATTCTCATTCATTTCTTCTAGCACTCTATCTTTCTCATTGATCTTATGGAGAATGATTAACAGTGTATCCTCGACATGTCTACACTCATTTTCCTTAGACTTTCTTCGCTTATGAGGGGGAATGTATCTGTCCTTTTTTTTGGACAACATCTCCAATTCCTTGACCTCTTAGGCCAAGGCATCCAGATGACCTACCAAACTAACTAAGTGCTGGTCCTTCTCAGTCTCCTTGTTGGTGTTGGCCACACAATCAAGGAGTTTGGTTGTGGTCTCATAAGAGTGTCGAATAGGACCACTCGGGATAAGTTGATCAATTAACACCTTGTTCATGAGACCAAGACTTTTGTCAAAACATTCCAGTAGGACTACATTGGGAATTTCATAAGTTGGGCATTTAACCGCCAATGCTTTAAACCTTAGCCATGACTCATGAATCCGTTCACCTTCCAATTGTTTGAGGGTTAGGATGTAATCCCTGATCATCATCATTTCTAACGGAGGAAAATCCTTTTTTTCGCAATTACTGCCTAACATGCTCACCTCCTCTATTCAAAGCATAAGCACACAAAATAAAACAAAAAATTAAATAAATATCACTACAACTAACAAGAACAAAATCCAACTTAACTAAAAATTCTCAAGTAACACCACTCCCCGGCAGCAGTGCCATTTTGATTTCACGTATCAGGACAATTCATCAAATACTAAATGCCAACGATCATGAGTAGTAATATAACCCAACTAATGAGTTGGGGTCGAGTCTCTAGGGAGTGGTTATTACTCAAGAATCAATAGAAAAGCATAAATATGCTCAAGTCAATCATATCTAAAACTATTTACGAAGAAAACATGGTTTAAATTATGGGTGACATAAGTGTCTAATATAAAGGGGTTTGTTTGTATTATCAACTAAAACAACAAATGGCACGAAAATATGAATATAGAGACTAGATTCATGGGATGTGATTGGAATATGGGTCAAGGTAAACAACCGGGTAACTGAAATTAATAGTAAATAGCTGGAAATCAGTGAATAAGCTAGACATTAGTGGGGATAAACTTTCTATCAAACAATTTACCCCAAACCAAATTGGTTTCTCTCGAACACCAATAAGAAGCAATGAAGCACAACCTTTGCTTTAGTCCATTCACTCTTTCTAGCTTTATGTGTGGAAAAGGGTTTAGGGTTCACTCTCTCGAGCTGAAACCATGACAACCCAATACCCACAGACCATCGATTCAATAATTTTGGTTTTAAAACCTCTCTCTCGAGCAAGCCAAAAACACAAAGTTAAGATTGTATTTGCAACTACAACCCATTAAATTCAACCACAATTATTGCATGAATAACTTTTAAACAACTAATAAACTATCAATTAACAATACCAAGCAATTAAATCAACTCATAATCACACCCCAAGAATTGGGGTTTTAGCTAGACATAGTAAAAATATAAAAATTGTTATCGAGTTCTATTTCCATCAACTGGGTACGATTGATATAGTATTTAGAAAGTTCTAAGATGAAGAATCTTCAACAGCCACTAATAATTTCTTAGAAATGGAAATCTTCAAATCTTCAAAGTTAAGGAAATATTATCTCTTTATTCAGTTCTAAGATCTAAACTTCAAAAACTACTGAGTGTTCAATCAAATACTAAGCTAAACATTTAAATAAGTATTTATAGTTGTCAAAAAGTGTGCTGTGAAGGTTCAGTTAGTGCAATTATTTAGGATCGTCGATCCAATCAAAGATCCATCATTTGGTCATTCTCATCGTCATTTTGCTTTTGCCTTTAGCATCGTGAGGTTTCGTAACTTTTGGCGATATGATATTGCATCGTGGAATCATTCGGCGACTTGCCGATTGCTCCATTTTCTCACTGACTAGATTTTCTCCTTCAGGGCTTGGCACTTTGCGATTGTAAATAAAAGTTTTAAATTTTCTGCATTTTCCCTATGCTCTTATGTTAAAGTTATGCTATGAGGCTTGTATGAGTCCCCTTTGGGGTCAAGTACGCCCGTCACGTCTAGAGGGTGCTCTTGGGGTGTGAAAGTAGGGTCCGACATTCCCGATTCACACAGTTGTGGCTAGGTTCCTAGAGGATTATGGAATAAACTTTGGTTAGTTCGATTGTATTCGACAATTGGATCACCCTATCTCTTTTATGCCTTTGTCTTATGTTTGAGACTATTGAATGGGTTGCGTCCCAATATTTCTATTCTTTTATGGTTAGATGGTTTGAAACAATGTCAAGGTAGACTTCCGCTTGAATTTATAAAAGACTTTGATTTTATTGAAAAGTTTTAAATTCCTGCACCTTTTCTATTACTTTATGTTATGATATACTAACTGGCTTGTATGAGGCTTCTCGTGGTCTTTTACGCCTTGTTACATCAAGGGGGTACACATGGGACGTAAGAAACTTGGTAATTAGAGCACAAGGTTTTGAATGGTTCTAGGATATCTCAAACCATGTCTCATAGAGTATTGCTCATAAATGTGAAGCACGCCGCATTTATGAAAATGAAAATATTAGATGTTTAGGAAATGTCACTTTTTCACTTCTCTATGTCGTTCCATGCAATTTAACTCTATAAGTCTTTCTCCTAATTCAAGCCCATTGGTTTACTGGAAATTACTGCTAGAAGGGCTAATTCTAGAAGGTTGGAGGAAGGCATTGTTGACCAAAAGGTTGCTCCTCAAGCTCCTCCTCAAGATCCGATTGACATATTGAATGAAAATATGATGAATGCAGAGCTTAGGTCAGCTTTCCAAGTGTTGGCTCAAATTGTGATGGATCAAGCTAATAGAGAGGTGGTAGCCCCCGTGAACCCACGTATGGGTACGTCAATGACAAGAGTGAGAGATTTCACAAGAATGAACCCTCCTAAATTTTATGGCTCCAAACTTGAAGAGGACCCTAAAGAATTTATTAACAAGGTTTATAAGGTACTTGCTATCATGTGTGTGACTTAGGTAGAGAAGGCAGAGCTAGTTGCTTACCAACTTAAAGGGATTTCTTAGATTTGGTTTAATTAGTCGAAAAAGGCAAAGATAGTGAAAGCGGGTCCTATAGAGTGGGAAATGTTCAAAAGTTCTTATCTTGATCGATTATTCCCTATAGAGATGAGAGAGGCCAAGGTAATTGAGTTCATCAACCTTAGGCAAGTAAATATGAGTGTAAAGGAATACGTTTTGAGGTTCACTCAACTATCCAACTATACTCCTTCCATTGTGGCCGATCGTAGGGCCAAGATAAGCAAGTTTGTGTCGAGAGTGTCTGATATGGTAGTCAAAGAATTCTGCACCGCTATACATAGTCATGACATGGATATCTCTAACCTTATGGTGCATGCCCAACAAATTGAGGAAGAAAAACTCAAGGAAAGATCTATAGAGGCAAAGAGAGCAAAAGTGGATGATGGTATTTATTCATATGCTAGATCCGATTGACTGGGTCGTTTAAGGTTCCATCAAAAGTCCTCTAGGCAAGGTTCTACAAATACTCCTCCAAGGACAAGGAATTAAAGGGTGTCTAACCTTAAACCCTAAGGAGATGGTGTGGATTCTTTAATGGCTACATGTGCTAAATATGGGAGAAACCATGAAAGGAAGTGTCTAGCGGGCTCTACTTCTTGTTTCAGGTATGGTAAAATGGATCACAAAATATGTGATTGTCCTTCGGTTGCCAAGGATGATGGAGATGGTCGTCGTTGGGCCCAACCCCACCCTTCATCTAGTCCAAGTGGTTCGGGTGAAAATGCTCCTAAGTAAAACCGTTTTATACTCTCCAAACTAGAGCTGATAAAGAGAGCTCCCCAAATGTTGTGACTGGTATGTTAAAAGTCTTCCATATAGATGTGTATGCTTTGCTTTATCCGGGTGCTACTTTGTCATTTGTTACTCCTTTTGTAGCTATAAGATATGATATGATTCCCGATATATTGGTAGAACCTTTTTTGTCTCTACCCCTACTGGTGATTTTGTGGTGGCTAAGAGGGTTTATAGAAGATGTCTGATTTCTTTGTCCTATAAAGTTACTTTGGTTGATTTGATAGAACTTGACGTGATAGATTTTGATGTCATCTTGGGTATGGATTGGTTGCATTTATGTTATGCCTCTATTGGTTGTAGGACTAGAGTGGTCAAATATCATATTCCAAATAAGCCTATCCTTGAGTGTAAGGGGGGAATTTCTATGCCTAGAGGTCAGTTTGTTTCTTACCTAAAAAGAGGAAAATGATTTCGAAGGGTTTTGTCTACCATATAGTGAGGGTGAGGGATGTAGGAGTCTGAAACTCCTACTCTTGAGTTGGTCCCTATTGTAAAAGAGTTTACGAAAGTCTTCCCTAATGATTTACCCAGTGTTCCACCAGAAAGGGAAATAGACTTTGGGATTGACCTTCTTCCTAATACCCAACCTATCTCTACTCCTCCTTATAGAATGGTTCTGATGGAACTTAAGGAGTTGAAGGAACAGTTTAAGGACTTATTGGATAAGGGTTTCATTTTGTTGGGTATCACTTCATGGGGTGCTCCAATGTTGCTTGTTAAGAATAAAGATGGTTCACTCTGAATGTGTATTAAGTACCACCAATTGAAAAAAATAACCATCAAGAACAAGTATCATTTCCAAAAATGGATGACTTATTTGATCAACTCCAAGGGGTGACTTATTTCTCAAATATTGATCTCCGGTCGGTTATCACCAATTGAGGGTGAAAGAGGAAGATATTCTAAAAATAGCCTTTAGAACCCGATATGGACATTATGAGTTCTTGGCTATGTCTTTTTGTTTGACTAATGTTGTAGAGGAATTTATGGACTTGATGAATAGGGTGTTTCGACATTACCTTACTATGTTGGTCATTGTGTTCATCGATGATATTTTCATCTATTCAAGAAGTGAGTATGAGAATATTGATCATTTGAGGATTGTATTGAAAACTCTCAAGGACCAAAAACTCTATGCGAAGTTTAGTAAATGTGAGTTTTGGTTAAGGTCTATAGCTATCCTTGGCCATTCAGTTTCAAGCAAAAGTATTGAAGTATATCCAAAGAAGCAGGATGCGGTCAAGAGTTGGCCTAGACCTCTATCACCAACAGACATTAGAGGTTTCATGGGTTTGGCCTATTATTATAGAAGGTTTTTTTGAGGGGTTTTCCTCCATTGCTTCTCATTTGACGGCTTTGACTCAAAAGAAGGCCAAGTTCCCATGGTCTGAAACTAGCAAGAAAAGTTTCCAAGAGTTTAAAGATAGACTTACTTCCGCTCTGATGTTGCCCTTACTGGAAGGTACGGATCATTTTGTGGTATATTATGGCGCCTCTAGAGTGGGTTTGGAATGTGTGCTTATGCAAAATGGCAAGGTGATTACCTATTCTTCAACGCAACTAAAGGGTCATGAGAAGAACTATCCTACCCATGATCTTGAATTAGCGAGGGTTGTATTTTCCTTAAAGATTTGGAGGAATTATTTGTATGGGGTCCATGTTATGTTTTCACCGATCACAAGAGTTTTCAATATGTGTTTACCCAAAAATATCTAAATATTCACCAAAGAAGCTGGCTTTAGTTATTGAAAGATTATGATATGAGTATTCTCTATTACCTCGGTAAAGCAAGTGTGGTGGCGGATGGACTTAGTCGGCTATCCATGGGTAGTGTTTCACATGTTGATTATGAGAGAAAATAGTTGGTTCGAGATGTTCATAGGTTTGCCCAATTGAGAGTTCAACTAGTGGATTCAACCAAGGGTGGTATTATTGTCCATAATGGTTCCAAATCGTCTTTTGTGGCTGATGTGAAGGAAAAACAATGTCCTGATCCGACCTTGTAGAAATGAAAGAAGCACTACTAAAGAAGTCTATAGAGGCTTTCACCTAATGGGAGTTGGTGTCCTAAAGGACAAAGGTTCGTTTCTATGTTCCATATGTTGATGAATTAAGGAAATAGATATTATCTGAAGCCTATAGTTCTCTATATTCTATTCATCCAGGAGTCAGCAAGATGTACTGTGATTTGAGGGAGATGTATTAGTTGAATGGGATGAAGAAGGATATTACGGGATCTGTCTCTAAGTGTCCTAATTGCCAACAAGTGAAGGTTGAGCATGAGAGGCTGAGAGGTTTATCCCAAGATATTAGCATTCCTACTTGGAAGTGGGATGATTTGAATATGGACTTCATAGTAGGGTTTCCATAGACTCGGAACCAATATGATTCGATTTGGGTTATTGTTGACCGAATGATGAAGTCGGCCAATTTCATTCCCGTCAAGGTTTCCTATATGGCGAAAATATTATGATAAGTTGTACTTGAGAGAGATAGTAAGATTTCATGGAGTGCCCTTGTCCATTATCTCTGATAAAGGTACTCAGTTTAGTTCATAGTTTTGGAAGTCGTTCCAAAAGGGTCTTGGCACTAAAGTTAAGCTTAACACAACTTTTCACCCCCCCAAACCAATGTGCAAGCATCAAGAACAATCCAAACATTTGAATATATGTTAAGGTCTTGCGTGGTACATTTTAAGGGAAGTTGGGATGACCATTTGCCCTTAAAATAATTTGCCTATAATAATAGCTACCATTCAAGTATTGGTATGGCTCCTTTTGAGGCTCTTTATGGTAGGAGGTGTAGATCCCATATTTGATGGCTTGAGGTGGGTGAGGTTGCCATGATAGGATTGAAAAGGTTCGACTCAATAGAGAAAGGTTGATAACGGCCCAAAGCCGACAAAAGTTTTATATCGATGTTAGAAGGAGAGACCTTGAGTTTGATGTGTATGATTGGTTTTACTTGAAAATCTCACCCATGAAGGGTGTGATAAGGTTTGGTAAGTAAGGAAAGCTTGGTCCCTATTTTGTAGGCCCATAACAAATTTTGAGACGTGTTGGTAAGATTGCATATGAGCTTGATTTGCAATATGATTTGGCATTGGTTCACTCGGTTTTCCATGTCTCTATGTTGAAAAAGTGTGTTGGAGATTCGTCATCCATAATTCTACTTGAATGGTTGGAAGTGAAAGAGAACCTTTTTAATGAAGAAGTTCTGGATGAAATTCTAGACTTGCAAGTTAAGAGATTGATGAACAAAGAGGTAGCTTGTGTTAAGGTGTTATAGAGAAACCATCTAGATGAGGGTGCTACTTGGGAGGCCTAAGCCGATATGATATCCTGGTACACTCATCTTTTTCCTCCTACTCTATCTTGAGGTAATGAGTTCCTCTTGTTTTGCTTATGTTTGATGTCATGTGTGTTTTATGTGTTTCCATGATTTCCTTGAAATTGCATATTTATGAAAAAACTTAAGTTTCGAAAGAAATGGCTTTTATGATGTTTGTTCCTCATGTTGTTTAGTATTGAGTATGAGTTGCTTATATATTTCATAAGATGAGTTGTAGAAAATGCTTGATTTGGAGTGGAGATCCCCTTCTTGAATTTGTGCTTTTTGAGATTGAATAGCATAAAGGCTCCATGAGATTGTGTTGAGCATAGTTTTGAGTTTGAGATGATGGTTCCTCCTTGAACATGAGAAATGTTAAGCTTTCATGCATATTGGGTTGTTAGATGTAGTTCTTACTCCATAATGGTGCATTGAGTATGTTGAGATAGGAGTTTAAGTTTCCTCCTTAGTTGTGTGCATTTAGATGAGTTGCATGCATGGTGGGCTGCTAGTCTTGAGTTTTTTCATCTAGAAACGTGCTTAGAACCTCATTCGAGGACAAATGATCCCAAGGGAGAGATAATGTAACACCTCGTAACCGAAAAAGGAAGGCTTACCAAATTTCAGGACATTCAGGTGTCACCCACGTGGGCAAACCACAGACCGTAGTTGGACCCATGCCATATGGGTGAGTCCCGTAGGTGGACACCATGGACAATGTTTAAGGAAGTGAACCACGGTTGGGGCCCACACCTCATGGATGGGTCTACGGTCCATGGATGGGGGAGTCATGGATTGACTAAAATCTTTAACCATGAACCACGCCTGACCAGGACGGGACATGGGTCCATCCACAGTCCATGGGTCATGGTCTTGTGGGTCAAGTTAAGGAAATTATTTTAGGGTCTTTTATGATTTTAGTTAAATTGAAGTGGTGTCGGTTTGCCTAACTCTAAGACACCTATATAAGTGATTTTAACACCCCAAAACCCTCAATTAAGTCATTTTCTCAAAATCCCAAAAGAATTCCCAAAACTCCTCTCAAATATTCTCTCTCTAGAAGTTGGAAGAAGAAGGAGGAGATTAAAGCTAGGTAGAGATAAAGTGTCCAATTTTCAAGATTTTGTGGGCCATTTAACTAAGTATGATGGCTTTTCATACATTGGATCCTTCCTCCCATGGAGTCCCCTAGAATTCCATAATTTGATGAAGAATTTTCCCAATTCTAGTTAGGGTTTCTTCCATTATTGTGGGTTTTTATGAATGTTCATCCAATTGAGTGGGTTATGATTGTTTATGATTGAATTGATAGAATTCCATGTATTTAGGATGAAATTACATGTACCCATGCCTATCCTATGATTTTAGGGTTGAATTGATATAGTGGGTTTGATTCCATGTGAGGGAAACTCTATGGGTTAGATATACCCTTATAGGATTGATGAATTATGAATAGAATTCCTCTAGATTGAAGAATATATGGTGAATAGGACAATAATTTTTTGAGTGTAAAGCATAGATTATGATTATGAGATATAGTTCTTTGAGAGTAAAGCCTACACTATGCGTTATTAATTCTAAATGATGTGATGTGGAAGAGATACTTCCTATAATGAATTGATAGGCATGATTGTATGAATGTGAAAGGTTTACTCACATGAATGATTCTCGGTTGAAAGGATTGCATACCTAAAATGAATCTAGACAAAAAGGCTTAATGAATGTTGAGGCTAGAGGCGATTACCCTTGACCTCCATATGAAAGGATATGAGGCAATTCCCCTACTCCTTAAACTTGAACAAGATGTGAGTTCCCACGTTCATACTATAATGAATGGACATAAAGGCGAGTACCCATGCTCCTTATGAAATTATATGGAGGTGAGTACCCATATCATATGATGAGGTTTTGGAGACGAGTACCCGTAAGCTAAAAGTAAGTTAGGCAAGAGGCGAATACCCATTAACCTTTATGAACTATGCATAGAGCCAAATCCCCATGTCTTCTAGAGTAAGTATGATCAATGTGATTATGTATAATCATGTTTTGTTTTGAGTGTTGCAAGATATGACCTCCATGATGTAAGCTTGACTAGAGGCAGATGTCCTAAGTCTTTGATAAGGATAAGTTAGATTACTTAACGAATTATCCCTATACCATTATGATGCTTTACATGTATTGATTATGCTTATGCCTATATCTTATGTTGACTAACACTTACTTTTATGTTATTTATGCTAGCCATCATATTTAGTACTTGATTATACTAATGCATACTCTTGTCTAGATTCTTATGAAATATAGGGTTTGGTGTTCCCGATTCACACACTTGTTGCTAGGTTCCTAGAGGATTGTGGAGTGAAGCTTTGGTGAGTCCTCAATGTATTTGAGGATTGGATCACCCTATCTCTTTTATGCCTTCCGTTTACGTTTGAGACTATTATATGGGTTGCGTCCTAATATTTCTATTCTCTTATGTTTAGATGGTTTGAGACAATGTCAAGATAGTCTTCCGCTTGCTTTTGGACATTATGAGCTTTTGGTAATGTCGTTTGGGTTGACTAATGCTCCGGCAGTATTTATAGATTTGATGAATAGGGTGTTTAGATAGTACCTTGTCATATTTGTGATTGTATTCATTGATGATATATTAATCTATTCGAGAAGTGAGAATAAGCATATTGATCATTTGAGGATGGTGTTGCAAATTCTTAGGGACCAACAACTTTTTTCAAAGTTTAGTAAATATGAATTTTGGTTAAGGACTGTAGCTTTTCTAGGTCACATTTTTTCAAGTAAGGTGATTAAGGTAGATCCTAAGAAGATGGATGTGGTCAAGAGTTGTCCTAGTGTCACGACCTAGGGGGTACACCCTAGATGTAACACGGCGTACTTGACCCCAAAGGGATCTCATACAAGACCTTAAAATATCATCACATAAGATAAAAGAAATGATGTGGATATTTAAAAACTAAATTTATCCGAAATCTTTCATAAAAGCAAGCGAAAGTCTAACTTGTCTCAATTAGCCATCTAATACAATCTTTGAATCAAAAATAGGGTCACAACCCTTTCAACATAATCCAAAACATAAAATGACTAGAAAGAAACTACTAATGACTCATACATCCTCAAATCTTGAGGACTCACCACAAGCTAGGAAAATAGTTGATCCAAGCTTGAACCAATAGAAGATTGCCTTAAGAACCGGAACCTAAACTTTGTGAAAAATATAGAAAATATGGGTTAGTACAAACATTGTACAAGTATGATAGTCATGCATAAGAACCTTTAAAACATGTTAAAAAGGACATTTTAGTTAAAAAGCATGCATTTACCAAGTTTGAGAATCATCATGCACTTTAGTATAAAAAGCATAAGTCACATGCATATTCAACATATAACTCATCATAGCATAATGGAATCATTTCATAAGTAACCCTAAGTTATACTAGTGCAATGTATAGATAAAGATCCCATAATCCCATCTTTACTAAGTACCACTTTTAGGCCACCATGATCATACTTACCATTCTATATTCTCATCTTTAGTTAATACTCATAAACAAGGAAACTTTCACATTTGCTAGGTCCTATCAAGAAAAGCAACTCATAGCAACAATCCACATTAAACATTCATCATTCCAATTAGCCTTCATATCAGCATACTTAGTAACATCATCATAAGAATAATCATTTCATAAGTCATTATAACATTGAGAAACACACCATAAATACTCTCAAAGGCTAAGTGTGCAATGCATTGATGAAGTCCCATAACCCCACCCACAGTTCATAGAACTTCTTGAGTAACGATAGTACATAACTCACATTCTTGTCCATGGTGGGAATAAGCCTTAACCGACATAGACCATGTGAGCAAATCATGGAATCCAGTGTCATGTCCCACACCGAAAAGAGTTGGTCTACTTGCCTAAGGTAGAACCGGTAACATTTTAGTTTAGGTGGATCCACTAGCTAATAACCTATGTGGGCACATAGTTATGGGATAAGGAGGTTGTTACAAGGAACCCGACCATACATAGGGAAAGCTTTCCACCTCACAATATCCACTCAGTGATAAGAATTAAATTTCCATGGAGTAGTTAATTCTCTTTTAACATCATTACACATGAAAGTGATGCCATTGGCCTACCGGTTCAAGGTACATCATTAGAATATCTCATTGAATCCTCATGGAAAGGGTACCCTTGGTCTACCGATTCAAGGTTCATCATTACAATAGTTCATTGACTCCTCATGGAAGGGGTACCATTGGTCTACCAATTCAAGACAAAGCATTAGAATACTTAATTAGTCATTCAAGAAAGGGATGCCATTGGCCTACCGATTCAAGGTATATAAATCAAGATAACTTTTAATTACACATGAGGAGGATGCCCTTAGCCTACCAATTTAAGGTATATCCATCAAGATAACTTTTAATTACATATGAAGAGGATACCCTTAGCCTACCAATTCAAGGTATATTATTATATGAGGAAACATTTCACCACATGTCATCATCAATCCTAGGTGTATAATTGAGAGTAGTCTTTCAACAACACCACAATTACATCTTAGTTATAAGCACAATATTCTCAAAGTATTCATAAAGCATGTACATAACTATCATAATCATACAAAATTCTTCTAATTTTCCCTTCAAATATCATGTATCATAATTCATCAAAACATCTATAATCACTACCTTAGACATGGATGATGAAATAATTTCAGTAATCAATTCATAACATTAATAATTCTATAACTTTCTACTAGTATCAATCAATACCCACACTTTAAGATCCAACTTGAGAAATTAGGGTAATTTGATGGATTATTGAGGAATTCAACTTAAAATGATATAAAATCATCAATATATCCATAAACAAACATAATTCAATCAATTAAAATGAATTTGAAAGGAATCCATGAGATTGAAGTAGAATCCTAACTTCTAGGTTTTCTAGTTTTGAAATTGAGGGTTTTGGATGGGCTCTATAGGTGAAGGCTACCCATAGATTAAAAGCTACCATACCTTATTGAAGATTCACCATGAAATTGAGGAGAAAATCTTGATTCTTCAACCTTATCTTCACTTTTCTTCTTCTTCTTCCTTGGAATTCTAGAGAGAGTTTATTTTGGGGAAAAGTTAGTTATAGGTTTGGGGTCTTGGGATTTATGAGGTGTATGAGGTGGTGAATGACTTAAAAATTCTTATATAAGTCTATTAAAACAATATAAAATGACCTCACATCAAACTAGCTTAATTAGGAATTTACCTAAAAACCCCTACACTTGGCCGACTTAGGCAGATTTGCAAGCACGACCCACTACCTAGGACCCAGGATTCGTGAGTGGACTCACATGGCGTCCTGCAAGTCCATGGGTTGGGGTTTTGCAGCCTAGAAATTGTCCTTCACCCATGAGCCTCTTCCACGAGGAGTGAATGGACCTATGCCCTATAGGTCCCATCTGTGGTTAACTTGCCTTGGGTAGCTTTGGGAAGTTTTGGGGTTAGGATTTAGGGTCCTCCCCAAGGACCCTTGGTTGGTCCTTGGGAATTTGTACCTTGAAGTTTAATCCCCCAATCCTTCCTTCTAAGTTCGAGAAGCAAGTTTTACTACTCTAACACCTACGATAAGCACTAGTTAAGCCTACTAGTTTGTGGGGTGTTACACCAAGACCTCTAACTCCTTTTGATATTAGAAGTTTCTTGGGTTATCCAGTTAGTATAGAAGGTTTTTTAGGGGATTCTCTTCGATTTCCTCTCCTTTGACAGCTTTCACTCAAAAGAAGGCAAAGTTCATATGGTCCAAATTATGTGTAAAGAGTTTTGAAGAGTTGAAAGATAGACTTACTTCCACTCTGGTGTTGATTTTACCAGAGAGGACGGATGGCTTTGTTGTTTATTGTGATGCCTTAATAATTGGGCTAGGATATGTGATTGTGTAGAATGGGAAAGTTATTGCCTATGCCTCAAGACAACTTCAAACTCATGAGAAGAATTATCCTACTCACGACCTTGAATTAGTGGAGGTCGTTTTTGCCTTAAAGATTTGGAGGCATTATTATAGATGTGTTTGACAACCATAAGAGTTTGCAATATGTGTTCAATTAGAAAGATCTAAATCTTTTCAAACGAAGGTGGCTTGAACAATTGAATGATTATGACCTAAGTGTTCTCTATCACCTCGGTAAAGCTAATGTAGTGGTGGATGCGATTAGTTGTTTATCTATGGGTAGTGTTGCTCATAATGAAGAATAAAAGGAAGAGTTGTTATTTAACGTATCATCCCCACCTCATCCGAGAATAGGTGTGGACGATCATTAAGCAGTAAAAACCCAACAAAAGAATTGGACTTGATCCAAGAGAGAGTTTCCTATTTTGAATTCAAACGTGAAATTATAGCGGTGACTTTGCAGCTGAAGGAATAAAAGTTTTTGGAAACTATGGACCCAATTAGAAGAGTAATCACAATTTCAAAGTGAGCGGTTTTAAACTTGTGAAGAACTCCAACAATTAACTAGGAACAACCAAATAAGGAAAAAAAACGCTTGGGGGATTGACTAACCAATTTCCAAGTTCAACTCAACGGGTGAAAATCATTAACCAAAAATGTGAATTCTTCATGGGTTTAATGGACTTTATGTAAGACACTTTTCTCTCGAATAATTACATTGTTCCACTGAGTTCGGTCAAACCTTAATGCACTCCATAAATAGACCAGCCCACAATCTCACCACATCCACTCTCTCAAGCTGGACACATAGGATGAATCTTGGGTTTCACTTTATAAAGTTGAAATCATCATGACCCACTAGTTATGAGTGCTAAGCTATCACCTTAGCTCTACACCTCTCTCTCAAGCAATCATAAAACCCTAAATTATATTGAAATAAACATACAATATAGAGATTAAACCACAGTAATAACTCAAACACACTTCAAATTAACACCAAAATCGATAATAAATAACACCTATTAAGTCAAACGAGCAATTGGTTACATTATCAAACCACCAAGATTAGGGTTTTAGACAATCATTCTAAAAGAAAGAAATTCAATACCTACCATATGCTCCATGGCTAGGTATTTGAAAATCAAAATTCTATGATGAATAATATACTTTCTATTACAATACCCAATTAAAATCTATTACCAAAATTCCTTAAAATTAACCAGATTAGTGTTTTCTCTCTCTTTATTTCGTTCTTCACAATGACTGAATGCTTTCTATCTCTTCCAAAAATCAATTTATACTAATCTGAGGTGTGGCTTTTTGGGGTCAATCGGCGAGGAAAGTTGGGCTTCGGCGACCATTCAGGGACTCGCCGATCGTCCTTTCCCGTCGCCTTCTTTCTTCACATTTTCCTTATTCAAACACCATAATTTTTGGAGATCCAGATTGGGATCACCAATCTTTTCTGCAATGCGCCCTTTAGACTTTTAGCTCGCCAATCTGAATTCACCTTGATCTCAATAAGTACTTTCAGGGACTGAGTCATCCTTCACCGATGTAGTTGACAAATCACCGATAGGGAATGCAGTTCACCTAAGTTCTTCCTGTTTCAAGCTTAGTGTTCTGTAAATTTAGGTGATCCAGGAGTTACTTTGCGATTTGCCGAGTTCTCTTTAAGATCGTCAAGCTTGTTTTTCTCTCCCTTTTTCAGCTTGTGTTGTCCTTTTTGCCTATTAATGTCCTAGCTTTGTTCCTCAACTTATATATCTAAAAATCAAGGACTTTTCATCAGTTCATGGCACAAATTTAGCATTTGAGGACAGTAAACTTGTATTAACAAAGCCCTAAATGAGTCCAAATCTCGGACAGTAAACTTGTATTAACAAAGCCCTAAATGAGTCCAAATCTCGGACTTATTAACACCCCCGACTTAAACTATTGCTTGTCCTCAAATAAAACTCACATTCAGTAGTTCAAAAAGAGTTTCTCAAATAGTGCTACAAAAGACTCAACATGAATGCACACAACTAGACTCAACTACTCATGAAATGTTCAATTGTACACTCAAAGATTCAAGTTGTGACTTCAATATTACCAAAGACACTCAAGCTCACCATACTCGCTTCAAATGCAAGTTGAAGCTCAACAAAGGTACTTAATTGCCCTCACAACAAAGATCATTCCTTAATCTAACAAAGTTCTTCAACAATTCAAAGTTCTGAAATCACATACGACTCTCACACTGACAAAGATGAATATATGCATGACTTTACCCATAGGTTTGCCCTTATTTTACAATCACATTTGTTTCAGCTTACTCAATATCAAAAATGTCTTTCCAAGGCTTGTAATGGGGCTGAGTGTAAATGTATGATCATTTAGGCTCAGTGGCTGCTACCATCATGAAATGTGGTTTGAAAATCACTTTCTTCCTTTTCTTTAACATTTTTCTTATGCTCATAATTCACCCCATTATTCAACTTCCTATCGACTATCGAACACCCCATTTCTTTTGCACTTTCATAACTTTTTCATTCTTTTTCTTTTTCTTTTGCTTTCTTCTTTTCTTTCCCTTTTTTTTTTTTTTTTTTTTTTTGTTTTTTTTTACATGGATGGGTTCCACCTTTTTCAAGACCATTGCTCAAAGGGGAATTTTCACACTTCTTGACATGCCTTCTCTTTTCACCACACCCCCAACTTAAGCTTTTTGCCCAAGTTGGCTATTCAAAAAACCACACTTCATGAGAGTTATGGGTGAATGGATAAAGAGAGGTCACAATTGTTAAAGTTTCTTCCAACAAAAGGATAAGGCTCAAAGGGGTTCAATCAAGGTTCACACATCTCTCAAGGTTGGCCACAAAAAGGGGTATAATGTCAAATTGTTTCACTCATCTAAATTGTTGCCTAAGATCATTTCAAGAGCTTGCATCAGTTATTCAACCGGACCAACGGGGAAAATTATAGGTGTCATCACACACAATGTTCAAAGTAAGCTCACCACATGAGGCATTGGCACCAATATCAAACGAGACTCATTCAAGCTAGTGTGCAATGTTCATCATAAAAGACTTCATTCAATAACTGGCTAGTTACAACGAAATGCAAAAAGTCCATATATTTTCTGTATAATTTCACTTGGCCTCATCATAGCCGCGCATTCATTTTGTTTGATTAAGAGCAATATTCGAGTCATCAGCATTGATCACAACTAATACTCAAATCACACACTATAGAAAAAAAACTTAATAACCAGACTCCTACCACCCCCACCAAAAGCATCCAACATTGTCCTCAATGTGAATAGAGAACAAACAATAACAAAGGTAAAATTAAACTACTGGCACTTAAACAAACAGAGTAGGGTGATAAGGAATCTTCACTAGGCGCCCATTTGGTGAAGACTTATTGGAGTCGCCGAACTGTTTGGTGACTCGTTGAATGTTCTAACGCTCACCGAATTTTCATATATCTAACCAGTCGATTTTGGGTAGAAAGGCGGACAAAAGCGAGTAGGAAAAATGGCTTTCATGCATCGCCTAATGGATTTGAGACCTCACTAACTGCTCCAAGACTCAGAGCTATCAGGGCTAATGCAAAAAGATAGTGAAAGTCGGGGTTGCCCAATCACTTCGGCGTGTTGCCGAGTGGTGCAATTACCCCACCTTCTAAAATCACAGCCCACTGTTGATGCCAACTAGGCGATCAACTTCATGATTGCCGAATCAACTCAACGATTCGCCAATGAAATCTTAACCTTGAAAAATCGCCTACACCTGCATATTCAGCACACATTATTCAAAACACTAACACTTGGGTTGCCTCCCAAAAAGAGCCTTATTTAGCGTTATAGCTCAAGGTGGAAATGCTCTCAAACATCTTCCAGATACACCACTTCAATCACAGAAATTTCTTGGCATTCTCCAAAATATAACTTCAAGTGTTGCCCATTCACCTTAAAGGTAGAGCCTTCTTTACCTTCGACTTCAATGGTACCATTTGTGAACACTCGTGTTACACTAAGTGGACCTGACCATTTAGATTTGAGCTTTCCCAAAAAAAGTCTTAGTTGAGAATTATACAACAACACCCAATCTCCAACTCGAAATTCCCACTTAAGGATTCTAGAATCATGCTACTTCTTCATCTTTTCTATGTAGAGAAATGAACTTTCTTAAGCCCTGAACCTAAATTCATCTGATTCATAGAGTTGATCTACTCTTCCTTTTGAAGTCTTTGCCCAGTCCAAATTTAGAGCCTTTAATGCCCATAATGCTTTGTGTTCCAATTCAACAGGTATATGGAAAAATTTCACGAAGACTAGCTGATACAGATACATACTGATTAGTGTCTTGTAGACGGTGCAATAATCCCATAGAGCATCTTCTAGCTTTCAAGACCAATCAATCCTATTTTCATTTATGGTCTTGGCTAATATACTCTAGATCTCCCGATTCAAAACTTTCACTTGGCCACTCGTTTGAGGATGATACGAAGTTGATAATTTTTTTCATACCCCATATTTTCTTAATCCGTACGCAAAAATTATGTTGCAAAAATGGGATACCCCATCACTAATAATAGCCCGAGGAGTGCCGAACCTAACAAAGATGTAGCATTTTAGGAACTGAACAACACTTCTCCCTTCATTTGTCACGACCTAGGGGTACCCCCAAGATGTAACACGGCGTATTCGACCCTGAAGGGGTCTCATACAAGTCATTAGCATAATCATAAACATAAGTGATAGAAATGATGCAGAATTAAAAAATTTTACAATCGAAGTTTTTTCATAAAATCAAAATAGAAGTCTAGATATTGTCTCATAAACCATCTAATACAATCGAGAATGAATAAGGGTCATAGCCCTTTACAACATAGTCTCAAACGAAAATGTAAGAAGAAACTAGAAATGAATAAGTCTTGTCCTCGAACCATGAGGACTCATCGAAAGCATGGAGAATAGTCAATCCAAGCTTTTACTAAAGAAGGAAGCAAAACTCAACAACCAGGCCCTACACTTATAGCAAAAGGTAGAAAATATATGTTAGCACAAAAATGTACTAACTATGGAAGCAATGCATAAAAGTCCTTAAAACATGCAAAAAGGAACATTTTAGTTGAAACCATGCATTTTGCCAACTTTAGGAATCATCATGCACATTAATGTAAATACATTGTCAAACCATCTCATAAGCAACCCTAAGCTATACTCGTGCAATGCATAGACAAGATACCATACTCCTACTTATGCTAAGTACTACTTTTAGATCACTATATTCGTGCATAACATACCTTGACCTTATCCATACCCAACACTCACTACACCATTTTAGGTCTACAGCAACACTAATTCGAGACTACGTTTGTAAAATGTTGCCTAAAGTAGTTTGGGAATGCTTTTAAAGCATAGCCAAAGTTTTTAACTTTTAGCTACGATAATATTGGCAACACTTCAAAAGTGCACTCTTTAATGATATAAGCTACAGTTTGTAAGTGTTGTTACAATATGATATAATTACCAATACCTATTTACATATATGGCCACACTTTTAAAGTGTCTTATTTTTATAATTCAAAAAACAACACATTATATGTGTGGCCTTAAAATTTTCACTAAAATATTATATTCCCTCCAATATTTTTAACTCTCCCTCCCATTTTTATTGGCCAAAAAAAAAGAAGAACAATAATAAATCATAAAACATTAACTTTCCTCTTTCACTCTTCGCTTTCCTCTTTCACGCTTTCCACTTTCGCTAAAGAACTAACCCAGAGAGCTAGCTGAAGAGAGCTGAAGAACCAAAGAGCTGGATGAACTAATTCTCATCTCTGATTCTCTTCTCCGACACTGATTTGTGTGAAAAGCACGCTGAAGAGTTGAAGTCGTCGAAGAACAAAGCTGAAGAGTTGAAGAGTTGAAGTCATCAAAAATTGATAGTTGGAGTCGTCTTCTCCAATAATGATTTCTTCAATTTTAAGTACGATTCTCTTTTTTGATACGTATTTCATCAAGCGTAAGTACTAAAGCAGTCTTCTTGATAGCTGAAGTGGTTGATTTTTTGTTGTGTGTCTAGAAGAGGAGAATAAGAAGGAATTGATTACTTTGGGGTTGTTGGCAAGATGAACTGAAGCTAATTAGTCTCTCTGTCATGCTTTTCTCTCAAATTTCTCACTAAAGAACATGATTTCAGATAGATTTTGTTGGAATATGGTTTATCGGGTAAGAAATTCTATCTTTCAGAACATCACAGTCATCTTTATCTCTTTTATCTGATTTCTCCTGCTATTTTATCTCTCCAGTATGTTCATGTTCTACTAATCTCTGTTTCCTTCTTTTAATAGCATCTTTTTTTTTTCTTGTTGTACATGTCTTGAGATTTGTTGTTGGGTTGTTTGGGACTAGTGTCAAGTTTACATATGCAGATGTGGACAATATAAATGGGTTGATTTTGATACTCAATCACTTAAAGGAAATGACAAACTCTTGCTGAAAACTTAATAACATGATAACAATCGTAATAAACACTACACTCATAGAACATTTACCACAAAAGGGAAGGATAAAAAAAAAACCTTTCTCCATGTGTCACTGATACAACAGTTCTAAAATTCTCTATGTATTAGTAATACGAGAGTTTCTGTAGTTCGTTCTATATCACCGATACAACAATTCTCTTTGTATCTGTTGTTGTATCAATGATATAGAGAAAATTTTAAAAACCATTGTGCCATTAATATAGTGTGAAATTTCAAAACTGTTGTATTACTAAGACAACAAATATTAAAAATTATTGTATTACTGTACTTTGTTTTTGTTACTCATTGTCTCCTTTCAGCTTCTATACCTAATTTTTTTTTTTGTATCTTTAGTTGTTTGAGTGTTGTATCGTGTTGAAGGAGAACTCTAGTAATTTTGGGTTGTAGTTGTGTACTTTTTTCCCCTGTTGTTTTACTACTTTGAACTGTGATGGTTATTGTGAGAGATGGTTTTAGTTTTCATTGCTTAAACTGATTCTCATATTTAAAGTTGTCCCTTTTAGATTTCTTGGAAGGTTACAGACTTTGTTGTGTTTTTGTGAGTGAGTTTGTTGTCACTTGTGCTAGCTAAGCTATGTGCTGATGTAGTTTGAGTTGTCATCCTATTTCTGTTTGTTTTTATTTCTTTGAATCTGTCTTTCCTATACTTTGGAATGTTGTATCTTAGCCTCTTTATGTTGTCTTCTTTTAATTGCTTCTCTCTTTTTTTTTGCTTGATTTACCTTTTGATTTGTTGTTGGAAAGAGTCTGATCATTATCTTTCCCATTCTGCTGACTGTTATCACCTATAGGGCCTGGATGATCCTCTTCTTTGTTTTACTGGTAGGAGTAATAAGGTCTTGCCTACCTAAAATAATATCATTGTTTTCCTAAATATTCTGCATTGGATTGATATATAATCAGTGTCAAGCTATAAAATGGAGACGAACAAAAAAAGGGAAAGATAGAGGAAGTATAGTGATCTTACTCATGCTCGATAACAATGTCCGTAAAAAATTCAGTAAGATTCAGCCTCATTTTGTTTTCTTCTTTTAATTGCTTCTCTCTTTTTCTTGCTTGGTTTACCTTTTGATTTATTGTCGGAAGGAGTCTGATCATTATCTTTCCCATTCTGCTGACTGTTATCACCTGTAGGGCCTAGATGATCCTTCTCCTTTGTTTTACTGTTAGGAGAAATAAGATCTTGGCTCCCTGCAATATTATCATTGTTGTCCTGAATTTTCTGCACTTGACCCAGACTTGTAGCATTAACTTGAGACTTGTTTGGAACTTCCTGTTTATTCTGAATGTGATGCTGAGGGGTTGACTTATTGTTAATTTGTGTCTCCATTGATCCTTATTTTTGAATTCTTATTTTCAGCTCCTTCTTGATTGTTTGGTTGATCTTGCATAGAAAGATTAATGAAATTATTAGAAATAGGGAGTGCAGAATTAGTAGGCATACCTGTGTGATGAGTCTGCTACTACTGCAATGTTTCCTTAGGAGATTTTGGTCTGTCCATACTATGTTGAACTAGAGTGTAAACTTTCCTCTTTTGAGTCTGTCATTCTTCATCAGCTAGCTTGTTGTTATTTGCTTTTTTTTGGTAATGCTGGTATTGTGAACTGTTTTTCCATCCTCTCTATTTGTGTATTGCAGTTGCAGGTATCTGGAATCTTGTTTGTCTTGTTCCCCTTTTTTTTTTGTTCCCCTTTGTTTGCCTTGTTCCTTCTTGATTGTTTGGTTGATCCTACATAGAAAGATCAATGAAATTATTAGAAGTAAGTAGTGTAGAATTAGTAGGCATACCTGTGTGATGAGTCTACTGCTGCTGCAATGTTTCCTTAGGTGATTTTGGTTTTTCCATGCTGTGTTGAACTGGCATGTAAGCTTTCCTCTTATGAGTTTGCCTTCTTCATCAGCTGGCTTGTTGTTATTTCCATTTTTTGGTGCTGCTGGTATTGTGAATTGTTTTTTGCATCCTCTCTATTTGTGTATTGCATTTGTAGGTTTCTGGAATCTTGTTTACCTTGTTCCCTTTTGTTTTTGTTCTTCCTTTCAGCCTCCAATTCTTTTCTTTTTTTAAATTCGATCCTCATCTCTTTGCTTAATAGTACAGACATGTAACAAGTGTCCTTGGTGTCCTTTTCGATTTGGACTTTGATCCTAGCAACACTTCCTCTAATTTTTTGGATAGAAGAGGTGTCCAAGTACAAAACTTTGCCAATAGGACTCAATAGGGCAGACAAGATGTCCTTGTGATAGCAATGCCAAGGTGGCTCTGGTAGAGAAATCCAAATAGAAACTATAGGTGTTTCCTCCATTGAGTGGTTTAAACATAAACATGTGCACTTAATAATTAAGATTCTGAAAACCAACAAACTTATGAATAATTATAAAATTTCGCATAAATATCTACTAAAATGTTGAGAAATTTTAGATTATAACTTTATAATATGAGGGACTAACTCCTTAATATCTTATCCTCCCCTCATGAGCTAACTTTTGGGGTTGAATTAAGCTTATGTGTCATATCATTACATATTCGACATTCATAAAAGGAAGTAATTAAGACCTTCAATTGGATGAATGGTCCTTAAACTCATTGATCGAACTCTCCAAAAAACAGTAAGATAATCCCCCTTCTAACAAGGCCAATTCCTGCTTTTGTCTTTTAGTTCTTTCATTTTCTTTCTAATGCCATTCTTCTCCTCTTTACTTATCCAACATTAGTTTCCTTATGGCACTCTCTATCTCCTCTATTGTGACCAAAATAGGACTCTTACTCCGATAGTCCATCTTTATATCCACAGCTATCTCTAAATCAACCACCATCTTGAAAGCATTTAATCGCTGCTCTGCATACATAGGCTATGTTGCTATCGAAACTCCAAACCACAAGCTTTCTAGTATCGAATTCCAACCACAGTGCGTTATGAATCCTCCAATCAACCTATGAGATAGCACCGCCACTTGAGGTAGCTCATTGTGATAGCAATGCCAAGGTAGCTCCGGTAGAGAAATCCAAATAGGGATTATAGGTGTTTCTTCCTAAGGCCTAAAAGTAGGAGTCCACTTTTGAATTGGTTGGCTTACAGTGAATACTCTCCAATTATGCACTTCCACATCTTTATTGTTATGAATTGGTTTGGCTTACTGTAAATTTATATAAGCATATTAAATACATGATTTATTTCACTAACTTATAATTTTATTTTGAATGTTCAGGAAAATGACGGTAATTGAATTTGAATTGTGGTCAGAAGTAAACTTGATCTGTTGTAGTGAACGATGAAGAGTTTTTGTACTATATGTTGTCATATATGTTTGAATGCATTTGGTTTTGTGGAATTTATTGCTCTTTAAGCAATCACTTTCTAAATATTGGTTGTACATGCAAGACATGTTTCTCAAAGTTTATTTGAAATATATTGCTTCGATTTAATTATTAGTTAATTTTGTGCTTTAGGTCACTTGAATATTTAATTATGTGATTATTTAATATATGCAAATAAAAATTATTATTCTTAAAAATAAAAAAATTTGGCCACAAAATTCTACACAACATTGCCACACTTCAAAAGTGTTGTTGTAGGACGTCCAATGTTAACTTGTACATAAGAAAAGTTACACTTTACAAGTGTTTCTCTAGATGAGATATAAAAGGCAACACTTTTTAAGTGTGACCAATAACAAAGCAAAGGAAATGCTTTTAAGTGTAATATAATAAAAAAAAGGTGTCGCTAATGCATTACTACAAAGCGTGCCCTTATACCTATTTGGCTACGCTTTATAAGTGTAGCTGTGATGGCGACATTTAAAAAGTGTTGCCTAATGTCAAAGGTTACGCTTCTTTAGGCCACCCGCTAAAAAGCATTGCTTAAAGTCCAAAAGTGTAGCCTTTTATCAAAGGCCACAATTTTTGCTAGTTTAGGCTACACTTTACTGGGGTGGCCGTAGGCCTAAAATGGTGTAGTGCATGCATAAATTCATAGATCTTGATAGCATAAGGAAACCACACCATAATCCCTTTCCAAAGCCTACTTGTGCAATGCATAAGTGAAGTCCCATACCGCCATTCACACTAAGTAGAACTCCTTGAAAAGTCATAAGTATAGTTCATGTTCATGTTCTTGTCATATTTATATTCTTGTCATATAGGGAAATAACCTTAACCGACACAAACCATGTTGAGATACATGGAATCTGGTGTCATGTCCCACACCGAAAAGAGATGTCCTACTTGCCTAAGGTAGAACTACATGTATTAGCTTTTAGTGGATCCACTAGCTAAAGACATATGTGGGCACATAGTTATGGGATAGGGAGATTGCTTCTAGAAACCCCCAAACCTATTGTATTGAAAGGAGAGCTTCCATCTCATGAGGTTACTTTAGACCTAGCCAATTGTATTGACAGGTGAGCCTCTACCTCACATTCCATATCCACTTGGTGCTAAGCATAACTTTCCCAAAATTTACATATTTAGTCTTGAAATGTATTTACATGTTTGAAGGAGTATCTTACCCTTCATTCAACACAACTCATAAAATAGCTCATGGATTGAATTAGGTGAGAATGGACTTTCTAACCTTAGAATCATCAATATGTGAATAAACCTTTCACATCATATCCATAATGTGTTCATGAGAACAACCTTTCAATCAACATAACAACATTATCATAATCACAGACATTTCATGCATAATCAAGTGTAAGGGCATGGGGAGAATGATCTTTCAACAATACCACAATTACACAATAATCATAGGATCTTCACTTTCTAAGTGAATCATAAGCTCATACACAATTCTCATCAACAAGTACAAACCCTCATAATTTTCCCTTCAAGGCTATGAATCAAACTCAACCCAAATATCTAGAATTACTACGTTAGATAGGGGAATATCATGATTCAATAACTCAATAAATATATATATATATATATATATATATATATATATATATATATATATAAAATCAATTGACATGCTTTTATAATCAATCAACCCACATCATAAATTCACAATTTAGCAATATGGGGGATTCATGGGTTCTTGGGGGAATTTCATCATAATTCAACATTAAATCATTAATTCAATTACATTCCATCATAAATCAACCATTGAGCACATTTTGAAAGAGAACCCATGACTTAGCTTGAAAACCCTATGTTTTTGGGAAATTGGAAGCTTTGAAATCATGTTCTGAAAGGACTCTATGGGTGAAAACAACCCATAGATGAAAAGCCACCATACCTTGATTAACAATCTCCAAGAAATTTGAGGAAGAAACCTTGGATTCTCTAAACCCTAGCTCCAATTCTACCTCTTCTTCTTTAAGTTTTAGAGAGAGAAATATTATGAGGAAGATGAAGTTTTGGTTTAATTTGGGTGTTTGAGTATAATGACTTAGTTTGGGTGAATTTTGACTTAAAACTGCTTATATAGTACCCTTAAAAATACCCTAAACGACCCCACTTTAATTGGACAAAAATAGAAAAAGACTTAATTGACCTTCATTTAGTGACCCCTTCCAGGCACCACGAGCCACCTTCACGAAACATGGTGAGGACCACGATCCGTGGTCTCCCTCGGGAAGGTTGGGGCAGTAGCTACGTAAATGATGTATGAAGCTCACAAGCCCAAGGCCTTCCCATGAGGGGATTCATGAGCCGTGATTAAAATCACGATCCGTGGTCGCTCTCACGGTCCTTGAGGAAGTAGCCATGCTATATTGGGGACCCTAGCTCAAATTACCAAGGCATCTTCATGAGGGGCTCCATGTGTCGTGGTCAAGACCACTGGCCGTGGTCCCTCTCATGGACCTTGGAGCAGTGGCTAGGCTACTTGGGGGCTTCTCTTTCTTGGCCAAGGCCACTCCACTAGGCCTCCCACGAGTCGTGGTCAAGACCACTGGCCATGGTGATGGCTGTGGAGCTTGAGGCAATGTGCCCAAGTTTGAGGCAGCCTTGGCCTTTGGCCTTTTCTTGGCCCCTTTGCCTTGGCACTAGTCCCTTAGCCTTGACCCTTGTAACCCTTATTTTAACTCTAAATGGCCTACTAATCTACAGGGAGTCGTTTTATGATTTTTAACTCTCACGTTTAGGCTCTAGTTTAACCTACTATTTTCTGGAGTGTTACATTATCTCCCCCTTGGGAACATTCATCCTCAAATGACGGTTTAGACACCTTATGAAAATAAAGACTCAAGACTAGCAGCCCATCATGCATGCAACATCAAAATAATGCACAATTAAAAGGAGGAAACATCAACTACATCTCAAGACATAATCAATGCAACGCAAGGAAGTAGGAGCTACACTTACAACCCATTATGCACAAAACTCATCATTTCACATAACCATAGGAGGAAATACCTTCTCCAACTCAAAGCAATCACAACACAACATTATGATCATACTAAAATGCAAATCAACAAGAGAATCATATAAATCATGAAAACTCAATTCATGCTAAATATGAACTCTCACAAGAACATGCATATCATAAGGAAAAATAATGAAGAACAGATATAGCACACATTACTCCCAAAACACTAAACTTAAGAGAACTACTTACCTCAAGCTTGGATAGGAGTAGAGGGAAAAAGATGAGAATAGTGGGACTTCATATCGGCCTCGGCCTCCCATGTAGAAGCCTCAACTAAATGATTCCTCTATAAAACCTTCACGGAAACTACTTCCTTATTTTATTCAACCTATTTACTTATCGGTCTAAGATCTCTACCGGAATCTCTTCATAAGAAAGACTCTCATCAACTCCAATCCTTCTAAAGGAATGATAGATACCGAATAACCAATACACTTTTTAAGCTTAGATACGTGAAATACCGGATGAACCGGAGCCAACTCATTTGGAAAATCTAACTCATAGGCAACTTTCCCAACACGTTTTAAGATTTGATATGGGCCCACATACCATGGACTAAGCTTCTCCTTTTTACCAAACCTCATCACAGCTTTCATAGGTGAGATTTTCAAGTAGACCAAATCACTAACTTCAAATTCTAGACCCCTTCTTCTAATATCAACATAACACATTTCCCGACTTTTGGCCGTCTTTAACCTCTCTCTAATGAGTCAAACTTTTTCAATGGCCTCATAAACTAGTTCGGGACAAACTAGAGCAATTTCACCTACTTCAAACCAACCAAATGGAGATCTACACCTCCTACCATACAATGTTTCAAAAGGAGCCATGGCAATACTTGAGTGGTAAATATTATTGTAGGCAAACTCTATCAATGGAAGATGGTCATCCTAATTACCCTTGAAGTCTATAGCACACGCCCTTAACATGTCTTCTAAGGTTATAATGGTATGTTCCACTTGACCATTCGTTTGAGGGTGGAAAGCGGTGCTAAGCTTCACCTTAGTACCAAGCCCTTTTTGGAATGCATTCCAAAAGTGTGAAGTAAATTGAGTACCCTGATCTGAAATAATAGACAAAGAAACCCCATGCAACTTCACTATCTCCTTGATGTACAACTAGGCATAGTTTTTCGCCAAAAATGACACCTTGACTAGAATGAAGTGGGCTGATTTCAACGATGACCCAAATAGAATCATGTTGCCTTTGAGTACGAGGCAAACCTACTATAAAGTCCATATTCACTTCTTCCCACTTCCAAGTGGGAATATCTATATCTTGGGACAAGCCTCCTAGTCTTAGGTGTTCGGCTTTAACTTGTTGACAATTCAGACACTTGGCTACAAAACCCACTCTATCCTTCTTAATGCCATTCCACCAATAGAATTCTCATAGATCACGGTACATCTTGGTGGCTTTCGGATGAATAGAATACCTAGAACCTTGAGCCTCTTCTAGATTTTTCTCTCTCAAGCCATCAACATCTGAAACACATAATCGGCCTTGGTACCTAAGCACCCCATCTCCCCCTTGTGAGAAAGCCTCAATGGACTTGTTGAGTACCGATTCTTTCAACTCCATTAACATAGGATCAAGGTCCTATTTGGACTTCACGTCCATTACAAAAGGATGATTCAGAACCATTATGGACCATGACACCACCCTTGGTAGAATCCACTATTTGGACAGCTAACCGAGCCAACCTATGTACATCACGAGCTAACTCCTTCTCATCCTCTACAAAGGCCACACTACCCATAGACAATTGACTTATGGCATCCGCAACTACATTGGCTTTGCAGGGGTGGTAAAGGGCACTCAAGTCACAATTCTTCAAAAGTTCTAACCACCTTCTTTGTTAGAGATTCAAGTCTTTTTGGATAAATACATATTGAAGACTCTTGTGATCGGCGAGCACATCAACATACACCCCATATAGATTATGTCTCTATATTTTCAAAGAAATTACCACCGTCGCTAATTCAAGATCATGGGTCGGATAGTTCTTCTCATGAACCTTAAGCTTCCTTGAAGCATAGGCAATCACCTTACCATGTTGCATGAGCACACACCCTAACCCCAATCTCGAGGTGTCATAATATACCACAAACCCATCTGTACCCTCCGGTAAGGTCAACACCGAAGTGGAAGTAAGCTTATCTTTTAACTCTTGGAAGCTTTTCTCACAAGCCTCCAACCACACAGACTTAGCTTCTGTTTGAGCCAAAGTTGTCAATGGAGAATCAATGGAGGAAAAACCGTCAACAAACCTCCTATAGTAACCTGCCAAACCCAAAAAGGTTTTAATATCGATAAGAGTTAGAGGTCTAAGCAAACCCTTGACTGTGTCCCTCTTCCTAGGATCTACCTCAATACCCTTGCTTGACATAATAAGACCAAGGAAGGCTAAGGACCGCTAAAACTCACACTTACTATACTTTGCATGTAATTGGTGGTCTTCAAGGACTTGCAATACAATCCTCAAATGGTTAATGTGCTTATTTTCACTCCTTGAATAGATCAAAATATAATCAATAAATACTATCACAAACATATCAAGGTAGCGTCTAAACACTCTATTCATTTGGTCTATCAATGTTGCTGAGGCATTTGTCAACCCAATGACATAACCATAAATTCATAGTGACCATACCGGGTCCTAAAGGCCGTCTTGGGAATGTCAACCCCTCTAAACCTTAGTTGATGGAGACCCTAACGAATATCTATTTTGGAGAAATAGTTAGCCCTTTGAAATATATCAAACATGTCATCAATTCTTGAAAGGGGATACCTATTCTTTGTGGTCACTTTGTTTAGTTGGTGATAGTCGATACACATTCTAAGAGACCCATCCTTCTTTCGAACAAACAATATCGGAGCACCATATGGAGAGATACTCGGTTGTATAAAACCCTTGTCTAGCAAATCCTTCAATTTCTCCTTTAACTCTTTCAACTCGACTGGATCCATTCTATAAGGAGGAATGGAGATAGGTTGCATATCCAACAAGAGATCAATGCCAAAGTTTATTTCCCATTCAGGAGGAATATCGAGCAAGTCATCAAGAAAGACTTCTGGAAATTCAATCACCATGGGGACCAACTATAAGGAGGGGGTTTTGGACCCAATATCCATCAACCTAACAATATGGTAAATGCACGGACATCATTTTCCTAGCTTTCAGGCAAGAGACAATTTGACCTCTAGGGATAGAATTTCCCCACTTCCACTCCAAAATGGACTCATTAGGAAAATGGAACTTGACTATTGATTGATAAAGTTCCAAAGAAACTTCATCCAATACTAAGTGTCAGCGCTCGTTAGTCAGTAATATAACCCAACTAAGTGAGTTAGGGTCAAATCCCATAAGGAGTGGTACGTATTTGAGAATCAATAGACAAGCATGAATATGTTCAAGTCAATCATAGGTAAAACCATTTACGAATAAAATCATTGCTCAAGCTTGGGGTGACACAAGTGTCAAATAGCAGGGGATTTCGATTTTAACTATCAGCTACAACAGCAAATAACATGAAAATAACAAGTACAAAGACGGGTTCTTGGGATGTGATTGAATTGTAGACTAAGGTAGACAAATGGGTGATTGTAATTAATAGGAAAATAGTTGTAAATCGGTGAATAAGCTAGACTTTAGTGGGGATAAACTTTCTCTCAAACAATTTACCCCGAATCAAATTTGTTTCTCTCGAACACCAATAAGCAGCAATTAAGAATAGCCTACACTTTAGTCCATTCACTCTCTCGAGCTGAATGTGTGGAAAAGGGTGTAGGATTCACTCTCTCAAGCTGAACCCATGACAACCCAATATCCACAAACCATCAAATCAGTAATCTTTGTTTTAAAACCTCTCTCTCGAGCAAGCCAAAACACGAAGGTATAGTAGCATTTGCAACTATAACCCTTTCGATTAAGCCACAATTACTGAATGAACTCACTTTTAAACAACATATAAACTATCAATTAATAATACCCAACAACTAATTTAACCCATAATCACATAATCACACCCCAAGAATTGGGGTTTTAGCTAGACATCATAAAAAGATAAAAATTGCTACCAAATTGTGTTTCAATCAATTAGGTAAGATTAATTTCGTCTTTACAAAGGTCAAGGTTGAAGAATCTCAAAGACGCACTTCAAATTTCTCCAAAATGGAAATCTTCAAATATTCAAAGCTAAGGAAAAATTTTCTCAATACTCTCAGTTCTAAACTCTAAACTTCAAAAACTAGATAATAGATTTCTAACTAATAGATAGATACTAACTAAGAATTTTAAAAACTCATTTATAGTCGCCGAAAATTTTCTGCGAAAGACCATTCGGTGTAATAAGTTGGGATCGCCGATCCACTCGTCGATCCGCCCTTTGGTCAATTCCATCGCCTCTTTGCTTTGGCCTTCAGCATCTACAAGTTCTGTAACTTTGGGCGATCTAGCACTGCATCTAGAACCATTCGGTGACTGCTCCTTTTTATCACCGACTTGAATTTCTCCTTCATGACTTGGGACACTGGAACTTTAGGCGAGACCATGGCCATTCGGCGACTCGCCCAATGGGTTAGGCAATCCTCAAACATTCTTTTCTACGTTCTTTCAGTTGTCTTGTTATTTTTTGCTCATTAGTGTTCATGCTTTGTTTCTCAATCCAAATACCTGAAAATCAAGGATTTACATCAGTTATTAGCACAAAATATGCATTTGAGGACACTAAATCTATTAAAATAAAGCCCCAAATGAGTCCAAATCATGAACTCATCAACACCCCCAACTTAAACTTTTACTTGTCCTCAAGTAAAACTCAAGTTCCGCAGTTCAAAAAGGATGTCTCAAACAGTGTTACACAAGGCACAATCATGAATGCACACAAAAAGACTCAACTTACTAATGCAAGGATCAATTGTGAACTCAAAGATTCAAGTTGTGAGTCACCATTATCACAAATTCTCAAGTTCACAATAATTACTTCAAATGCAAATTCAAGCTTAACAAAAGTATTCAAATGCCCTCATGATGATTGCTTAATCAAGACACAACTTCCAATGCAAGTGTCTACGGTCATGCAATAATAAACTAACCCAACCAAGGGTTGGGGTCCTAATGGAGTGGGCTTGAGAACGAATATAAAAATAAAATTTAATTCTAATTAGTCATAGCTAAAAACATTTTTGAATACCAACATGTTAAATCTAAGGGGTGACGCAAGCCTCAATTATCAATGGGGTTTTGTCAGAAGTAAATAAAAACAACAAAAATGCAAAGAGTACTAATCAAGGAGATAGTGTTCTTGGGATGTGATAGTAATACGGGATAAACTAAACTAATGGGTACATGCTTTTGATAATAAATCTGTTGAATATTTGTGACTAGGCTAGACTATAGTAGGAGTAAATTCTCTCTCGAGCAACTTACCCCGAATCAAATGGATTCCTCTCGGACACCCACTTTCCACATGAAGAACAACCTCCACCGTAGCCCACTCACTCTCTCGAGCTGAAAGTGTGGGAAGGACTAGGGTTAACTCTCTCGAGCTGAACCTCACATCAACCCACTCCCACCGGCCATCAATTTAGTAGTCTTAATTTTTCGACCTCTCTCTCGAGCAAGCCGAAAACACAAAGGTTACATCATATTTGCAACTATAATTTCATTAAGTTCCACCACAACTACTAAACTAAATCATATATAAACAACAAATAAATCATCAACAAGCAAGACCCAATAGATAATCTAACCCATATTCACAAAATCATGTGCCAAGAATTGGGATTTTAGCTAGACATGTAAAAGAGATAGAAATTTATACCAATATGAGTTTTCATTCAAATGGGTATGAATATTTAAGTCTCAAAACAAGCCAAGAGTGAAGAATCCACAAGACCCAAGTCCAATTTCTTGGAGTTGAAACTCTTTGAATCTTCAAGTTCTTCAAAACCCTCTCCAAACTTAGAACTCAAGAGTCAATGTTAACAATTCTATATTCAAAATCTGATGTTAGGCTATAACTCTCAACGAGTATTTATAATTTTCAAAAATCTAAGCTGCAGTAGATCATTCGACGCTGTTAGTCATTATCGCTGATCAACTCGGCAATCCGCCCTTTGGTAGGTTTCATCGTCGTCTTGCTCTATCCTTCATCATCGTCATGTTTTGGATCATTGGGTGACATAGTACTACTTCGCGGAACTGCTCGGCGACACATCGACTACTCCTTTGCATTGTTGATTTGATCCTTTCTTTCAAGGCTCAGCACACTAGAACAAAATGTAAGGTAAGACCTTTCGGCGACTCACCGAATAGGTTCGGCGATTCTTAGATCTTCATTTCTTCGTTCTTTCAGCTGCTTTTGTTCGTTTTTGCTAAGTAGTGTCCATGCTTTCCCTCAAAGTCCAAATACCTAAAAATTAAGGGTTTTCATCAAATATTGAGACAAAATATGCATTTGAGGACACTAATTCTATCAAAATATTGCCCTAAATGAGTCCAAATTATGGACTCATCAACACCCCCAACTTAAACTTTTGCTTGTCCTCAAGCAAACTCAAGCTTAGTCGTTCAAAAAGGAGGTCTCGAATAGTGCTACACAAGACTAAATCATGAATGCACACAACAAGACTCAAGATACTTATGTAAAGATCAAATATGCACTGAAAGATTCAAGTTGTGACTCACTAATATCAAAGAATCTCATTCTCTCAATAATTGCTTCAAATACAAGTCCAAGCTCAACCAAAGTGTTCAAATGCCTTCACACAAAGAATGATTCAAATTTCACACACAAAGGGTTAATCATTTAAAGTTTCGAAATCAAATGCAATGCTCACTCTCACGAGGAAGAACACAATGCATGCTTTCACCCATAGGTTTGCTAGTATTTTTCGATCAACATTTGTTTCAGCTCACTCAGGATCAAAAAGGTCTTTTCAAGTCTCATAATGAGGTAGAGTTCAAAGGTATGTCATTTAGGCTAAGTGACTTTCATCCTCATGAAATGTGGTGCTCACAACACTTCCTTCCTTTTCCTTCATCATTCTCTTTAGTGCTCATAAGTCATCCTATTATTTACTTTCCATGGATTGTTTGGAAACCCTATATCTTTTGTACTTTATTCTACAACTTTCTTTTTTATTTTTTTTATTTTTAATTTTTATATGGAGGGATTCCATTTTTTTCACAAAACCATGGGTAAGAGGAACTTTCTTGCACTTCTTGATTTACCTTTCTTTTTCCATACCCCCAACTTAGGATTTTGTTCTAAGTTGGCTATTCAACTAACCAGAACTTCGTGATGATTATGGGTAATGGATAAAGAAAGCTCTAGTTTTCATCAAGTTTCTTCCAAATGAAGGTAAGTCTCAAGGGTTGTTCAAAAGTGGTTCACACACTCACAAAGTAGGCCACCAAAGAGGTATATATAAAATTGGCTCACACTCTTTAAAGTTCCCTAAGATCAGATCAAGTGATAGCCTAACTTAATCGATCGGACCAACGGGGACTATTCTAGGTGTATAAATTCATGTTTCAAAGTAAGCTCATCACACTAGGCATTGACACTACAGTCAAACAAGACTCCACACTTTTTCTAGTTTCTAATGATCATCACAAGAGACTCGATTCGATAATAGGCTAGCCATACTGAGATGCAAAGAATTCACATATTGTCTATGCAACTTCATTGGCATCATCATAGCCGCGTATTCATGTTCATTCGATTGAGAGAACTATTCAAGTCATCAGTATTGATCGGAACCAACACTTAAATTTTGCAAAAAAAATCTGCCACATTCAACACACGATAGGTGGTAAAAATATTTGGATGGGTCAAAATCATTTAGCAATTTCAAATAAAATGAGCCACAAGTTCAAACATCCACAGAAAGCAATGTACACACAATTTAAGCACAAAGCCTAAATATAAACAAATACACGAATCACAAATAGCACACAAAAGGTGAGCCTCATCCCATCACAAATAAAAATCATTTGTCCTCAAATGCAAATAACAAAATATCCATAATGTCAATTTAAAGAAAGACAGAGAGAGAGGTAAAGAAAAATCATGTCTACATAGTAGCTCCATCTGTCTAGGCATCAGTTCCCGGAGTGTTGTCATTCTGACTTTGGTTTTCATTGTCTGCATTTGCCTCAGTTGCTGCAGCAATATCAGCCTTAGCCAGATTGTTCAAATCGTGAGCTTCTCCAAAGGCATGTATCGCGTTAATGAACCCTCGATCCCACGAAGGGACATTAGGGTCAATGGGAATCCTCCTACTGGAACTAGCTTTCTTGTTCTCGCTCCTTGCTTTGGGGTGAACTGTCATCCCTGTATCTCTTCTAGAGTTTTGTGCCTTTATATGTCTAGGTGGCATATTTCTTCCTGCTACTATCGGTCTAATCATTTCTTGGATGTTGATTAAGATGCTACTGAGATGATAGGTGACAACACAATCCAAATTCAAGCACAATTTAATAACTAAAACACAATAGAGATGCAACGATATAGAGAATAAAACTAGGTGTAAGTTTGTAAAGTCTGAAAATGAGGGAGAGCATAGGAAATTGAAACTTTTAAACCTTTGGCTTCAAAACTGTCAATTTCTTGCCCACTCGGTGACATTAGTTGTGAGTGCTGAACCATTTGGCGTCACGCTCAACAATCAACATCCTCGTCAAGTGGGGATTCAAACAGCGATACAAATTAGGGTCGCCGAGCTGATCAGCGACTCACCACTCATTTCTTTGGGGCCACCAAGTTTTACAGACCCCAAACCCAAGCTAGGTCCGATCAAACGGCGGTGTGAGTCGGGTCGCCTAATACTTCGACGAAATGCCAACCAAAATTTCCCTCACCAATCTCTTTCTTTCCAAATGCTTCCCACACTTCTTCTTGCACAATTAACACACCATTATTTCTAAAACCAACATAAAGTAATAAAAAGGGTTTTGGGTTGCCTCCCAAGCAACGCCTTGTTTCATCTTGTCTTGTTCTTTGAATTTTTCTTGAATGAGCGAGAGGACTTCATCATTTTGTGTGCCCTCCTTCTTCTTTCCCTTTGTACACTCTTGAAGGGAGGATTTCTTGTCCCTTTCAACGCCTGTGTTTCAAACTCCAAGACTCTTTTGGATAAGAAATTCAATTGAGTTAGCAATGCATCCTGCTCTTATTTCTTGTTGGTCTCCTTCTTGGCTTCAATCATACCATCTAGGAATTTGCCTACGACATCATAGGATTGGTGTAGCATACCACCCGCGAAAAGTTGATCAGCATTAATTCTATTTTAGGGTCCCAAACCCCTATAGAAGCTCTCTAGAAGCACCTTGTTAGTCATCCCATGAGTGAGGCATAGCTGCAGCACTGCCTGAAACTTCAACCACATTTCCTGAATAGTTTCATCCCCTACTTGTTTGAATGTTAGGAGGTTGTCCCTAAGGTTCAACAGTTTCAAGAAAGGGTGATCTGTTTGAGACCCATAATGATTCTTCATATCCATTTTTCTACATCAATACACAAACAAGCAACACAAAAAAAAAACTAAAAATTAAGTAAGTAAACTACGACTAGGAAGAACAAAAAATTTTACTAAACTAAGAATTATGAAATAACACCACTCCCCGGTAGCGGTGCCATTTTGATATTTGTGTAATCAAGACACAACTTCCAATGCAAGTGTCTACTATCGTACAATAGTAAAGTACGCCAACCAAGGGTTGGGGTCGAGTCCCAAGGCTGTGGGCTTGAGAATTAATAGAAAAATAAAATTTATTTCTAATTAGTCATAGCTAAAAACATTTTCGAATACAAACATGTCAAATATAAGGGGTAACACAAACTTCAATTATCAATGGAGGTTTGTCTCAAGTAAACAAAAACAACAAAAATGCAAAGAGTACTTGTCACGACCCAGGGGTACCCCCTAGACGTAACACGGCGTACTCAACCCCGAAGGTGTCAAATAGCCCTTTGCATCATAACATAGGTAATAGAATAGAAAATATGGGACAATTAAATACTTTTACAATCAAAGTCTTATTTCATAAAGAAAGCAGAAGTCTTACTAAAACCTTTGTCTCAAACCAACTACTTAAAATCATGAATAAAATTTTTGGAGCGCAACCCATACAAAGTCTAAAAACATAACGAAATGACATAAAGAAATAAAGGGTTCGCCCTCAAAGCTATGAGGACTCACCAATTCTTCAATTCTTCTAGATCCTTGAAACTCTAGCCTCCAAAGCAACTCAAGCCTCCAACCCTACATTTTGGTTAGAATGTAGGCAATATGCATTAGTACAAAACGTACTAAGTATGAAAGCTAACATACCAACATAAAACATCTCAATGGTTAGTCAACATAAGACATAGTCGTAAGAGATAATAATATAAACTCCAATAAGGTGACATAACATCATAAGTCAACATACTGTAAGTTACATGAACATAAGAGCAAAATCATACTTATAGCATAGACTAACTTAACATTCATAATTACAATAAGCCAACTCTAACATCATGAGTAACATATAATCATTATTGACTCCTAGTCACCTATACCACAATAGTACCATTGTCAAGTAACCTCAAAAGCATACAAGTGCAAAGAAAGAATAGCATCCCATAAAACTACCCAAGCTAAGTATCCCTTCTTAGTCATCTTAATCATAATATATATACATGGTCTAACTCTCAAGGCTTCTCTACCACTATACTTCTAGGCAACCTCAAAGCACCCAGGTGCAATGCATGAAGAGCATCCCATAATACCCTTCACATTAAGCGTAACTTTGAAGCCATCCTAGTCATATTCACCCTACTTGGTCTCATTAATTACTTAATTTCTCATAACTAAGGGAATATCTCACCTTTAGTCACTAAGGTAAGGAAGGCAACTATGGCACAATCCTATCTCAACTCATTCTCTTTGGTAACCCTAAGTCATACTTGTGCAATGCAATCATAGCATCCCATAATACTAATCATTCTAAGTATTACTCTAGGTCCCCCTTACTAATACTTCTTGGTTTGGAACCTAGTCCCTCTCTTTATCTTTAGAACATTATGAGCTACTCTCTTAAGAACATTTTAGTTCATTTATAACTTCGAACCCTATGAGATACCACTTTTAGTATGTCTAAGTACATTACTAGCATGGATAATATGAGGTAATTACTACATATATCTATACCCATACCACTTTGAACTCTATGAGATACTTTCTAAAGTATGTCTAAGTTCTTTCTTCACATATACCCCTATGAGATGCTATCCTTAGCATGTCTAAGTCCATCTGTTCATTAGAACACTATGAGTTACTTCATTAAGTATGTCTTAGTTCATTATACTAAGAGATGCTTCTCAAGCATGTCTTAGTTCATGGATATGGAGATTGCTACTAGGAACCTTGACTCAACTACGCGAAGGATCCCATCTCATGAGATCTAACTATGGGAAAAGCCACGCTCTACTACGTAAGAGTTCCCCCTTGAACTTGGATAGTGCTCACATCAACTAGGTGTAGTTCTCCTCTCTACTTGGAGCCCGGACCCTTTCTTGTGTGACACTCCATCTCATTGTCAATATCCACTTGGAGCCAAGCATATATCCCAAGGTTTACTTGTTAAGCCTTGCGTAACATCACATCTCATGGAAGGAACGTCATTTACAACCCTTCCGTGCTCAAGCGATTCTATCACTTTCATCTATTAAGCATTCATAAGGTAGGTTAGGTGAGTATAGGCCTTTCACCACAATTCAACCTGTTTGACGTCTATTCTCTTTTAGACTTTACTCTCAAAGCCTTAACACCAATAGCTAATCACATTAGCTTCACCCTAAAACCCTAGTTACCAGGATCACAACCATACTCTCAAAATTTCTTTCTTAATCTCTTCTTCATACCTAGATTTCAAGGTAATTTGATCACATCTTTCATTACTAGGTGATTCTAGCCTTAATTGATCATAAAGGTTCAATTCTAACTTTACAACTCAAGATCAACCATATACAATAGAGTCTAGTTCAATTCATGATTATATGATCCTAGCATTGATCAAATACAACACACAACATTGAATTAGGATGATCACATATGATCCTTCAACTTTGCCTCTAATGGCATAAACCCACAAGATCACATTCATCAATTTAGATTAGGGTTCATCATAGAAATCACAAAATTCATCATAATATCATCAAAAAAAATACAATTCAATCATAATTGGATGCTACGCACTAGATTGGAATCACACCCAAGCCCTACCCACAATGCAATCACAACCCTAGCTAGAATTGGGTTTTTGAGTTTACAATTGGAGGGAATCTATGGGGGCTCCATGGGTAGAAGAACCCATGGATGAATAAGCTTCACATACCTTTAACCACAGCCTTAAACTAAGCTTGAATCAATGGTAAATTCGTCCTAGAAGCTGCCCTCTTCTCTTCTCTTCTTCTTCTACTTCTTCAATTCTAGAGAGATGATTTTTGGAGAGAGTTTTGGGGTCTTTAGATGAGTGAGTTAGAATGATTAGTTTAGGGTTTGTTTAAGCTTATATAGATGGTTAAATAACCTATTAACCGACCTACATTAACCCCTAATTAATAACTAACCCAACCCCTAACTTCTAACTTAAAACGAAAAGCTGAAAAACTGGCAGCATCTATGTTTGGCCATCTATGGACCATAGATTGATCTACTGTCCGTGTTTTGGTCTCGTGGTTTTGGGACTGAAAGTTCTTCACTATTTTGGGCATAACGTTCTACTCCAAGATCGGAATAAGGCAAACTCGGTGGATTTGGAAAGAGGACTTAGAGATCTTTAATTGGATAGGTAATGGCTCACCTAATTCTTTTTAAGCTATGAGATATGACCACATGAAGTTGACCCTCACTTACCTTGGTCGACTTCTTGACAGCATAACAGGTGCCACCTACAACTCCCCATCCACGGACCGTGGATGGGTTGACACCTCGTGCTGTGCAACCGTATATTGGGGCTGCGGCTCAACATTGAGGGCCAAGCCTCCCTAGACTAAGTCCCCACCCACACCCATGACCTACAGGGCGAGGAGTGATCTAAAGGGCATAGATAGGAGTCATAGGTCATGATGTTTTTGACAGCTTTTGGGCAGTGTTGGGGTCCTCAAGGACCCCTTGGGTGGTCCTTGGGGAGTCATACCCGGACTTTTAACCCCTAAAAATTTCATTCTAAGTATGGGAGCTATTTATCTTGATTTTAACCCCCATGCAACACACCAATTCAACTCACTAGTTTAGCCTAGAATTCACTAGATCAACTCACTAATTTATAGGGTGTTACATTATCCCCCATTTGGGAACATTCATCCTCGAATGATACTTTAAACACTTCGTAATGTCTAAAATCTAACTTAGAAGCCCATTATGCATGAATTACATCTAATGCACACTATCAAAGAATAAAACTTAAATTCTGAGCTAAAGACATTCATTGTGACACAAGGGAGTAGAAACTACTTCTACCAACCCAAAATGCACTAAACTCCATATCTATTCATTCTCAAGGAGGAACTAACATCCCCTAGCTAAAACATGCTCAACACATACACATGGAGCCTAAATGCAAAATTCATCTCATAAAGCATTTATCTATTGAGGAAATCTTTCAACTCAAAACTAGGGCATGCATATAATCCAACTCATGAATCCTATATGAACTCTACTCACATGCACCACAACATGAGGAAACAATGCATAAAATTCATCTCTAACAAGACCTAAGCAATATCATGAACATGCATATAAGGAAATCATGGCAGCACATAAAGCACACAATAACCCTACTAGATAGGCACACTATCCCCTACTTGGGAGTGAGACTACTCAAACTTTTCTAAACATCATATATGCTAAATAACATCAAAATCCAATCATAACAAGTCACAAAAGACAACAAAATTTGGGAATTTTGCTAGAGCATGAAACGCATACCGGAAGGGACATGAGGAGATCACTTTTGATCTTCTTTAGATTGGAGAGCATAAAACCTATTCTTCTTTTGAGGCTCTTCATCCACACCACTAGAGTCAACTTTCTTACCCTCTCTTCCCTTAGCCTTAAGAACCGGGCAATCTCTCATCTTGTGTCCTTCCTTACCACACCCATAGCAACCATCCATGTCGACTAGGCATTTACCAGAATGATTTTTCCCACACTTGGTGCAACTATGCTTAGGATATGGAGAGTCTTGGTTGGAATACCTTGGTTTAGTCCTAGGCCTACCTTGCCCATCGGACTTAGCATTAGAAAAGTTCCCATCATCGGATCTAGCTCTTTTCCCCTCCCTATTCACTTCCTTAAGTTTTTGCTCCTCAATTTGTTGAATGAGATGGGAAATATTCATACTAGGGATAAGCATTGTCTAACGGCATTCATTGACCATTAATTCGGACACTCCCGCCACAAACTTATTCATTTTGGCTCTTGAGTCCCCCACTATGGTTGAAGCATATTTGGATAGTTGGGTGAACTTAAGGGAATACTCCTTCACACTCATACCCCCCTTGCTTAAGATTTATGAATTCTTGCATTTTTAGCTCCCTCAACTCTAGGGGAAATAACCTATCAAGGAATTTCCTTTTGAGCTCTTCCCACTCTATTGGGCCCTCTCCTATAGGTCTACTATCCTTCCATTTCTCATGACATATTTGTACTACATCCCTCAATTGGTACGCTGTTAGATCCGCTTTCTCTACCAAAGTCAATCCCATGATGGTAAGCACCTTATACACCTCATCTACAAAACTTGAGGGTCTTCCTCCACCTTGGAACCATAGAACTCCAGAGAGTTAATCCTCAAAAACTCTCTCACCCTAGAAGAAGCCATCTCCCTTATTGGGTTTGCCGGAGCCACCACCTCTCTATTCGCATGTGACGTCAAGGCTTGAGCTAATAGTTGCATAAAAGTCCTAAACTCTTCAAGAGTAGCATTCCCAATTGGAGGATCATTTGGAAATTGAGGAGGAACTTGAAGTGGAACTTGGGGAAAAATCTCTTGATCCCCATTATCTTCTCCTTCTCTCCTAGCATTAGCCCTAGTATTTTCCATAACTTGAAAAATCATAGGCAACATTAGAAGAGGGACCTACTAGAGATAAACTTCTATAGAACGACTAAGAGAATGAAGAAGTGATATTTTTCCTAAGCATCCAATAGCCTCGTATTCATAAAATGTGTTGCAACTCACACCCATGAGTAAGACTCCACTTAGACGTGGTTTGAGACATCCTAAATTTTTCCCAAAACCTTATGCTCTAATACAAAGTTTCTCACGACACAGGAGTACCCCCTAGATGTAACACAACGTACTCAACCCTGAAGGGGTCTAATACAAACCCTTACCAGCATAACATAGGTAATAGAATAGAAAATACGGGAAAATTAAAAACTTTTACGATCGAAGTCTTATTTCATAAAGCAAGCAGAAGTCTTACTAAATCTTTGTAAATCATGAATAAAAGTCTTTGGGACGAATCCCATACAACGTCCAAAAACATAACGAAATGACAAAAGAAAATAAAGGGTTCGTCCTCGAAGCTCTAAGGACTCACCAATTCTTCAATTCTTCTAGATCATTGAAACTCTAGCCTCCAAAGCAACTCAAGCCTCCAACCCTACATTTGGTTAAAATGTAGGCAATATGCATTAGTACAAAACGTACTAAGTATGAAAGCCAATATACCAACATAAAACATCTCAATGGTTAGTCAACATAAGATATAGTCATAAGAGATAGTAATATAAACTCCAATAAGGTAACATAGCATCATAACTCAACATAATGTAAGATACGTGAAAATAAGAGCTAAATCATACTTATAGTATAGCCTTACTTAACCTTCATAATTACAATAAGCCAAATTTAACATCATGAGTAACATATAAGTATTATTGACTCCTAGTCACCTAAACCATAATAGTGCCTTTCTCAAGTAACCTCAACATCATACAACTGCAAAGAAAGAATAGCATCCCATAATACTACCCAAGCCATGTATCCTTTCTTAGTCATCTTAATCATAATCTATATACATGGTGTAATTCTCAAGGCTTCTATACCTAAAGGGCACCATACTTCTAGGAAACCTCAAAGCACCCAGGTGCAATGCATGAAGAGCATCCCAGAATACCCTTCATATTAAGCATAACTTTGAAGCCATCCTAGTCATATTCACCCTACTTGGTCTCATTAATTACTTAATTTCTCATAACTAAGGAAAACTCTCACCTTTAGTCACTAAGGTATGGAAGGCAACTATGGCACAATCCTATCTCAACTCATTCTCTTTGGTAACCCTAAATCATACTTGTGCAATGCAATCATAACATCCCATAATACTAATCATGCTAAGTATTACTTCTAGGTGCCCCTTACTAATATTTCTTGGTTTGGAACCTAGTCCTTCTCTTTATCTTTAGAACATTATGAGGTACTCTCTTAAGAACATCTTAGTTCATTTATAACTTCGAACCCTATGAGATACCATTTTTAGTATGTCTAAGTTCATTACTAGCATGGATACTACGAGCTACTTACTAAGAATGTCTATACACATAACACTTTGAACTCTATGAGATAATCTCTAAAGTATGTCTAAGTTGCTTCTTCACATGGACCCTATGACATTGTATCTAAAGAATGTCTAAGTCCATCTATTCTTTAGAACACTATGAGTTCCTTCATTAAGTAAGTCTTAGTTCGTTATGCTTTGAACAATATGAGATGCTTCTCAAGAATGTCTTAGTTCATGGATATGGAGATTGCTACTAGGAACCTTGACTCAACTACGTGAAGGATCCCATCTCATTAGATCTAACTATGGGAAAACCCACACTCTACTACGTAAGAGTTCCCCGTTGAACTTGGATAGTCCTCACATCAACTAGGTGTGGTTCTCCTTTCTACTTGGAGCCCAGACCCTTTCTTGTGTGACACTCCATCTAATTGTTAGTATCCACTTGGACCCAACATAAAACCCAAGGTTTACTTGTTAAGCCTTGCTTAACACTCATATCTCATGGAAGGACGTCCTTGACAACCCTTACATGCTCAAGTTATTCTATGACTTTCATCTATTAAGCATTCATAAGGTAGGTTAGGTGAGTATAGGCCTCTCACTATAATTAAACCTGTTCGACTTCTATTCTCTGTTAGACTTTACTCTCAAAGCCTTAACATCAGTATTTAATCACATTAGCTTCACCCTAAAACCCTAGTTATTAGGATCACAACCATACACTCATGGTTTCTTTCTTAATCTCTTCTTCATACCTATATTTCAAGGTAATTTGATCACATCTTTCATTATTAGGTGATTCTAGCCTTAATTGATCATAAAGATTCAATTCTAACTTTACAAGTCAAGATCAACCATATACAATAAAGTCTAGTTCAATTCATGATTATATGATCCTAACATTGATCAATTACAATACACAACATTTAATTAGGAAGATCACATATGAACCTTCAACTTTGCCTCTAATGGCATTAAATCACAAGATCACATTCATCAATTAATATTAGGTTTCGTCACAGAAATCACATGAATTCATCATAATATCATCAAACAAATACAATTCAATCATAATTGGATGCTACCCATTAGATTGGAATCACAGCCAAGCCCTACCTACAATGCAATCACAACCCTAGCTAGTTCACAATTGTGGGAAATCTATGGGGGCTGCAAAGGTGGAAGAGCCCATGGATGAATAAGCTTCACATACCTTAAACCACAGCCTTAAACTAAGCTTAAACCAATAGTGAATTCGTCCTAGAAGCTGCCCTCTTCTCTTCTATTCTCTTCTTCATCTTCTTCGATTCTAGAGAGATTATTTTTGGAGAGAGTTTTGGGGTTTTTAGATGGGTGAGTTAGAATGATTAGTTTAGGGTTTATTTAAGCTTATATAGGTGGTTAAATAACCTATTAACAAACCTACATTAACCCCTAATTAATAACTAACCCAACCCCTATCTTCTAACTTAAAATGAAAAGCTAAAAAACTGGCAGCAACTACATTTGACCATCCACAGACCGTAGATTGATCTACTGTCTGTGGTTTGGGGAATAACAGTGCATCACTATTTCGGGCATAACTTTTTACTCCTAAATCAAAATAAGGCAAACTCGATGGCATTAGAAAGAGGACTCAGAGATCTTTAATTGGATAGTAATGGCCCAACTAATTCGTTTTAAGTTATGAGATATGACCATATGAAGTTGACCCTCACTTACCTTGGCCGACTTCTTGATAGCATCACAAGTGCCATCTACATCTCCCCATCCATGGACTGTGGATGGGTTGATGCCTTGTACTGTGCTATTGTAGATTGGGGTTGCGGCTCAACATTAAGGGCCAAACCTCCCTAGACTAACTCCCTACCCACGCCCACGACCCACGACCCACGGGGCGTGGACTAGTCTAAGGTGCGTAGATGGGAGTCTCATGTTGTTTTTTACAGCTTTTGGGTAGTGTTAGGGTCCTCCTCAAGGACCCCGTTGTACCCAGACTTTTAACCCCTAAACATGTAATTCTAAGTATGGGATCCATTTATCTTGATTTTAACCCTCATGCAACACACCGATTCAACTCAGTAGTTTAGCCTATAATTCACTTGATCAACTTACTAATTTACGGGGTGTTACAGTACTAATCAAGAGATAGGGTTCTTGGGATGTGATAGGAATACGGGATAAGCTAAACTATTGGGTACATACTTTTGATAATAAATTCGATGAATATTTGTAACAAAGCTAGACTATAGTGGGGGTAAATTTTCTCTCATGCAACTTACCCCGAATCAAATGGGTTCCTCTCGGACACCCACTTTCCCCATGAAGAACAGCCTCTGCCTTAGCCCACTCACTCTCTCGAGCTAGTGTGTGGGAGATGGACTAGAGTTCACTCTCTCGAGCTGAACATCATGTCAACCCACTCCCTTATCAATTTAGCAGTCTTAGTTTTACGACCTTTCTCTCGAGCAAGCCGAAACCCAAAGGTTAAATCGTATTTGGAACTATAATTTCATTAAGTTCCAACACAACTACTAAATGAAATCACATCTAAACAAAAAATAAATCATAAACAAGCAAGACCCAATAGATAATCTAACCCATATTCACAAAATCACACCCAAAGAATTGGGGTTTTTGCTAGACTTGTAAAACATATAGAAATGTATACCAATATGAGTTTGCATTCAAATGGGTATGAAGATTTAAGTCTCAAAGCAAGCCAAGAGTGAAGAATCCATAAGACCCAAGTCCAATTTCTTGGAGTTGAAACCCTTTGAATCTTCAAGTTCTTCAAAACATTCTCCAAACTTAGAACTCAAGAGTCTATTAAAAATTCTATATTAAAAATCTAATATTCAGAATTTGATGTTAGGCTACAACTCTCAAAGAGTATTTATAGTTTTCGAAAATCTGTGCTGCTTCGGATCATTCGGTGCCGTTAGTCGAGATTGCCGATCAACTCGGTGATCCGCCCTTTGTTAGGTTTTATCATCATCTTCCTCTATCCTTCAGCATCATCATGTTTTGGATCATTGGGTGACATAGTACAGCTTTGCGAAACTGCTCGGCAACACGCCAATAGCTCCTTTTCACCGCCAATTTGATCCTTTCTTTCAGGGCTTAGCACACTTGAACAAAAGGCACAGTAAGACCTTTAGGTGACTCGCCGAATGGGTTCGGCTATTCTTAGATCTTCATTTTTTCGTTCTTTTAGTTTCTTTAATTATGTACATGCTTTCCCTCAAACTCAAAATACCTAAAACTTAAGGGTTTTCATCAAATATTAAGACAAAATATGCATTTAAGGATACTAATTATATCAAAATATAGCCCTAAATGAGTCCAATTTTTGGACTCATCACCTCACACAAAGAATGATTTCATATTCACACATAATGGTTCACAATTTAAGGCTCCGAAATCAAATACAACGCTCACACTCACAAAGATTATTCATGACTTCACCCATAGGTTTTCCCTTATCTTCCAATCAACACTTGTTTCAGCTCACTCAAGATCAAAAACATCTTTTCAAGGCTTGTAACGGGGCTGAGTGCAAAAGTATGGTCATTTACGCTCAATGGCTGCAATCCTTATGAAATGTTGTGCGAACAACACTTTCTTTCCTTTTCTTCATCATTCTCATTCATGCTCACAAGTCACCCCATTATTCACTTCCATGGACTATTGGATACCCTATTTTCTTTGCACTTTCACAACTTTATTCCACAACTTTTTCGTTCTTTTTCTTCTTCATTCTTTTGTTCTTTTTCTCTCTTATTTTTACATGGAGGGGTTCTATTTTTCTCAAATCATGGGTCAAAGGAGACTTTCTTGCACTTCTTGATTTACCTTCTCTTTTCACTACACCTCTAACTTAGGCTATGGCCTAAGTTGGCTATTCACCCAAACCATAAATCATTAGGATTATGGGTAATGGATCAAGAAAGGTCACAATTTCATCAAGTTTCTTCCAAGAAAAGGTTAAGGCTCAAAGGGTGTTCAAGTGGAGTTCACACACTCACAAGGTAGGCCACAAAAAGAGGCATAATGTCAAATTGTTTCACACTCTTCAAAGTTGCCTAAGATCAATCAAGAGATTGCATCACTTAGTCAACAGGACCAATGGGGCAAATTCTAGGTTTCATCACACATGGTTCATGGTAAGCTCATCACACAAGGCATTGAATACCAATGTCAAAGAAGACTTCACATTTTTGCTAGTGTGCAATGTTCGTCACAAGAGACTCAATTTGATACTTGGCTAGTCACAATAAGATGCAAAAAGTACACATATTGTCTATGCAACTTCATTTGGCCTCATCATAGCCGCACATTAATTTTTGTTCGATTATGAACACTATTCAAGTCATCGATATTTATCAAGACCGATACTCAAATTTGCAAGAGAACAGCCACATTCAAACATAAACAAGAGGTGGCATAATTTTTTTTCAGAAGGGTCCAAAAATCATTTACAATTAAATAAAAGGAGCCACAAGCTCAATCATATATGAAAACAATATAAAACACAATTATAGCTCAGAAAAACAAATATATACACAAAACCCTAATCACAAAAGATCACAAAAGGTCACAAAAGGTGGGCCTCACCCCACCACAAACAGAAAACATTTTTCCTCAAATGTAATCAAAATAATATCCAAAAGTCAAATAAAATTAAGACAAAGAGAGAGGTAAAGAGGGATCCTGTCTAAATAGTCGCTCCGTCTATCTGGGCATCAGTGCCCGATGCATCACTCTGAAATTGCGCATTAGTTCCCGGATTCACCTAGAAGGAATAGCTCCACTGGATTCACCCATAGATGTCTTTGTGATTGATGTCTGGATCACCGACTTCACAATCGTCTCCTCAAGATCTAGCAAATCTCCATATATGCTCTCATCCCTTATCTCTATCAGTTCATCATCGATCTATGCCTCCGACTCATCAACTACAGTATCATCCCTATGTACATATCTGGTGGTAGCCGAAGGAACCTCTGAAGTCTCAGAAGAGTCCACATCATCAGCAACCTCCAGAAATGAAGTAAAGTCAGTTGACTTTAAATAGTCTAAGTCATTCCTCAAATCTGCTACTTTGGCTTTCAAAGCCATCACCTCAAAGGCCACCCCCTGCCTACTCTCACATGCCTCAACTTTTGTGGTGAGAGTGTCAATGGAAGTCTGAAGGGAGGTTAGTGACGCAATGATGGCACTCTCAATTATCCATGGTATGGATCTCTCAAGTCTGGTCACCCTCACGTCAAATGAATAGGCCAGGTGCCCCATCTTCAGGAGCATAGCCTGAGTGATCTTGGTGGGCTGGGTAGAGTTAAAGGTACTTGGGCTATGAAGAAGAAGAAGGGGAATATGTACCTGAAGACCCAAAAGATGGAGTAGGAATAGATGCCTCTACAGGTATCGAATTAATATGCACCTCCGTGGATGTATCCACCGGAGCAGCCCTCCTCCGTCAACCTTTTATAGAGTGTACTCGGCCTCAATGCATCGAATTTTAGTGGAGGAAGATGGGGTAACCTCAATATCTCTCATATCATCTTGGGGTACTCCAGCACACTGGCACAACTCTGTGATAAAGACTGGGAATGGAAGTGAGGTCTGCCTCGTCTTAGCCCTAATATCCATCTTTTGCTCAATAATCTCCATGCTAATGCTCTTCCGAGAAATAATCGAAACAAGGTAGGCCACCTTAGGATGATGGAGAACGGACTCATTCTGGCAAGGAAGAATAGAGCTGCTGATGAATCTGAACCAGTAACGTGCAGCTACACTCAACTCCCTTTTCTCAATCGGGACTCCTGCCTCTATCCACCTAGGGTTGGTGTCTGAGATGAGGGGCGACATCCAGCCCTTGAGTTCATCCAATGAACCTATAGCCATAGTTAGGTTGGGGTAGTCAAAGTCATACCCTCTGTCAAGTACGGTGTTGATGAACTCGCTATTGCATCCAACTTTTTTACCCCATACCACAACCGACTTAACTGGTATGAACATGCTGTCCTTCTTATTGCTTTTTAGAACCAAGTCACCATACACTGAATAGAACTCATGGATCCATGAAGGAATATAGGTGCCTCAGGGCCTGGTGAACTACTCGAATCTGTGGAAGTGGAAGGTGTCCCTCACATCGGAGTATTTGCCCTCAAGGCACTCTGCAGATAATAACTTCTCCTCGAGGATGGATCGCAATCCGTCTCCCTTCAACATGTTGAGAAGCCTAGGAGAAAGGACGACTGGTGGCACAGGAGCCACATGAGGTGCTGGAGCTAGTACAAAACCTGCTGGGATGGAAGCTGAGATAACACTGGCTGAGTTAAGGTGAGATCTAGCCCAGATCTCAGCCCGCCGAGACTGCAAAGGCTAGTCATCCTCAAGCTAAAATAAAGTAGCTCGAGAGTCAGCAGTCGCTCTCTCAAATGTAGGCCTCTTACCCTTGCCTTTGTCTCCTACTGGGAGTTCTTTCCTTACCTTCTTTGGAGGATTTGATCACCTTCATTGATTGTGATATCCTGTGCTCTTTTTCAGGATGGCATGTCAATGTTTGTTCTTGCCATGTCTGCAAAACACCAGGAAAAAGTTAAAAAAATTTCAATCAAAAGCACAGAAAAATAGCAGTTGTAGACAGACTCGCCGAACCGATCGACGAGTCGCCGAATCACTTTGGTAAGCTAGATCGGGCTTGCCCAAAGTATTGGCTTAAAATTCTCAGAAAAATTTGGCATGTCGGCGATTGGAAAGGCATTTCGGTAAATCGTTGACAGCATTCGGTGAGCAAGGAGTAGCCCTTTGAAAGTTAGAGTGTAAATAAGGTTCAGCGGTGCAGACAAAGGGTGAAAGCACTTGGAGACTAACTGAAAGTTACAAAACGAAACTACTCATTTAGCATGAAATTAAAGGCAAGATGGAGAACTTCGGCAAACCGCCGAGTGGTTCGGCGAGCTCGACCCAGCTCACCAAACGACCCAACGTGCCTACTTTCAACCTAACTTCTCAAATTACAGCCCGCAACCCCAGAAAACAAAATTAAAGCATCCATTTCTACAATTCAATTAAGCCACATTACACCCATTACCTTGGGATACTTAGACTTCTCCCGGTTTTGCCAAATTTGGCCATTTGATGACATTTTCCAAGAATGATGTAAACTGCTCCATCATTGGGAAAAATACGTCATTGGAATGAATACGGGCTACTTAGACTTCACCCAACCAGACCCAACTACATTCAAGCACAACCCCACAAAATTTACCAATTTGAAGTCACAAAGTCACGGGAATTCAACAATCTAAACATTACGGTCAAGGTTTTCAAGTTAACACTGGCACATACAAAAACAATTAAGATCAGAGGGGCTTAGCACACATCACTAAGATAAGATCAATGCAAATGAGTAAAAGATAATTAAAAATAAACTCGGGGTTCGAAAAACTAACCTTAAATGCTGAATAATCAAGATTGAAATACTAAGCGGCAAAATAATCCACTCCGAACACATAATCAACAACTCAAATATGATAAAAATGGAAGAAATATACGAAACTAAAGTGCGGGTGTGAGTTTGGGAAGTTTAAAAGTGATGGAAAGTGAAAGAGTTGGAAGTTTAAACCTTTGGAATTTGAAAACCATCCAGTTCTTCCCCATTCGGCGACATTAGTTGTGCTCGCCAACCCACTCGGTGACATACCGAGTGGGCACTTACCTCGCCGAGTTTTATAGGAGATCTAGTTATTGGGGGGTGTAAACGATGGACTAGATCGCGATCGCCGACCTAGTCGGCGATTCACCAAGTTGCTCATGGGCTCGCCAAGTTTTACAAACTCCACTTTATAAATGCCTTGAGTGCAACAACGGTCTAAGTTGGGCTCGCCGACTGGGATTATAGCTCGCCAACCTGTACTTTTCAAACACTCTCCACACTTCAACCTACACAATCAACACACCATTATTTATAAAAAAAAATAAAGCGATAAACACTTGGGTTGCCTCCCAAGAAGCGCTTTAGTAATGTCATGGCACGACTTCCCCACTCAATTAGAGACAAGACAACACATGACCCATTTGGGCCTCCAATAGCTAAACAGATATGGAATGGGAAGCAGTCATCTCATTCAACAATGAGACATTCTTTTTTATATCATTTAACACTTTGTCGTGCTCTTTGACTTTGTGCAGAATGAGAGAGAGCATATTGCCTATTTGTCAACCCTTGTACACCTTGGGCTTTATATGCTCGTGAGGGGGAATGTACCGATCTTTTTTTTTTTTTATGTGTGGTGCTTCTAATTCCAAGATCTTTTTGGCCAAAAAGGTCTAGCTGAGTTAACAGTATGCACTACAAGAAAAAGCCTCTTTAGAGACCAACTTTTATGGATGAGTCAAATATTTGGTCCATAAAACTATACATATTAAGACAAGAATTTTTTCTAGTCGTTAATTCTCAAATTTACTGACAAAAATTAATTTGGTGCTAAAATAATAATATTATACGGTCCCTAATTCACTAATTTTAGCAGCACCAGGGCTTTTGCCTCCTAACAAATAGAAGAAATAAAAAAGTGAATGCGCCTCAAAATATAACAATTCACCTTTAAAATTTCTTAACCCTTTTCTCTTCGACACTGAAAGTTCCTACCTTTAAGGATTTACCATGGCATGAACTACTTGTGTTCTCTTGGATTCTCCTCCCTTCTCCATTCATTAATTTGACTAGAAAAAGACAATAAAGGTGGGGATATATTGAGAAACAATAGCAGAATCCCTAGCCATTTGTCTAAAAAATAAGCCAAATCCAAATCACTCTCATTGTGGTCGGAGATCTGCAACCGATGCTTTTAAAGTTCTTGAGGTAATTACTCTTTTTTCCTTCTTTGATATCCATAAAAGATGAAGTTAATCCACTTTTCCCTTTTTCTGATTTCTTGCTTTTTTAGTTCTCTTTAAATTTATGGGATCTATTATAAGAGAGATCTACGTATGCATAGTGGAAAAGTTAGTAATTTTTGCTTAAATTTTACAATTATTCTCTAAGAGATTTATAATTTTGGATATTGAATGTCCAATTAGCAGCCGACAAGGTTAGCCAATTTTTAGATATAAGTGTATCCAAATTGCTTAAAAACTTCACAGTTAGACTGTTTTGGCATGATAAATGATGTTGCTCGTCCTGAAATTTAATATGAATTTGATATATTACCGTTGTTATGCGAGCTTAATTTTTTAAATTTTGATTCAAATGTAAAAATTGACAGTCCATAGTAGCCTCTTTCTCGATGTAGTTGTCAGTTGTAACTTTGGTTTCTGTTCTTTAAGCTACTTTACTGCACTTGAAGAGAAAATTCAGTAAAAATGTGGCTTAGATACTTAGAGTTGAGGGAATTCAAAACTGAAGTAAGATGAATTCCTCATTAATGTGTTTTGATGGATTTTATGGTCAACTTGGTGGCTATGTTATATGAATTTTGTTGGACATCACTAAAATTAGCTGCTGACTGTTTTGTGTGTACTTGATGAATTGTATCCACGTTAGATGAACTCTTTCACTTTCAATGCAGCATCAGTGTTGAATTAATTTGATAGCTTGTCCAGTCTCCTCAACTTTTGTAAATGTAGCTCTTTAGGACACTCTAATTATCGACCTCTGGTTTTTTGATTTATTTGTGTCTTTATTAGGTAGATTTTTTGTTTCTGCATCGAAAAACTACATGTTGACCATTCATTTAGGTAGTGTATATGATGTTTTAATAAAAGACTACTGCAAAAAGTTCCTCCACCTTAAAGCATAATTGAACTTGCATAACACGACAGTCAGAGGTGATTCAGGTAAATACAGAGGGATAACACAAGCTGCTCAATTAGTTCTAATGGTAAATTTTGTTTTATTACATCCTCAAATAGGGGCCTCACATTCAAACTTAGGAAACATTAAGTCAATAAGTGCACTAAAATGAATATAGTGTGAATAGACTTCCTTCATCAATTAGCCTCGCTGAATTTGTTAAATTATAACACAAATTTTCTGAAGTTCTTGATGAGGTCTCTCTTAAGAGTTATCTCCTCTGTTTAATCCTTCAGTCTTTCATACTCGCAAATATTAATACTATGTGTCCTGAAAGAAATTGGGAGTGTAGCACCACTTGGTTTGTTCTGTCATGTAACCTGAGATAATTTCTTTTCTCAGCTTTTAATTGTCGTCTCTCATATGTAAATCATATAACCACCAGAAGTGATGTATACAGTTTTGGAGTTGAAGGAAAACCGCCCCCACGGAGAACATAATCTAATCCAATAGGCTTAAGCCTTTACAGATTACCTCTACTTTATAGTTTACTGGCAAATTAAAGTTCATCTCAAGAGTTGTACATATTCATGAATAAAAGTAATAAACTTAATTTTATTTCTTTAACATGTGATACACTCACTGTATTACTTCAAAAATAATGAATAGTTGGTGGATTTACACAATATCTCTTTGCGTACTGTTTGTCTACTATAGATTAGAAGACCATAGGGTGAGACTGTATTCATTTTGTCCCTATATAATATGGCATAGTTATGTCGATTATTGTCTCCTAACTCCTTGGAGAAGAGATTTCCATTTTGTATAGGATAGTCAAGGGATGGGATGGGGAGCGTTGTAATCCAACAAAACTCAATGGGATGGATGGGTGAGGATTTAGGGGTAGCTGGTGTAGGATAGTCCAGGGATGGGATGGGGCTTGGATGCAATGGCGAATTTGAAATTTTCACTAAAGTTGTTTAGTAATTTCTTTTTAAAAAAATAGTGTGAGCCATTTAAAGGCAATTAAATGACTTTCTGGGATTAAAGAAGTTGTTGATGTTTTGAATAGCAAAGCTCATGTTATTTTTTACCCCACTTTTGTCAGTGTGAGTAATCTGATTCTTCATTTTTGAGATTTTTAGTTGCAGATGAATGTAAGAATTTGATCTTTACGAAAGTTTTAGTGGATTCTGGTAATGATTTAGGCTTATTATGTAGAAATTCTACAAGGGATTATCCAAGTTTAAGATTTTTTTTGTTTTGATAATTGTGGTGTATGAGCTAGCTTGCATGGACCTCGACTAATTTTTTTATATACTTGCTACCTCTCATGAGCATAGGCATCAGATAACTCTATTCCCCCGGAGCTGTGAATCGAGGTTTAAGATTCTTGAAAAACAGAGTTTGAGTTATCTTTTGCCTTAACTATGTTAGTGTGAGTCCATTCTTTTGTGCTTATTTCAACAACAACAACATCAACATACCCAATGTAATCCCATAAGTGAGGTTTGAGGAGGTAGAGTGTACGTAGACCCTTACCCCTACTTCGTGGAGATAGAGAGGTTGTTTCCAAGAGACAAACTTATTTCTGCAAGAGAGTACAAATTTGTTTCTTTTTTCAAGTTTTTCTAGATTTTGCTGATCATATGAACTAATTAGGTAGAGTTTGAAGCTTTCCTTTATATTTTATTTATGATTTTTATAGAAGTAAGCCACATTGAATATGTTATGTATGTTCTAAGCATCTTGGTTGTTTATATAGAAATGAGTTATATAAATTAAAATTTTTATCGAGATATAGTAAAAAATCAATTGATTCTTAATTAAGGGTCAATCACTTCTTCTTCGTTTGTCTACAGTTGAGTTGAACGGTAAGCAGTGATCAAATATTAACTTCTTCTTTGTTTGTCTACAATTACTTTGAATGGTAAGCTAATCAAATCTTTATTTCTCTTTCGTTTCTACAATCCTTATTTCACATACTTCATATAACATGCCTTTGATGTAGATTTTTTTTTCCTTTGATTACCGAAAACGTTGATTCTATTTGTTGTGCGACATGTTTAATCAGTTCAAATAGATATGAAAAGAAGGGGTTTTCATTTATACACCCGTCATATAAAACTCTTTTTCAGTTTAGTGTGTCTATAAGTGATAATGGTCAAATGGGTGAATTTGTTGATCTCCACATTCAACTCTGCAAGAATGTTGGAAAAAAATGGAAGCATTATTAACTGTTCGAGAAAGTAAATGAAAGGGTAGTTTCTTATCCTGTTGTTCTTTGAATTCTCTTAATAACTGATCTTCTCATAAGTCATGTTTATGGGTAACAAGAAACGCGTGGTTATACTATTATTTTTCCTTGTGCACATGGCGTATTGCTAAGACCAAGCATGTGGAAGTGATTTTCCATAGAGAACCACACAGTCATGAGAATTTCTGCCATAGTTTTATTAGTGCCTTTAATTTGCAAGAATGTATTGATTTGTTTTCCTTGAGATTTTGAGTTGTTGCAACATTTAGTTGTATAGTAGATCACCATCAATCTGAATCTACTACTCAAATTGGTTGTCCATCTTTTTAACTCTTGATAAATATAGCATCGTATTTCATTTACTTAATTTCTTTTAATCCCTATCTGCCCTTTTTTTGTTACTCTGGCGAGATTTATGTATTAGAATGAGTGTTGGTTAACCTGGATGTATGTTCTTCGTTCATTTTGATTTTATCATAGTCTTGATTTCTTAAAACTGCAGTTCAGATTAACTATTCAAGAATTAACTATCGGGACCAGTGATTTGATCTTTCGAAAAGAGTATCTCTACCTCCATGAGGTAGTGATAAGATCTGATAAGATATGTTGTTGTTTGAACTCTATTGATTTGTATAATCTCTTCCTCATTCTACTACTTAACTATCACTAAGACTTCAGAGTCTAAGTATTGTTCATGTTTATTAACTACTACTTTACTGTTCTCCAAGTGACTTTGTTCCAAAATTAAGTACTCTAATATGTCAATTACCTGTTTTCCAGATCAAGCTAGATAAAAATGGTATTGGGAAGAGAGGACAACAAAACAGGAAGTGAGATGAGAGGGACGACAAAATCTAGTCCTTCTCAGTCTCCTTGTTGGTCTTGGCCATGTGATCAAGAAGTTGGGCTCCTATTGCATAGGGTAGTCATGATAGGCCCCCCGGAGTCTTAAAATTTGATGCATGATTTAGAGTTGAAAAATATCCCCAACATTTGACTAAGTATAATTTCAAGTGAGGGTTCAAGGAAGGCGAAAGGCATCACTACTCTTACAAGAACTCTTAAACTTTTCCTTAGCCGTGTGGGAAAAAGGCATTGTTCAAGATACGCTTCAAGGAAAGTGAAATCCTTCATTGTCCTTAGAAGCCCTCGTGAACCATGCCTTAGCAGTATAGGCATGGAGGCAAGTTCACTTGAGAGCTCAAGGAGCGTGGAAGGCTCCACCACCCTTGAAAGTCCCTCATGGACTTTGGCTTAACTGTGTGGGCAAAGGGCTTTGTCCACGTGAGGGTTCACAAAGCGTGAAAAGCCTTCATTGCTGGTGCAAGCTCCTCATGGACTTTACCTTAGCTAATTTTGGCAAGGGGTCATTCCACGTGAGGGTCCAAGGGACATAGAGGACCCCACTATATGTGGAGCACCTTACATGGAGGTTGCCTTAGTCGCATAGGCAGTGTGCATGTCCACGCTAGGGACCGTGGAAAGTGGAAGCTTCCAGTGCACGTAGAGACCCTCGATGACAATGTCTTAGCTTCAAAAGCTAAAGGCAACAATCAAAGGAAGGGTCCACGGCAGGTGGAGTACTCCACTACCCATGGAAGCCCCTAGGTACTTTCCTTAGTTTATTTTTGCATTCCACGTGGGGGAAGGTAAGGGGCAATTTTGTAATTTATTTGTAAGTCCTATTTTAAATGGGTATATGTTATATTATTTTTAAATAAATATATAAGGTATTTTAAATCATTAAACACCCAATCAAAATCATTTTCACAAAGACCCAAATCAAAATCAAAAGTTCATCTTCCTCACAACATTTCTCTCTCTAAAAGCCCAAGAAGAAGAAGAGTAAAATTGAAGCTTGGGCTGCATGAAATCTTATGTTTTTCATCAACTTCTTCAAGGATTCATCATCAAGGTATGGTAGTCTTCATATTTTGGCAGATTCCACCCATAGAGCCCCTTCAAAATTTGATTTCAAAACTTACAATTTTCCCCAATTTCAAGGGTTTTGTTCGAAATTCATGGGTTCAATTTAAAAGTGATTTAAATGGTTGAATTATGTTGGGTTATGATTGAATTGATGATTTATGGTTGAATTATGGTGAAATTCCCCCAAGAACTCATGGGTCCCCTCTATTGCTAAATTGTGATCAGGATGTGGGTTAATTGATTTTAGAAGCATGTAAATGGGTCTTGTATGAATTAATTTAATTGATTGAATTATGTTATTACCCATATCTAATGTATAAATTCTAGATGTTCGGTTGAATGAGATTCATGATTCTTGATGGGTAAATTGTAAGAATTGTACATGAACATGAGAATTATGCATGTGCTTCAAGATTTATGTTTAGAATGAAGATCTTATAACTATGGTGTAATTGTGGTATTGATTAGAAAGATCATTCTCCCCTATACCCTTACACATTATTATGCATGAATTATTATGACTATGATGATCTTGTTGTGTTGAATGAAAGGCTATTCTCATGAACACACTATGAAAATGATGTGAAAGGTTTACTCATATATTGATGATTCTAAGGTTGAAAGTCCATTCTCACCTAATTGAATCCATAATCTATTTTATGAGTTGTGTTGAATGAAGGGTAAGATACTCCTTCACACATGTAAATACAATTCAAGACTAATTATGTAAATTTTAGGAAAGTAATGCTTAGCACCGAATGGATATGGAATGTGAGGTAGAGACCCTCCCGACAATTCAATAGGTCGGGTCATCTAAAGTAACCTCATGATATGGAAGCTCCCCCATCAATACAATAGGTTTGGGGTTTCTAGTAGCAATCTCCCTATCCCATAACTATGTGTCCACATAGGTCTTTAGCTAGTGGATCCCCCTAGAAGCTAATACATGTAGTTCTACCTTAGGCAAGTAGGACATCTATTTTTGGTGTGGGACATGACACCGGATTCCATGTAGATCACATGGTCTATGTCGGTTAAGGCAATATTTCCCTACATGACAAAAACATTCATATGAACTATGACTTATGACTTCTTAACAAGTTCTACTTAGTATGAGTGGGGGTATGGGACTCCATTTATGCATTGCACAAGTAGGCTTTAAGAGTGGTTGTGGTGTGGTTCTCTTATGCTATGAAGACTTATGAGTTATGCATGTATGATACGTATTGTTGCTAAGAGTTACTTTACTTGCTACAAGTTATTAACATGAAAGTTTCCTTGTCTATGAGTATTGGCTATGGATGAGGTCAAGGTATGATATGTATGATGTTTGTGACCTAAAAGTGGTACTCAGTATTAGGTAGGATTATGGGATCTTACCTATGCATTGCACAACTATAGCTTAGGGTTTCTTATGAAATGGTTTGACTTATGTTTCTTCACTAATGTGCATGATGACTTTTTAAACTTGATAAAATGCATGGTTTCAACTAAATGTCCCTTTTGAGCATGTTTTAAGGATTTTTATGCATAGCTACCATACTTAGTGTATTTTTGTGCTAACCCATATTCTCTATATTTTTCTATAAGTGTAGGTTCCGGTCATTGAGGCGTACTTCTTTATTTAAGTAAAGCTTGGATTGATTCTCTCCACGTTTTTGGTGAGTCCTCAAGATTCGAGGATGACAGTTGTTCAATTCTAGCTTCTTCTACTTCTTCTTTTGAGACTATGTTGTAAAGGGGTGTGACCCATATTGATATTAGATTGTAGTGGATGGTTCATTGAGACAATGTCTAGACTTCCATTTCAATTTTATGAAAAGACTTCGATTGTAAAAAGTTTTAATTCTGCATTATTTCTATTATTTATGTTTATGTTATTCTAAGGGTTTGTATGAGACCCCTTCGAGGTCAAGTACGCCGTGTTACATCTAGGGGGTACCCCTGGGTCGTGACACCTTTACCATATTAGTGAAAATAGATAGCATACAATGTTGAAATGTTGCTGGAGCATTACACAACCCAAAAGGCATTTGTTTGAAGGCAAAAGTCTTGTACGGACAAGTGAAAGTGGTTTTCTCTTGGTCTTCCGGAGCAATAGAGATTTGATAATATCCGAAGTACCCATCCAAAAAGAAATACCATCCTCTTTCTAAAAGCCAATCAAGTATTTGATCCATAAAGGGAATGGGAAAGTGATCTTTTTCAGTCCATGAGTTCAATTTCTGGCAATCCATGCATACTTGCCATCCGGTCACCGGTCTCATAGAAAAAAGCTCTCCCTTTTCATTTGGGACTACCGTGATGCCTCTCTATTTTGGTACACATTGGACCGGACTCACCCACTGACTATTCACAATAGGGAAAATCACCCATACGTCCAACCACTTTATTATCTCCTTTTTCACCACTTCTTACATTGGTGGGTTCAATCTCCTTTGATGCTCAACACTCGGCTTACATTCGCTATCAAGCTGAATTTTGTGAGTGCAAATACCGGGTGGAATGCCCACATTGTCAGTGATTTTCCATCCAATGGCTTTGATGTATCTTCTCAATACTTCAAGGAGTAACTTCACTTGCCATTCATGCAAGTTGGCAGCAATAATTACAGGTAAGGTATTTTCCCCCAAGAATGCATATCGAAGATGGATGGGGAGCACTTTAAACTCAAGCTTTGGTGATTCCTCCGTTGATGGCTTTGCGGGAGGATTTTCCCAATCTTTTAGGTCAATATCCAACTTTGATGGAATCTTTAAATATTCCCCAAACCCAAAAGGGTAGCTACTACCTCGTCGTAACCTTGGACTTCTGACTCATCATAGTTTGCAAGTACCGCTTAAAGTGGCTCACTCATGCACATCAAATGGCTAACACTAGCCACAACTTCATCAATTACATCAATAGTTGAAACCACATGAATATCATTGGGGTGCTTCATAGATTTACACACATTAAAGGTTACTTCATCTTCATTCACCCGGAACATCAACTCTCCACTTTCAACATCCACTAACACTCTCCCGGTTGCTAGGAAAGGCCTTCCCAAAATAATGGGAATTTTCGCATCAATCTCGCAATCAAGGATGACAAAATTGGCCAGAAAAATGAATCGGTCTACATTTACCAAGATAGCATAGAGTATTCCCACGGGGTGCTTGATAGATTGATCCGCCATCAAAAATCTCATTATGGTGGACTTCGGGTCACCCAATCCAAGTTGCTGATAGATTGCATATCTCACTAGGTTTATACTTGGTCCCAAATAACATAGGGCCTTGGCGAATTGGAGCATAATGGTGAAGGCTCTGGTATCTTCCTTCTTTTTTATCATTTCATTAATCATAATTGCACTACAACTATGAGAGACTTCAATTGTTTCAAAGTTCAAGCTTATTTTCTTTGTGACTAATTCCTTCATAAATTTGGCATAATTCGGCATCTCCAACAATGCCTCCACTAGAGGGAGATTAATCGATAATGTCTTAAACACCGATAAGAACTTCTTGAACTTTTCATCCTCATTTTTCTTCTTGTGAAGTTGGGGAAACGGAGGAGTTATTTTGGGAAGAGGTTGCACCACTTTTGACATTGGGGGGCTTTTTGTTGCATCTATTTGTAACTCTTTGGCAACACTTTGTTGGATGGGTGTCTCTACTTCTTCAACAACCTTGTCTTATTCGTGAGCTTTCTCTTTATCATGACCCTTCATATCACCTACCGTTACTTTTCTACCACGCATAACCAAAGCCAGACCTCTATCACCATTTTCCCCCATCATTTTTGTTTTAATTGTGCTGAAAGTAAACTCAACTGACCTTCAAGTAGCTTGATTGTATCAACATGAAAGTTCAATCTATTGTTTAAAGATAAGAAATTAGCTTTCATCCCTTTTAGCAAATCATCCGAACTCTCAACTTTGTTAAGGATATGAGACAACTAATCGTCCATTTAGGGAATACTTGCACTCCCTTTCGACTTTGGGCTCTCACTCGATTGAGTGTGGTCTTCATAATGATCGTCCTCTCTTCTCCAATAATCACTTTGCTAAGCCTATTCTAGATAGTATCTTCTTTGTGAGAGTTCCAACCTTGATTCCTACTCCACTATAAATAGCGTGTGTGGAAACCCTCATCATATATATTGGAATTCTAACCTTGATTCTCCCTATTTTTGAATAGCCTGAGGAAGAACCCTCCTCAGCTCTAAACAATCCCCATGTTCCTTTGGGCCTTTTCGCATTCTATAACATTTGTGTTTGTAGTAGCTCCATTTGGGATATCATCTTTTTGATGTTCTCATCCCTTTCTCTATCCTTATCAAGTTGCTCTTGAGTAATTCTGAAGCAAAGAGGCGAAACTTGATCTTCTTGAGTGTACCAAGCTTGATTTATTTTTGCCATGTTGTCAAGAAGAAATGAAGCCACCTCAAATGATTGCAACATTATTCCCCCTCGGACCAATTAATCAACCACTCCTTTATTTACCAAATCAAGACTTCGGTAGAAGTATTGGAGCCGCAAATTGTTTTTGGTAGTCCGTGAGTCGGGCATTGAAGTAGGAGTTTCTTAAACCTCAGCCACGTTTCATGGATGGGTTTACCCTCCAAACGCTTGAAACCTTGAATCTTATCTCTAAGTTTCATCATCCTCAATGGGGGAAAGAATCTTGCATTGTATGTCGTGGTAAGCTCATCCCACGATGTGATAGAATTCTTTGGTAACTCAGCTAACAATTTGTTAGCTTGCCCCGTTAGAGAGAGTGGAAATAACCTAAGCCGGATTGATTCTTGCGACACGTTCTTGAATGAAAATGGGCTGCAAACATCTATAAAATTTCTCAAATGCTCATGTGGGTCTTCATGATTTAACCCTCCATATAGTCCCTTCATTTGGAGGAGATAAAGAGTTGTGCTCGTGACATCAAATATAGCATCTTTTTTGGATAACAGTAGGCAGATTGCACCAATTCCACCCAATTGGATTCGGTTGTGCACACTATTAACATCGTCAATATCATCTCAGTGACCTCATTGGCTACCATTCATCTCTATATCACTCATTCTCTCTTCTGCTCAGCATACCCAATACAAACACAATACAATCTAAATCAATTCAACTACAGCCAACAAATTCACAACTTAAACTTTGATAAAGGAACTCTAAACAACGCTACTCCCAAGAAGCGACACCATTTTGATTTAACATATCAACCACACCTCATCCGATACTAGTTATAGACGGTCGTTAAGTAGTAAAAACCCAACAAAAAAGTTGGAATCGATCCCACAGAGAGTAGTTCTATTTTGAATTGAAATGTGAAGTTATAGCGGTGACTTTTGCAGCTAAAGGAATAAAAGTTTTTGAAAACTATGGACCCTATTAGAAGAGTAATCACAATTTCAAAGTGAGTTTTTTTCAACTTGTAAACAACTCCAACAATTAACTAAGAACAACAAAATAATGAAAAGAGGCTTGGGGGATTGACTAACCCATTGCCAAGTTCAACTCAACGGGTGCAAATCATTAACCAAAAATGCTAATTCTTCATGGGTAGAATGGACTTTAAGTAAGGCATGTTTCTCTCAAACATTTACCTTATTTCAACTGAGTTTTGTCAAACCTTATTGCACTCCATAAACAGACCAGCCCACAATCTCACCACATCCACTCTATCGAGCTGGACACATAGGATGAATCTTGGGTTTCACTTTCTCAAGCTGAAACCGTCATGATCCACTAGCTATGAGTGCTATGTTATCATCTTAGCTCTACACCTCTCTCTCAAGCAAGCATAAAGCCCTTAATTATATTGAAATAAACATACAATATAGAGATTAAACCACATCAATAACTCAGACCCACTTCAAAGTAACACCAAAATCAATAATAACTAACACCCATTAAGTCAAACCGTAGCTATTGGTTACATTATAAAACCCCCAAGATTGGGGTTTTAGCCAATCATCGTAAAAGAAAGAAATTCAATACCTACCACACGCTCCATGGCTGGGTAGTTGAAAATCAGAATTCTAAGATGAATAATATTTTTTATATTACAATACCCAATTGTAATCTATTTCCAAAATTCCTTAAAATCAACAAGAGTAGTGTTTTTGTTCTCTCTATTTCGTTCCTCACAATGACTGAATGCTTTCTCTGTCTTCTAAAAATCAATTTATACTAATCTAAGGTGTGGACTTTTAGGGCCAATCAACAAGGAAATTCAGCGACATGGTCGTCCTTCACCAATGCAGTTGGTGAATCACCGATGGGGAATACAGTTCGCCTAATTTCTTCCTGTTTCAGGCTCAATGTACTATAAATTTAGGCAATCCAAGAGTGACTTGGAGATTTGCGAGTTCTCATGTCGATCGTCAAGCTTGTTTTTCTCTCTCTTTTTCAGCTTGTGTTGTCCTTTTTGCCTATTAATGTCGTAGCCTTATTCCTCAACCCATATACTTGAAAATCATGGATTTTTCATCTATTTATGGCACAAATTTAGCATTTGAGGACACTAAACCTATATAAACAAATCCCTATATGAGTCCAAATCTCGAACTCATCAAGTTGGTTCGAGATGGTTATAGATTGGCCTAATTGGGTGTTCAGTTAATGGATTCCACCAAAGGTGGTGTTATGGTTCAAAATTATTTTGAATCATCTTATGTGGAGGATGTGAAAGCCAAGCAAGGCCTTGATCCAATTTTAGTTGAATTGAAAGAAGTGGTGCTTCAGAAATCCGTTAAGGCTTTCTACCAAGGGGGAGATGGTGTGCATAGATATCAAGATCGTTTATGTTTTCTAAATGTTGATGATTTCAAGAAACAGATCTTGTTAGAAGCCCATAGTTTGCAGTATTCCATTCAACCAGGAGCTACCAAGATGTATCATGATTTATAAGAAGTATATTGCTGGAATGGGATGAAGAAGGATATTGCGAGATTTGTCGCTAAGTGTCTGAATTGCTAACAAGTGAAAGTTGAGCATCAAAAACTAGGAAGTTTGTCACAATATATTAGTATCCCTACTTGGAAGTGGGAAGATTTAAACATTGACTTTATTATTAATTTTTCTCACACGCGGCGACAGCATGACTCGATTTGGGTTATAGTAGATCGAATGACGAATTCGGCTCATTTCCTTCCCGTCAAGGTTTCTTATTCGGCAAAGGACGATGCCAAGTTATACTTGAGAGAAATGGTAAAGTTGCATGGAGTGCCTTAGTCCATTATTTCACAAGTATTTCCAAAAGGGTCTTGGTACTCGAGTTAAGCTTAGTACGGCCTTTCATTCCCAAACTCATGGACAAGTGGAGCGTTGTAACGACCCTTTCCAATCAATATATGTGCTAATAACTCACGATATTTTTATGCCTATATCATCCTCACGCTAGTAAAAGATGCTATAAACAAATAAAATATATTATCAACTTTCGAGTACCCAACCTAAATTGGTGCATGCTTCATACGATCATTCAAAACAAGTAGGAAATGTAATATATTACAAAACATGGGCTTACACACCCCAAATAAAACAAAACATGTAGTCGTTCTTATTTTACAACCCATGGTGACATGATCCGATTAGCCCTCAAAATTTCATGTCATTATACAACACATAGATCATGTATAAGTCCCAAAGTTTATACAAAATATGGATTCTTATATGCAAGTAAATTCTCAAAATTTTCATCTCCAATGGCCAGCTTCATGCCTCCTCTCGATCAGCCCCTACGATAGAAACAACTATCGCTAAGCATATAGCTTAGTGGTGTAAAAACTAGAGGTTCGGAGTCCTCAAAATTCACCAAGCTACCTTTCTCAAGTCAATGAACAGCATACTTGAAACATAATAAGTAAATCAAGTAACAATATATAACGAGTATCAAGTTTGATATTCAAAGATACAAATGTCAAGAACGCTCATAGCACCATTTTCCAAGAGATTCAATAGCAAGGATCGCCCAATATATAACTCATGTCGTCACACCTGTCACAAGCAAGTATCAAGAAGGGCTGAAGCCCTATATCAAGAAGGGTCAAAGACCAATAATCAAGAGAACCAAGAACCATATTAAAAATGGCTTTCTAGTTCGAACTTAAAATGGACAACTTCCATTCTTAAGAAGGACTAAAAATCCAAAGTCAAGATGGCAAATGATCCGAATCAAGAGGCATGCCAATGGTGACAAAGTCACAGCCACAAGAAGGACAAGGTCCCAACAAGAGTGCCAAGTGATCAAACAATATGTACAAGTGGCCGAGTTACACAACCGTCATACCAACACAACAATGCAAAGTAACAAGAGGTAACCAAGGTATCAAGATTAACTTTCAGATATACCAGCAGTTAAAAGAGTGCAAGTACAAGTTTATACACAAACCTCAATGCTTTAGCGTAGAACAGTCCAACACAACTCCCCGAGTTCAAACTGTAAACCAACCAACATATCAAGGTCCTCAACTTGTTCACAATTATATACAACTTTAAAAATACAATTAAATGACTTTTTTAATTCCTAATATCTCAATAATGTCAAAATAAAATAGGATTATCATCACAAGTAAGCTCAGCCTGCACAGATACAACTATGTACCCAAACAGTGATTCTGGCCAATCTAGCACCCCATGTTATAACTTAGATTTGAACAGTAAAATGGTAAAACTAGACTTTATAACCTTCATGAAAGAAGTAGATACATCTCTTAAAATTACAACGCAACAAGAATCACCGAAAAATACATTTTGTACAAAAATATATCATCGATACACCAACAGTTGTTCATACAGGATTTCTAAATCCAAAATCCGGACAAAACTTGTCCTATGTTGCGTCCCATATTTTGAATCCATAGTAGCTAAATTGGAGTTTCACATAAACATAAGAGTTGTAGGTATATGAATTAGCTTTCCAAAACATATTTATTCACACAAATATGAGCTCTATAGAACGAGATATTTGAAGCGTAATACACACTAGTCAACTACAAAACAAATTTCAACTACTTACTAAAAACAGTGTGTCTCAAATTCTAGCCAAAATACCTAGTTTTTATACTGTTATTTTGAAGAACAAATGGTAACCTAGGGTTCTAAGGTTGTAAGTCTTCAAGGAACCAAAATTTTCTCAAAGAGGAGTGAAAATATATAGTCAAACAAGTGATATTTATCACTTGTACACTTTTCCTTCAAAGGTGCTGCCCCAAATAAAAGTGTGCCGCCCAAAATGCATATATACATACCTATATGTATATATCCTTCACCTCCTTTTACAATTATACAAAATTATAATTATACTATTACGTAAATACCCAAATACAATCCCATAAATTCAATATAATTCATGTTAAACAAGCTAGCAATTATCACAAAATTTCAAGTTCCCAACATGAGAGTAAAACATATTGTAGTAGTAAGGAACGGTAAATCGACATGAAACTCTTGTTAGGATTTAGGGGTGTTACAAGCGTACTATCCAAACTTTGGAAGATATGTTAAGAGCTTGTATGATTGATATTAAGGGTAACTAGGATGACCATTTATCATTGATTGAGTTTTCTTATAACAATAGTTATCACTCGAGTATTGATAAGGCTCCATTTGAGGCATTATATGGTAGGAGGTGTAGATCTCCTATAGGTTCATTTGAGGTGGGTGAAGTCACCCTAATAGGTTCTGGATTAGTACATGAGGCCATAGAGAAAGTTTGACTTATTAGAGAAATGTTGAAAATGGCCTAAAGTCGGCAAAAGTCATAAGTCAATGTGAGATGAAGAGATCTTGAGTTTGATGTTCACGATTGGATTTACTTAAAAATCTCACCTATGAAGGGTGTAATAAGGTTTGGCAAGAAAGGGAAGCTTAGTCCTAAATATATGGGCCCATATTAGATTTTGAGGTGTGTTGGTAAGGTTGCTTATGAGCTAGATTTGTCAAATGAGTTGGCATCGGTGCATCTAGTTTTCCATGTCTCTATGTTGAAGAAATGTGTTGGTGATCCAACATCCATAGTTTCCTTAGAAGGTTTGGGAGTTAAGGATAATATTTCTTATGAGGAAGTCCTGATTGAGATTTTAGAACGGCAAGTTAAGAATTTGAGAAATAAATAAGTAGCTTCCATGAATGTGTTGTGGAGGAATAAGTTAGTTGAAGGTGCTACTTTGGAGGCCGAGGCTGATATGATGTCCAGATATCCTCGTCTCTTTCCTTCTACTCCTACTCTAGCTTGAGGTAATGAGTTCCTCATGGTTTGTTCTTTGTTTTGGATTTATGTGCTTTATGTGTTTCCACGATTTCATTGATATGCATGATTTATGAAAAGTTCAAGTTTTGAGAAAATCTATCAATTTGATTGATTTATACATGTTTATGTACAAATGAGTATGAATGGCATGTAGACTACTTGATATGATGATATGACCATGTTTTTAGCTTGGAGTGAAGTTTCCTCCTCGAATATATGCATTTGATTATGTTGTTAGCTTAAAGGTAATGTTTTCTCCTTGGATGTTAGCTTGGAGTTGATGTATCCTCCTTGGATATGTGCATTGCATGCATGATGAGCAACTAGATCTAGTTTCACCCCTTTTATTATGTTTCAAAATAGTCGTAGCTTGGAGTCGATAGTTCCTCCTTGGTCGTATGCATTTAGATGCAGTTGCATTGTAGGTTGGGTTGTTAGTTCCTCTCCTACTCTTTCTGTATCAGCTTGAATCACATTTGTGGATGAATGATCCCAAGAGGGAGATATTATAACACCCCTTATCCAAAAAAAGGAAATTTACCCATTTCTAGAAGTTGAAGGTGTTAACCCACGTTGGCCACCCATAGCCAGTAGATGGGACCACAGATCGTATGTGTGGTCCGTGGTTGACCACCTTGGCAATGCCCAGAAGGGTCAAACCAACGGCCAGACCAACGGACCTTTAGTAGAACCACGGTCCATGGTTGAGGCCCATTGTCCAAGACCCTTAATTGGGAGTTTCTGACCACCATCGATGACCATGCAGGACGGTCTGTCGTCCTGACCACGGTCCATCGATAGTGGTTGTGGGTCTCAACTGGCGGTTAAGTTTCAGGGGTTTGGGTCTTTTCCTAATTAATTAACTCCTATACTACGTCATTTTACCCTTTACTAAGGCCCCTATATAAGTGTTTTTCAACCCCCCAAATTATCCCATTCAAGTCATTCTTTCAAAATCACAAAAGAAGATCAAGTCTTCTCTCAAAATATTTCTCTCTCTAGAAACTTGAAGGACAAGGAGGAGAAGAAGAAGAAGAAGAAAGAGGAGAAGAAGAAGAAGAAGAAGAAGAAGAAGAATGATTCAACCTAGGGTTTCAAGTGAACTCTCAATTACTCCATTGAAGATTAGCATTTGGCTTCAAGGCATGATAGTTTTCATCCATGAAATTCTTTCATTCATGGAGTTCCCAAATTCCTCTATTTCTAAAGGTAGAATTCCCCAATTGAGTTAGGGTTTTCTTCAATTATCATGGGTGTTTTTTCATTATTGATTTAAATGGTTGAATTATGATATCTTATGTAAGATCTAATGAAATACTATGATTTTATGACGATTTCCCCCCATGAACCCATATAATCCCTATGCTTTCAAGTTATGATCATATGATGTGAAATTTTGATTATAAAAGAATAGTTTTATGAAATTAAACATGTATTGCTAGCTTTACATGAAAGAATGATGAAATCCATATTTATCCCTTGTTTTCTAAATGTGGATGATTGTAAGTGGGTTTTGACCTTGAAAGTTAAAATATTAAACTATGCATTTTCTTATAAAATCTATGCAAATGTTTTAAAGATGCTTTGAGAGTAAAGTATCAATGATGATGATGTTGTTGTGTTGTTGAAAGTATATTCTCATAAGCAAGATGTGAAAGGTTTTCTCACATAATAAAGGATTCTAAGGTTGAAAGGTTTTCTCACCTAATTGAATCAAAGATTAAGAATCGTCCTAATTAACCTAACTTGGATTGATTATTAAAAAATGTCTTTCTATGGATGATGACTTATCTTGAATTGGAAAGATGACGTGCCTTTCCATGGATAATAAGAACAAATAAGAATTTACCATTCCTTGCTTAGCACCGAGAGGATATTGAGAAGGAAGCTCTCCCATTAGTAGAGGTCGGGTTTCTAGTAGCAATCTCTTTATCCCTTACATATGTTCCCCCATAGGATGATTGTCTATATAGACATTAGCTAGTGGATCCACTTAAGTTCAGATTTATGGTCCTTACCTTGGGAAGTAGGATAACCCTTTTCGATGTGGGAGACACTGGGGGATCATGTTGTAAGTCACATGGTCTCATTTTCGATTAAGGCTAATCCCCCACATTAATAATAAACTCAGGTTACTTTAAGAAGTATCTCATATGTGTTCAAAGACTTTAATGATTTAGCTTGCATTGACCATGGTTTTATGACTTGTGTTTTCTAACTTTATTATATCATGTTTTAGCTTGGTCAATTGCATGTCATGAAATGAATTGTCCCTTTTAGCATGATTTAAATGTTTTATGCATAGCTATCATACTTGGTACATTGTTTTATACTAACGCATACTCTTGCCTACTTTTCCCCAAATGTAGGGTCCGACAGTTAGGTTTCTCAATATTGTGGCTAGTGATTGATCTCGAGATTTCCGAGCTTTGGTGAGTCCTCTTGCTTCGAGGGGGGATTTTAATTGTTTCTAGTTTCCTTATTGTATTTCAATTTTGGACATGATATATGGGCTAGGCCCAATGTCATTCTATTGTACTAGAGGACTATTGAGACAAGTGTTTTAGACTTCCGCTTTTCTTCATAAAAAAACTATTGGACTTGGACTATTTTTTAATCTTATTGTTCTATTTCTTATGTTATGAAAGATAAGTGGCTTGTATGGGGTCCTTCGAGGTTCTATACGCCATGTTACATCAGGGGGTACCCCTGGTTCGAGACATTATGCTTCTAGGAAGGATAATCGATTAACACAATGTATGTGTTAACCAGATTATTTCAGTGAATGGTCCCAAAGGGTCATAACTAGATCCTCAAAAGCAAGAGGCGAGGATGGAGTAGCCTTACTGGAGGTAGATTTTAGTGAATCAATATGGATTTCCCCTAGGTAAGGCTTCCACGCCTCTAGTGAAATAAATGATGATCGGTGAACCAAGTCAATTTCTCCATAATATAGAATCCACAGAAGTTTATTAGATTCACGGGATAATATTTCTCTAGCACTTGAATCCCTAGGTCATAGAGAAATATCATCAACTTTATTGTCACCCTCATCACAAACGAGGATCAGGGTGAGGATGGCAAATTCAAGGCTTTAGAGGTATTTGTTGTCTCCCTCTCCATCATGAGCAACATGATTGCCCTTTTAGTTGCAGGTTGGGATCTTGGACAGTTTAAGTATACCACCAATAACGGCCTCTACACAAAATCTTTTCCTTTTAGGAATTTCCTCCAACAAGCGGTGGTTTCCACTATGTAAGTTGACACTGGTTTGGCCAATATCAATTCAATCGATACCGACATGGCCAAGACCGTTTGGGTTGAACCCCTAATGTTTAGGTTAAGGGAAAATACTTTTAGAAAACTTGTTATAGAGCACAAGTTTGTAACCAAAATAGTAAAAACCAACACCTTAATATACAAACAATTAGTATGGGTTTGGCTTTTGAGTAATTGGAGATCTCTTTCAAGATATGTTTGTTTGCCTAGTCTTTTGGTGTGACTTTAGGAGGAGGATTGATGTTTTCGTAATCAATGACACAACATCCAATGCAAGTGTCTACGATCATGCAGTAATATAATAACCTAACCAAGGGTTGGGGTCGAATCCCAAGGGAGTGGTTTTGAGAATTAATAGAAAAATAAAATTAAGTTCTAACTAGTCGTAGCTAAAGATATTAACGACTAAAAACATTATAAATTAAAAAGGAGGGAGACAAAAGTGTCAAATATCGATTTGGGGGTTTTGTCACAAATATAGCAAAAACAGTAAAATTAACAAGAAGTGTATGAATGAGAGGGGATTCTTAGGGTGTGACCGCAATATGTATTGGTATAAATCATTGGGTACATGCTTTTGAAAGGAAATTTGCAAGATAATAGTGACTAGGCTAAGCTTTAGATGGAAATAAGTTCCCTCTCGGGCAACATACCCCATTTCCAAAGGGTTCCTCTCGGACACCCATTTGCCGGATGAACGCCAGCCTACGCCTTACCCCACTCAATTTCTCGAGCTGAGTGTTAGGATATGGGACTAGGGCTCACCCTCTTGGGCTGAACCTCATGTTGACCCACTCTTTAGGACATCAGTCTAGCGGTCTTGGTTTGACGACCTCTCTCTCGAGCAAGCTGAAAACACATGGGTGGTTTTGTAGTTGCAAACTACAAACCCATTAAATTAAACCACAATCACTAGCTAAAATCACAATTAAAATACATCTAACCTATCAGCAAGCAAAACCCAACAATAATCTTAACACATATTTGCTAAATCACACCCCAAGAATGGGAGTTTTTAGCCAGACATCAAGAGATAGAAATTTATACCTAAATGAGTTTGCACTAAAATGGGTATGAAGATTTAAGTCTTGTTACAGGCAAAGAATGAAGAATCCAAGAGACCCAAGTCCAAATCCTTGGAGATGAAACACTCTTCTTCTTCAAGTTTTCAAAACCACTCCAAGCTTAAAGAAAAAATAAAAGTACTAAAAATTATATTAAGAATCTGGTATTGTCATAACTCTCAACGAGTATTTATAGTTTTCAAAAATCTGTGTTGTGACGGATCATTCGGCAATACTAGTCGGAATCGCCGATAAACTCGGTGATTCACCCTTAGTGTAGTTCATCGCTTTCTTGCATCATCGTGCTTTGGGTCTTTGGGTGATATAGTACTGCTTCACAAAACTTTTCGGTGATGCGTTGACTGCTCCCTTGTTCCGCTGACTTGATCCTTTCCTTCAGGCTCAGCACATGCACTGGAACAAAAGGCGAAGTGAGACCCTTCGGCAATTCGCCAAATAGACTCGGCGATCCTTAGGCCTTCATTTTCTCATTATTTTCAGGCTCTTCATTCTTTTTTTCGAAGTAGTGTCCATGCTTTCCTTCAATCTTCAAATACATGAAACTTAAGGGTTTTCATCAAATGTTGAGATAATATAAGCATTTGAGGACACAATTTCTATTAAAATATAGCCTTAAATGAGTCTAATTTGTGGACTCATCAACACCCCCAACTTAAACTTTTGTTTGTCCTTAAGCAAACTTGAGTTCGGTGGATCACAAAGGGTGTCTCAAACAGTGCTACACAAGACTCAATCATGAATGTACACAACAAGACTAAAATTACTCATGCAAAGATCAATTGTGTACTCAAAGATTCATGTTGTGACACACCATTACCAAAGATTCTCATGCTCCCAATACTTGCTACTTGTGCAAGTTCAAGCTCAACAAAAAGTATCTAAATGCCCTCACATAAAGAATGATTTCATATTCACACATAGAGGTTAATCAATTCAAGATCAGGAATCAGATGCAACGCTCACACTCAAAAAGAGGAACACAATGCATGTTTTCACCCATAGGTTTTCCCTTATTTCCCAATCGACTTTCAGTTCAGCTTACTCAAGATCAAAACGGTATTTTCAGGGCTTGTAATGGGGTTGAGTGCAAAGGTATGGTCATTTAGGCTTGGTGAATTTTTCCTCATGAGATATGGTATTCTACAGGCATTCCCTTCTTTTCCTTTATCAATTTTTTTCTAGTGCTTCTAAGTCATCTTTTTATTTATCTTCAGGGGTTGCTTGGAAACCCAACTTCTTTTGTTTTTTTTTTATTTGATTTGAAGGGTTTCCATTGTTCTGCAACACCATGGGTTAAGGGAGACTTTTCTTGCACTTCTTGACTTCTCATTTTCCTTTTCACCACACCCCCAACATAGGCTTTTGGCCTAAGTTGGGTATTCATTAAACCACAAATCAAAAGGATTATAGGTAGTCGATAAAGAAAGGTTATTGTTTCATCAAGTTTCTTCCAAAGAAAGGTAAGGCTCAAGGAGTGTTCAAAAGAGAATCACACACTCACAGGGTAGGTCACAAAAGAGGTATATGTCAAATTGGCTCAAACTCTTAGAAGTTGCCTAAGATCATATCAAGAGATAGCATCACTTAGCTGACCAGACCAACGGGGCAAATTCTAGGATCTATCATGCATGGTTCAAAGTAAGCTCTTCACACAAGGCATCGACACTAAAGTAAAAGAAGACTCCCCATTTTCGCTAGTGTGCAACGGTCATCACAAAAGACTCGATTTGATAATTGGCTAATCACAACGAGATGCAAAAAGTTCACATATTGTCTATGCAACTTCATTTGGCCTCATCGTAGTCGTGCCTTCATGTTCATTCGATTCTAAGCACCATTCAAGTCATCAGTATTGATCGGAACCGAGACTTAAATTTTGTAAAAGAACAACCACATTCAACACACGAGAGGTGACAAAAAAATTTCAGACAGTTCAAAATAAAAATCCATTTTTGTAATTTAAAACAAAAGGAATTCATAAGCTCAAATGTCCACAGAAAGCAGTGTAAACACAATTTATAAATAGACAGCCCAAATATAAACACAAAACACAAACAAAAGTAGCACACAAAAGGTGTAGGCCTCACCCCACCACAAATAAATCATTTGTCCTCAAATGCATATAAACAAATATCCAAAATATGAATTAAAGGAATGCAGAGAGGGAGGTAAAGAAGATAATGTCTACGCAGTCTCTCCATCTATCTGGGCATCAGCCCCCGGAGTGTTGTCAGTCTGCTTCAGGTTTTCTTTTTCTTTTCTCTCTGCTTCAGCTTCTGTAGCGATGTTTGCCTCAATCATTTTATCCAATTCATGAGATTCTCCGAAGGTATGTATCTCATTGACGAACCCTCGAGCCCAAGAAGGGACAGCAAGAATCCTTCTACTGGGACTTGTTTCCCTGCTCTTGCTCTTTTCAGTTCTTCTGAACTGTTGTGCTCTTATGTGTCTGGGTGCCATGTTTCTTCCTGTAACTTTTGGTCTTGCCATGTCTGCAAAGTCTTGAGATATTGTTAGAACATTTTGACAACCAAAACAAAGACTTTCATTTGCAGAAAGACTAGTTAATCCATTCAGCGTGCTGCCGAATACATTCGGTGCCATCAATAATCCACCAAAGGTCACAGTTCAAATGAAGTTATGGATGTAGAAAAATGGTGATTAAGGTCTCTTTTGATGAGTCGCCAAGTGCACTTGGCGATCCTGTGCTTCTCACTGAAAGTTACAGCAGTCACAGCAAATAAAGCATGATAGTAAGGGTGAGATAGGGTACATAGGTAAACTGCAGAGTGGTTCGGGGAGCTCGTCACAGCTTGCCGAATCACCTATCGTGCCTACTTTTGACCCAACTTTTCAAAATCGGCCCCGCAACCCTCGAAAACACAATTTAAGCACAAATAGCACAAATTTAACCAAGACCCATAACATACAAATACCACATATCACACATTAACTGAACTAGATACATCGGAGAACAAGATTTCATAGTTTAAGCAAGATTATCGAATAACACTCGACACTTAACCAATTATATCCAGACAGGGAGGTTCAGCATATTCTAACAATATCAAAGAGTGTGCAAATGAGTACAATGCTAACAAAATATTTATGGGTATCAAGAAGCTAACCTTTTGTACTATTCGAAATGCTACCAAGAAGCTAAGCAGCAATGCAATCCAAATCCGTGCACAAATCAATGAACCAAAATACTCTAAAAGTGCAAGAAATATAAAACTAGAGAGCAGGTGTGAGTTTAGATAGATAAAAAGTGAGGGAAAGTGAATGAATTTGAAACTTTTAAACATTTTTCTTGCAAAACCATCTGATTTTAGCCCATTCGGCGATATTAGTCAAGATCTCCTACTCATTCGGCAGAATGCCGATCGATTAATTTCTTCGTTGAAATTTACAGAACCTCTGGTTTACGGAGGTCTAGATGGTAGTTTCCATCATGATTGCCAACATGGTCAGAGATTCGCCAATAATTTCCAAATCTCACTGAGTTTTACAGACTCCAATGTTGACGATGTCTTGAATCAAATGGCGGATAAGGTCGGATTCGCCAAGCCTTTCGGCAACTCGCCGACTCTTTCAGTAACTCACCAACTGGATCTATTTCTTGCTAATCTACACTTTTCGTTCACTTTCCATACTTTCATCTACACAATCAACACACCATTATTTTACCCAGAAAGAAGAAAGCAATTAAAGGGGTTTTAGGTTACCTCCCAAATAGCACCTTAGTTAATGTCGTGGCATGATGCGGGTCAACACCTAAACTTCACTTTTGGGGTTAGCCAAAATATCATTTGGCAACCCCCTGCTTCGTACCTGATGTAGATGAGGCATCACATGACCCGAGAGAGTTTCAATTAGCTAGATAGATCTAGAGTGAGAACCACTTATCTTATTTAGTACTTATACATTTTCTCTAATCTTTTCTAACACTCTATCTTGCTCATTAAGCATTTGGAGAATGGCTAATAACATATCCTTGATACGTCTATTTTCAATGTCCATAGATCTTCCCTGCTCTATAGGTAGCATGCATTTGCTCTTCTCTTTGGACATCACCTCCAGTCCTCGACCCCTTGGGTCAAGTTATCCATCTGACCCAGCAAAATGATCAATTGCTGGTCCTTCTCAGTATCCTTGTTGGTTTTAGCCAAAGGGTCAAGGAATTTGGCTGCGGTCTCATAAGAGTATCTCTCAAGGCCACCTGGGATAAGTCGATCGATTAATCCTCTATTGCTGGGATTTAGACTCCTATAGAAGCATTCCAGTAGAACTAGATCGGGGATCTCATGAGTTGGGCATTGTGTCAATAGTTTATAAACCTCAGCCACGACTCATGAAAAAGTTCTCCTTCTAGATGCTTGAAGGTCAGGATTTGATCCCTGAACCTTATCACTTCCACTGCAGGTGCACCATTGGTTCACCATCTCTATCATGTATACTCATTATCCTGTCTCAACACACAAACAAGCTAGACAAAACTGATAGTTAAGTAAGTAAACTACAATTAAGAAGAACAAAATTTCTATTAATCTAAAATTTCCAAAATAACACCACTCCCTGGAAGCGGCGCCATTTTGATGTTTGTGTAATCAATGATAGAACCTCCAATGAAAGTGTCTACGATCATGCAATAGTATAATAACCCAACAAAAGGTTGGGATTGAGTCCCAAGGGAGTTGTTTCGAGAATTAATAAAAAAAATTAAGTTCTAACTAGTCGTAGCTAAATATATTAATGACTAAAAACATTGTAAATTAAAAAGGGGGACACAAAAGTGTCAAATATGGATTTGGGGGTTTTGTCACAAATATTGCAAAAACAGTAAAATTAACGAGAATTCTATAAATGAGAGGGGATTCTTAGGGTGTGACCCCAATATGTATTGCTATAAACCGTTGGGCACATGCTTTCGGTAGGAAATTTGCAAGATAATAGTGACTAGGCTAAGCTTTAGATGAAAATAAGTTCCCTCTCGGGCAAATTACATCGTTTCAAATGGGTTCCTCTTGGACACCCATTTGCCGCATAAAGGTCAACCTACGTCTTACCCAACTCACTCTCTCAAGCTGAGTGTTAGGATATGGGACTAGGGCTCACCCTCTCGGGCCGAACCTCATATCGACCCACTCCTTAGGCCATCAGTCTAGCGGTTTGGTTTCACGACCTCTCTCTCGAGCAAGCTGAAAACACATGGGTGGCTTTGTATTTACAACTACAAACCCATTAAAGTAAACCACAACCACCAGGTGAAATCACCATTAAAATACATCTAACCTATCAGCAAGCAAATCCCAACAATAATCTCAACACATATTTGTTAAATCACATCCCAAGAATGAGGGTTTTTAGCCACACATCAAGAGATAGAAATTTATACCTAAATGAGCTTGCATTCAAATGGGTATGAATATTTAATCTTGTTACCAGACAAGAATGAAGAATCTAAGAGACCCACGTCCAAATTTTGGAGATGAACTTCTTCTTCAAGTTTTCAAAACCCTCTCCAAACTCAGAGCCAAAATTAAAGTAATAAAAATTATATTAACAATCGGATATTGACTGATGATATATTCTTTATAACTCTCAACGAGTATTTATAGTTTTCAAAATTTTGTGCAACGATGGATCATTCCGCAACATTAATCGAAATCACCGATCAACTCAGCAATTCACCAATTAGTGTAGTTCATCACCTTCTTGCATCATCGTGCTCTGGGTCATTAGGCGATATAGTACTGCTTCGCAGAACTTTTCGGTGATGTGTCGACTACCCTTATTCCGCCAACTTGATCCTTTCCTTCAGGCTCTGTACACTGGAACAAAAGGTGAAGTGAGACCCTTCGGTGATTCGCCAAATGGACTCGGAGATCCTCAGGCCTTCATTTGGACTCATCAAGGATACATAATAGTCTTGTGGTTGTTAGATAAAAAGGGAAGAAAAATAAATTGGAAACATTTTAGCGAGCAAATACTATAGGAATGGAAAGTGAAGCTTTATTATATAACTCAAGTGAGAAAACTTAGAAAGATAGAAAGTTCCAGAGTTTGATTGAAAAGATGATAAAAGTGTGGAAATAAGAAGAGAAGATGATCTACAACTTATATAGAACCAGGGAAGACATGAATCCTAGGTCTGGTCGTGGCTCCAAGTTGAACACAACAGGACACATGATCGATACATTTAATACAATGAGGCATGCACACATCATATACTAGAGAGACACTTCACTTACTTTCCTTCCAAGAATTTAAAAGGAACTCTACTTAGGGATGGATATGGGGAGGGGAGGGTGGGTTTAAGGATATTAGGGGTGGGGCAGGTTTAACGTTGCACAGGACGGGTGGGTTGCGGGGCAGGTTGAAGTGGGTTTTTAAAACTAATGTGGGGTGGGGCGGGCTGTGGTTATATGTGATTTTATGTGGCTTCAAATGTAATTTTCACTTTTTGAATGTTATAAGAGTGATAGAACATTATTTATTCAGATAACTTCTTTAAAGCTACTAAAATATTCAAGATAGTAAATGAAAATGGTTCGATAAAAAATAATACAATTTATTACATGTTTTCCATTTGACCTCTACAAAATAAAATTTTAAGTCATTTCCAAATAAATTAATGCAACTTAATGTAAAACAAGAATTTATTTTTATGAATTTTATTTTTACTGTCAAGCTTAGCTAGAAAAATAAAATATTTACAAAATTATGCGAGGAGAGTTCATACGAGGCGGGTCTAAGCAAGACGGGGTAAGACGGGTTAATAATAAAAAATTGTTATGCGGATGGGGTGGGGTGGGTAGGGCAGATTAAAAATTTTGCGAGTTAAACTCAACCCGCCCTGCACCGCCCCGTTGCCATCCCTATGTCTACTTTCCGATTTTCTCATGCTTGAGAAATCGAAAAGTGGAGGGGGGACTATGTGTATGGGGCAAACATGGTCCTATCAACATGTGGCAAATGAATTTGTTCAAGAGGGACCACTTAAGAATTTTTGAACAAATGTCCTCAAGAATTAAACAACGGAATGATTAGACTAGAAGGACTACAAAATCAATGTCATCAAGACCAACACCTTACCAACACAACCCGACTTATACCTAGAGGTGTATTTTGGACACACAAAAATTAGTTGGAAAATACAAATTAATATGTTTGCCAACACATAAATCCCATATAAGATTCTCATGATCGGTATGCAATTGCAAAGTTAGTGACCAAGTAGCAGACTAGGGAAAGGGCTCATTGTTTCCTAGATTTTTCCTATAAATAACCCACCAGAGATTTGTATTATAGGCTCGAGAATCTTGATTCACACATTATATACAAATACTATCTCTTTAAACTAAAAATTCTTTGTTCCTCAATTCTTAAGATATTTCGGACACACTATACATAGGCCATCAAATCTCGATTTTCCAGATCTAATAAAAAACTCTACTATTTTCTATTCCTATATTCATTAATTGTGGCACCCCATCCATGTGATTATTTGAATTAACTTGTACTTTTGGAATAAGGGTAAGACCTATAAACACATAAGGAAGGATGCTTTATGACTTCTTTTTAATTTCAAAAAAATTATGTGTAGTGTTGAAGTCAAGAAAGTTGTTAATTGAAATCCGAGAAAGATTATTGTAAATGTTGTTAAGGAATTTCTATGAAATTTTGGTCAAATGTTTCTACAATTTTCTCCTAGTATATAAAGAATTAGAAGGCCCATTACCAATCAAATCTAATGTAAATGAGTCATGTTTCCAATGCACTAAGCCTCTCATCCATAAGAGTAAAGAGTAGAGAGTTATGCACATTTCCGTGAGTGTGCAAGCAAACAGCTCTAAGTGGGCCCCTAACTCTAAGTCGGTGGTCTTTTTAAAAGATCACGATCTTCATCTTTTTTCATAAAATTAGTAGAAACCCATAAAAATGGCAAATCTACCTTCCAATACTCCTTGGATACTTAGATTCTCGACTTAGATGTTCAACGGAAGTTGCTCTACAGTGCGAACTCGAGTTGTGGTATAATTTTCTTGTTGATTTAGGCTCTGGTTGTTTTTGATGCAAGAAGGGAGAATTTTAATAGTATTATTTCAGACATTTTGGTTGAGGTAATTTTATTTTTATAACCCTCCTTCGTAATTCCATATCCTAGTATCATTTTTATTGATTATTTTAGCCTCGTGAAGTTGTTTTTGATATTATGGTTGTGGGTAACCCCTTTGTCTTTTTTAATTGGCTGTAATTATGGTTTAGTGATGGTGGTAAAATGTTGGAGGTAAGTGGGGAGTTGCTGTGATTTTAATTAGAGTTGCGTATGATAGTCGTTGATTTATATTGTGGTTGTGGGCAACCCCTTTGTCTTTTTTAATTGGCTGTAATTATGGTTTAGTGATAGTGGTAAAATGTTGGAGGTAAGTGGGGAGTTGGTGTGATTTTAATTAGAGTTACGTATGATACTCGTTGATAGAACGGCGTGACGTACACCTAGTTTTGTTACCTCATGATCTTGTCGCTCCTTTGAGATGTTGTTGGAATATCTTCAGTGGAGTTAGCTGCATATTATTTATGTTATTTGCCTCATTTTGTGAGTTGGACTTGGCCGGTCACGAGTGTGGAAATAGCGTCTTATTGATTAGTCATGGCTTGTTCTTCCAACCTCGCTTATTTCCACATTGTTGCAGTACTTTTTGTTGGGCAAGCTTCATAAAGACACTTTTTGGGCTTTAGCTGGAAGGTATGGTAACGCTATTATTTCTCTTATGGAATGATCCTAATGGCGTAAGCTTGTTATAGCCAGTGTATTATCTTTATTTAACTTGTACCCCTATCATATTGAGTTGTCTACGACCACATGATATAATGTCTATCGATGACACTTTACTCCTTGCTTAGTGTCCTGATTAAGCATGTTATAATTGTGTTTGATAAATTATGATTACTTGTTCTTATTGTGATGTTTTATCATCAAGCTGCTGATGTACCGTTAATTTATGGTATTTCTGATGCATTAAACTTGGATTTTTACATGTGTCTTAGGGATTTTTTTATTAGATGTGATAGTATTTTGATTAAATTTGCAGGAAATATGTTTGGAGAAGTTAGAGTTGAAAGTATCTGAAGTAACAAAAAATGGCCACAAACGAGCCCACCCATGATCCATCATTCTGTTGATGAGCATTAGGTGGAAGAGTAAATGGAGTGTTCAAGTAAGTAAGACTAAGTGTGGAACCACAAAAGCCACCGATGAGTCATGAGTCCATTGACGTACCATTGTTTGTGGGGCGTAGATGACTTTCGAAAGATGAGTTCCAGTACTTAAACCACGAGTGTATAGAATAGACATTGCTTAGACCTACCGGCCATGGATCGTGACCGTTGATTGAAGACCACAAAATTTTGTCCAACTACTAAGAAATGGTGGAAGACCACGGGTTGTCGTTCCTTTGATGGACCATAGGTGACGTTCAAAAGCTACCCAAACCAAAATTTCCTAAACCTTGGTTTAGGAGTTAGTTTCTATAAATATTTGTTGTATTTCTCATTTTTTGGTGATTAGACCTTTTGTGATACTTTGTTTTGGCTTTGAGAATTATTTTGCAAACATTTTTGGCATTTAATTCTTAAAGTTGGTTTATGGAATTTGTGTTTGTTCTTGAATTCAAGATTTTGGATTTCATATATTCTAATTGTAAGTTTATGATTTATATTTCAAACCCTAATATGAATTGTGATTATTCAAGCATGAATAGCTAAATCCACAACTAGGGTTGTGGGAACCATAAGAAATTAACAACGTAAAACCAATGAATAAGTAATTCTTGAATAGTGTTTATGCATGTATTATTAATCCCTTCATTTTGAATGTTTTTAATGGCTACCAACGTTAGAACTCGCCTTATTCCTACTAGTCGTACCAAGGAAGTAATGAATGAGAAATTGATTGAACAACTGAGATTTGGTCGTGGTAATTCGCTATTTAATAGCCTGACCCACCTACCGTGAAGGTTAATCGGGGTTAAGAGTAAGGTTTAGTAAAACATACACCCGTAGACGGACTAAGTTGCATGGTGAAATTCCCTATTTGGGGGACCAATCACTTATAAATACATAACTTACCAACCTTGAATGTTAATACTATGAGAGTTACTATTATTGGAATTACTGCGTTACGAACTTGTGGGGAACACATTACCCTAGTTTCATCTCATATAAATTTTACAAACTGCAAATTGTGATACTTGTTAATTGTTACTACAAAACAATCAACTATTACTTTATTTACAATTTCACCCTTTACAGGAAAGTAGTTTGACTAAAAGTAAATAACCATAAATTAGCCTAAGTCTAGATCATATTCCCATAGGAAAGACCATAACCTAAACTTAGGTTCTTTATTTGACAATGACTGCTTATACTTCTTTAGGAAGTGTACTTTAGGTGTACCAAATTTTGACACCGCTGCCGAAGAATAAGGCTTTTAGATTAGACTAATTTTGCTATTGAACTTTAGTCACTTATTTCCTGATTTACATTTTGTTTTGTTTTTGTTTTCTACAAGTTTTATCTCTAGTGTATGTCAAGTACACAGAGTCAAGGAAATCCTCTGACTCCTTACGTTCCTAAACTGAGACAAACTCTAAGAAGACTGGTTGGAAAAGGCCTAAATCTCAAGGTGCAGTATGATCCAATCGGGCGGGTCAAGGAGGTATAGCTGGTTTGCAACCTCCTAGAGATTTTGGACGAGCCTGGATATGTTCAAGGTAATCTACAAGTTTAAAATGTTGAGGGAATGCAAAATAAGTTGTTACCAAATGTCTGCAAAAACTACAGGGCTGATTATAATGCGGTGGGATAGACCGGTGCTATAGTTGTCCCTTCACTACCTCCGGGACATACTTTTGTAGTGACCAACTGTTTGATACAAATGCCTAAATCTAGAGGATTATTTATTGGGTTACCTTCGAAGGATCCATATGCTCACATGATCAAACTGAAGAGTGTATGCATAAGTATTATGGGGCAACCATATTTACATATGGATGCAATCGGCTTAAGGGTGTTTTCACTTTCATTAACAGGTGATGCTACATTATGAATTTCCATATAACTAAATCACAACTTGGGATGGGTTACACATGGTATTCATGGAGAAGTATTTTTCGTTGTCCAAAAAGTTGAATCTCAAAGATAAACTCAATAACTTCGTGGCATTGCATGGGGAGTTGATGAGTAGCTATTTCGATAGATTCACTGTGGTGTGCCTAACCACCCATAGATGATGAGTCATTGAAAGAGTATTTTTATAGAGGGAAGATGATAATGGGAAGGCTATGCTAGATACTATTTGCAAGAAGATCTTATGGAGCATGCACGTTTCAAGAGATTGCTAAAAACTTGATAAGATCCGTAAGAACAACAAGGAATGGAGCACTGGAAAGTCAAATACCGAAAGGAACACATTTGTTGTACAAGCCACACCAAATCAGTTTAATGATGATATTAGTGAGAAAATGGCCCAATTGAGAACAGAAATTGTCTTGGTGTAGAATTATGTGAGAGGGAGTGCCAAGAAAGTGAATGTTGTGAACTATCAACCTAAAGCACCACCTGATGATGAGTATATATATGAGGAGGATGTGAATCTTGCGAATGATTAGACAAAGTTTTTGGACCAACGCCATAGCATCCAATTTGGATAATTGGCACCAAGGTCAAGGAAATCAAGGTCGGAACTATGGTAATTATAATTTTGATAGGAACTTTAATCGTGAAAACAATTATAACCAAAATGGGAATGGTAACAAGAATGAGAAGGGTGGACTCTATGTTCCACTTGGAAATAGAGATATTGGATTGAGTATGAACTGCATTGAAGATATGATGCACAAGATGATGAAAATATTTGATTCAAAATATGACAATGTGAAAGAAATGTGAAATGATTTATCTTGTATTGGTCAAAAAGTTAAGTCCCATGCAGTATCGATTAAGCAAATTGAGTAGAAGTTGAGCAAATAACTGCAAGGGTAAATCCACATTTTCCAAGAACACTTCCTAGAAATACCATCCAGAATCCAAAGAATGATGGTCACTATATGGAAATCACTACTAGAGTAGGAACACTGACTATAGACCCTCATATGCCGAATGGAATGGAAAGTGTGAAAGAGCATGAAGAGGATGAAGTTGAGGTAGTCGATGAGTTGAAAGATAAGAATGAGAAGGAGGCAGAGGTGACACAAAAGGTCATCCCTATGTCGAGACCTCCACCTCTCTTCCCTTAAAGGTTGGTAAAGAAAATAGAATAAGGAAAGTATCGCAGGTTTATATCTATGTTGAAGAAGTTGTCCGTAAATGTTCCTTTTATAGAGGCACTTGAGCAAATATTGGGTTATGCAAAGTTCATGAAGGCTTTGGTGACTGAGAAGAGGGTTGTCAATTTGCAAGATTATGACAAGCTGCAGCATGGTAGTGCTATTGCTACTAGATCATTAGTACAAAATAAGGAGGATCCTAGAGCATTTACTATTCCATGTACTATTGGTGTGTTGCATTTCGCCAAGGCTCTATTTGACTTGGGTGCTAGCATTAATCTGATGTCGCTGTCTATAAACAAAAATTTGGGATTGGGATCCCCAAATCGACTACAATCCAGCTACTCATGGCTAACCATATTGTGAAGAGACCAATTAGGGTGCTTCAAGATATCCTTGTGAAAGTTGAGATATTCATCTCTCTGGCGGACTTTGTTATACTAGATTGTGGATTTTGAGGTCCCATCATCTTAGGGAGACCATTTCTTTCTACTCGACATGCTTTGGTTGATATGGAAAATGCGCATATGAAGTTTTGTTTGAACAATGAAGAGATAATTTTTAATATTTTCAGATTCATGAAGCATGCTAGTGATCTTAGCGCGGTGTCTGTAGTGAATCATATTGTTGAGGTAGTGTCGGAGGTGTCTATTGAGGAAAGTCTTGGTGTTGACACATTATGGTTATGATTAAAAATTTTGATAGAGATGGTATTGAATAAAATGATGAGCTAGTAGTTGCACTTGATCGGGTAAATTTTTCTCAAGGTCAACCAAAGAAGCTTGATCTTGATTTAAAGAATCGAGAAACTCTTCCTGGAGAACATCTATTGAGGAGCCTCCAAAGTTGGAGATTAAGGCTCTTCCATCTCATTAGTGGTATGTGTTTTGGGCCAAAATAATACTCTGCCTGTTATTATTGATGCTGACTTGAATGAAAGGCAAGTAGAGTCGTCGATATCAATCTTGAAGTGATTTAAAAGGGCTATCGGACGGACTATTAATGATATTATTGGTATCCCACCAAGTATTTGTTCTCACAACAAACAAAATTCAACTTATGCCAAATAGTAAGCCAAGTATTGAGCACCAACGAATATTGAATCCACTCATGCAAGAGGTTTAGAAGAAAGAAATCATTAAGTGGTTTGATGTTGGACTTGTATATCCTATTCTTGATAGTAGTTGGGTGAGTCCAGTGCAATGTGTTCCAAAGAAGGGAGGAATCATTGTGGTTCCTAATGCAATGAATGAGCTCGTTCCAATGAGGTCGGTGACTTCTTGGAAAGTTTGTATGGACTATCGTAAGTTGATGCGTGTACTGAAAAAGATCTCTCCCTAATGTCGTTCATGGATCAAATGATATATCCTCTTCCTGGAAAGGGTTGGTATTTTTTTCTAGATGGGTATTAGGGCTATAATCAGATCTCTATAGCTCCAAAATACCTAGAGAATACCACCTTCACTTGTCCTTTTGGGACTTTTGCTTTCACGAGGATGTCATTTGGATTGTATAATGCGCCGGCGACATTTCAGTGTTACATGATGTCAATAATTTCAGATATGGTAGAGGACACGGTTGAAGTATTTATGGATGATTTCTCTATAGTTGGTGACTCGTTTGATGGTTGCTTGGTTCATTTAAGTGAAGTGTTGAAATGGTGTGAAGAGTGCAATCTTGTGCTCAATTGGGAGAAATGTCACTTTATGGTGAGAGAAGGTATAGTTCTGGGCCATCAAATTTCACAGAAAAGAATTAAAGTTCATAGGGCAAATGTTGAAGTAATAGAAAAACCACCACCACCTAACTCTGTAAAAGGTGTTAGAAGTTCTCTAGGGCATGCAGGTTTCTATAGGAGGTTCATAAAAGATTTCTCAAAAATTGCACCCACTGTGCAAACTACTTGAAAAGGGGTCTATGTCACAACCCAGGGGTACCACCTAGATGTAACATGGATATGGAACCCCGAAGGACTCCATACATACCACTTAGCTCTCATAACATAAGAAATAGAATAATACGAGTAAAACAATAGTCCAAGTCCAACAGTTTTTATAAAAGAGAAGCAGAAGTCTAAAACACTTGTCTCAAATAGCCATCTAGTACAATAGAATGAAATTGGGCCTAGCCCATATATCATGTACAAAAGTGAAATACAAGAAAAGGAACTAAACAACGAAAGTTTTTCCTTGAAGTATAAGGACTCACTAAAGCTGGGGAATCTTAAAAATCAACCACTAGCAGCAAAACTGATGGCCCTAACTGTCCGACCCTACATTGGGGGAAATGTAGAAAAGAGTATGCGTTAGTACAAAACAATATACGAAGTATGATAGATATGCATAAAATACTTAAATCGTGCTAAAAATGATTATTTCATTTCATGACATGGAATTGACCAAGCTAAAGTATGATATAAGAGAGTTAGAAAACATAAGTCATAAAACCAAGGTGAATGCAAGCTAATCGTCTTAAAAGCCTTTGAATACATATGAGATACGTTTTGAAGTAACCTTAGTTCATTATTAATGTGGGGGATTATCCTTAACCGACATAGAGACCATATGAGCTATAACATGATACCCGGTGTCTCCCACATAGAAAAGGGTTGTCCTACTTTCCAAGATAGAACCATGAACTTCTAGCTTAAGTGGATCCACTAGCTAATGTCTATCAAGACAATCATCCTATGGGGGCACATAGGTAAGGGATAACGAGATTGCTTCTAGAAACCCGACCTCTACTCACGTGTGAACTTCCATCTCAATATCATCCCTGTGCTAAGCATAAATCCCATGGAATAGTCATTTCTTCTCATTCTTATTATCCATGGAAAGGCACGTCATTTTTCCAATCCAAGTTAAGTCATCATAAATGGAAAGGTAGCATTCAAAACAAATCCAAGCAAGGTTCATTAGGATAGCTCTTAATCTTTGATTCAATTAGGTGAGAAAGCCTTTCTACCTTAGAATCATTATTATGTGAGAAAACCTTTCACATCTTACTCTTATGTGTATATGAAAAAATTCTTTCAATTACACAAACATCATCATCATTGATACTTTACTCTCAAAGCACCCTTAAAACATTTGCATAGATTTCATAAGAAAACACATAAATCCATAATTTACCTTTGAAGGTCAAAACCCACTTACAATCATCAATATTTAGAGAACAAGGGTTAGATATGGATTTCATCATAGATTCATGTAAAGCTAGCAATACATGCTTGATTTCATAAAAGTCTTCCTTTAAGATCAAAATCCACATCATATGATTCATAACTTGAAAACATGGGGATTACATGGGTTCATGGGGGAAATCATCATAAAATCATAGCACTTCATCAATTCATGCATAAGAGATCATAATTCAACCATTTAAATCAATAAGGAAAAGAATCCATGATAATTGAAGAAAACGCTTAACTTAATTGGAGTATTCTACCTTTAGAAATAGAGGAATTTGGAAACTCCATGAAAGGAAGGAATCATTAGATGAAAACTACCATACCTCAAAACAAAATGCTTATCTTCGATGGAGGAATTGAGACTTTACTTGAAACCCTAGGTTGAACCCTTCTTCTTCTTCAAGTTCTAGAGAGAAATATTTTGGACATGAGATTTGATCTCCTTTTAGATTCTTAAGAGAATGGGTCTTAAATTGGGGAAATTTGGGGGAGAACTCTTATATAGGTCTTTAGATGAAGGGTAAAACGATGTAGTATCAAATTAAAATAATCTGAAAAGATTTTTAAGACCTTGACTTAAAAACTGAAAATAAGGCATGCTATAGCTCTCCAAAGGCCACTTGGCGACTCGCCAAGTGAGCCTTTAGCTCACCGAAATTTATAGTAAATTGACTTGGGGGTTAAGTCAACTTAGGCGATGAAGAGTTGACTTTGGCGACACACCGAATGGATTGGCGAGTTCGACTTAGCTCACCTAAATTCTAGAAAACTCGACATCATAGATCAAGCCAAAAGGCGAGGAGGGTCTACTCGGAGAACCGCCAAGCCAACTCGACAGATTGTTAAGTCGAATAAGAAGTGAATATTTTCCCTTCTCTGAATTCGAGGTGTTACGTTACCTCCCCCTTGGAATCATTCTTCCTCGAATTAGATTCAAGATATTACCAAAAGTGTAGGATAGAAACTAACAACCCAACCATCAATGCAACTTCATCTAAAGGCACACAACTAAGAAGGAACTATTGACTCCAAGCTAGGGTGTTATCAAAACATCATAAGAGGGATGAAAATAAATCTAGCAATCCATTATACATGCAAGGCACATATCCAAGGAGGAAACATCAACTCCAAGCAATCATCCAAGGAGGAAACATTAACTCCAAGCTAAAGTCATGCTCATAACATCATATCAAGTAGTCTACATGCAATTCATACTCATGTGCACATAAACATGTAGAAATCAATCAAGTTGAATCATTTTCTCAAAACTTGAACTTTTCATAAATCATGCATAGTAAGGAAATCATGGACACACGTAAGACTCATGACTCCAAAATAAAGAACAAACCATGAGGAACTCATGACCCCAAGCTAGAGTAGGAGTAGAAGGAAAAAGATGAGGATATCGAGACTTCATATCGGCCTCGGCCTACCAAGTAGCACCCTAAACTAAATGATTCCTCCACAATACTTTCATGGAAGCAACTTCCTTGTTTCTCAACTTCTTAACTTGCCGGTTTAAAAACTCAACCGGAACTTCCTCATAAGAAAGACTTTCATCAAATCCCAAACTTTTTAAGGGAACTATGGATGTCGGATCTTCAACACACTTCTTAAGAATAGAGACATGGAAAACTGGATGCACCAATGCCAACTAATTTGGCAATTCTAGCACATAAGAAACCTTACTAACACATCTGAAAATTTGATATGGGCCTACATATTGGGTACTAACCTTCCCTTTCTTACCAAATCTCATTAGACCCTTCATGGGTGAGATTTTCAGCTAAACCCAATCATGAATATCAATCTCAAGATCCTTTCTTCTCATATCAGTATATGATTTTTACCGACTTTGAGCTGTTTTAAACTTTTCTCTTATAAGTCGAACTTTCTATATGGCCTCATGTACCAGCTCGGGACCTAATAGGGCAACTTCACCCACCTCAAACCAACTTATGGGAGATCTACACCCTTACTATATAAGGCCTCAAATGGAGCCATATCAATACTCGAGTGATAGCTATTGTTATAAGTAAATTCAATCAATGGAAAATGATCATTCTAATTACCCTTAATATCAATTACAAAAGACATTAACATATCTTCCAAAACTTGGATAGTATGCTGCGTTTTCCCATCGGTTTGGGGATGAAATGTCGTACTAAGCTTAATACGAATACCAAGACCTTTTGGAAATATTTCCAAAACTGAGAAGTGAATTGGGTACCACGATCAGAAATAATGGACAAAGGCACTCAATGCAACTTTACCATTTCTCTCAAATACAACTTGGCATAGACCTCCACCGAATAAGAAACATTGACGAGAAGGAAATGATCTGATTTCTTCATCCGATCTACTATATCCTAAATCGACTCATGTTTTCACTGGGTGCAAGGAAAACTAACAATAAAGTCCATGCTCAAATCTTCCCACATACAAGTAGGAATGCTAATATCTTGGGACAAACCTCCTGGTTTCTTATGTTCAACTTTCACTTGTTACCAATTAGGACACTTAGTCACAAATTCTGCAATATCTTTCTTCATCCCATTCCACCAATAAACCTTCCGCAAAGCACGGTATATTTTGGTAGCTCCCGGTTGAATAGAATACCGCGAACTATGGGCTGCATACAAGATTTGTTCCCTCAAGTCATAGACATTCTGAACACATAAACGACCTTGATATCTAAGTGCACCATCTCTTCCTTAGGATCAAGACCTTGTTTGGCTTTAATATCTGCCACAAAAGACTATTCGGACCCATTGTGAACCACAACACCACCCTTAGAGAGTCACTAACTGACCACCTAATTGTGTAAATTTATGAATATCTAGAACCAACTCCTTTTTTTCCTTTTCAATATGAGAAAAACTACTCATAGATAACTGACTAACAGCATCTGCCACAACATTTGCCTTTCAGGGGTTATAGAGAACACTCATATCATAATCTTTCAATAACTCAAACCACCTTCTTTGGCGAAGATTTAGATATTTCTAATTAAACACATATTACAAACTCTTGTCGTCGGAAAACACATCTACATGAATTTCATACAAATAGTGTCTTTAAATCCTTTAGGCAAAGACAACCGCCGCTAATTCGAGGTCATAGGTAGGGTAATTCGTCTCATGGATCTTAAGTTGCCTTGAAGCATAGGCAATAACTTTCCCATTTTGCATGAGTACATATCCTAGCCCAATTCTCAAGGCATCACAATAAATGAAAAAGCCATCCATTCCTTCTGGTAAGGTCAACACCAGAGCGGAAGTAAGTCTATCCTTCAACTCTTGGAAACTCTTCTCACACACTTCGGACCATATGAACTTAGCTTTCTTATGAGTGAAAGCCGTCAAAGGATAGGAAATTAAAGAAAATCCCTCAACAAACCTTCTATAGTAACTGGCTAAAGCCAAGAAACCTCTAATATCTAAAGGGGTTAGAGGTCTAGGCCAACTGTTGACCGTATCCTTCTTCTTAGGATCTACCTAAATACCCTTACTTAAAACAATATGACCAAGGAAAGCTATGGAACTTAACCAAAATTCACATTTGCTAAACTTTGAAAATAGTTGTTTGTCCTTAATAACGTGTAACATGATCCTCAAAATATCAATATTCTCATTCTCACTTCTTGAATAGATCAATATATCATCAATGAACACAATTACAAACATGTCAAGGTATTGTCTAAACACCCTATTCATCAAATCCATAAACGTCGCAAAAGCATTTCTCAACCCAAACAACATTATCAAAAACTCATAATGACCATACCAAATTTGAAAAGTCGCCTTTGGAATATCATCTTCCTTCACCCTCAATTGGTGATAAGCCGATCGAAGATCAAACTTATCGAAATAACTTACTCCTTGAAGTTGGTTAAACAAATCATTTGTCCTTGGGAGGGGATACTTATTCTTAATGGTCACCTTATTCAGCAGATGGTAGTCAATACACATACAAAGAGAACTATCTTTCTTTCTAACAAACAAAATTGGAGTACCCCATTAAGAGATACTCGGTCGGATGAAATCCTTATCCAACAAATCCTTCAGTTTTTCTTTCCACTCCTTAAGTCCTGCCTAAGCCATTTGGTAAGGAGGGATAGAAATAAGTTGTGTATCTAGGAGAAAGTCAATACCAAAGTCTATTTCCCACTTAGAGGAATACTAGGTAAATCATCTGGTAACACTTCCAAAAACTTATTTACAATGGGGACTGACTCGAGAGTAGCGGTTTTGGAATCCGCATCCCTCGCCCTAACTAGATGATAAATTCAACCCTTAGAAATCATCTTTCTAGCTTTAAGATAAGAGACAAACTGACCCTTAGGCATAGAAATTCCCCTTTCCACTTTAATACAAACTCATTCGAGAAATGAAACTTGACTATACGAGTTCTACAATCAATAGAAGCATAACATAAATGTAACCAATCGATACCAAATATAACATCAAAATCTAGCATATCAAGGTCTATCTAGTCAACAAGAGTAACTCTATGATACAAGGAAATGGGACACATTCTATAGATCCTTTTAGCCACATTAGAATCACCAACAAGAGTAGAGACAAAAAGAGGATCTAACAACACATCATAGAGCACATCTAATCTCATAGCGACATATGGCGTCAAAAAAGACAAGGCAGCACTAGGATCAAGTAAAGTATAAACATCAAGTTGGAAAACTTTCAACATACCGGTAACCACATCGGGAGAACCCTATTGTTCACCACGAATCTAAAATGCATAGAATTGGTTTTCTTAGAAGTATTCAAACCCGAACCAATAGTAGGAGCTTGATTGCCCTCTCTTCTTTTAGTCATAACTAGCGGGCAAACCCTCATTTTGTGACCACTTTTACCACAACCAAAGCAACCATCCATGTTGTCTATGCACTTACCCTCGTGCCTTTATTCACACCTAGTACAAGTAGACATGGGCAATGAAGATCCACTACAATTACCTCCTTGAGTCTTAGGGTTAGACACCCTATCTTTGTTTGACTTTGGAGGAGCATTGGAGTAACCTTGACCAGAGAACCTTTGTCAAAATCTAGGACGACCATGTCCATCAGACCTTGCATAAGAGAAATTTCCATCATGGGCCTTAGCCATCTTTGTCACCCTAGGCTTTCCCTTAAGTTTTTCCTTCTCAATTTGTTGTACATGAACCATGATACAAGAGATGTCCATGTAATTAAAGAGCATAGTGGTATGATGAGTCCTAGATTTGGACTCATTTAGAGCTTTGTTTACATAGATTAAGTGTCCTCAAATGCTTAATTTGTGCCAATAAGTGATGTTAAATCCTTGATTTTTAGGTATATGGATTGAGGAACAAAGCAAGAACACTAACAGGCAAAAAGGAATAAAACAAGCTGAAGAAATGAAGAAGTGTGAGCTTGAGGATATCCAAGAGCACTCGATGTGTCACTGAGTAGCTCATCAGACCACCTAAAGCTCAAGTGTGCCAAGCCCTGAAGGAAAGAACCAAGTTGGTGATGTAATGGAGCAATCAGCAGATTGTCGAGTGATTCCGCGAAGCCAAGATAGATCGCCCAAAGTTACAGACCTTGAGGATTCTGAGTACCAAGGCAAAAGGGCGATGGAAAAGAACAAAGGGTGGCTCGCCGAGTGGTTCGGTGAGCCCGACTTACTTCACCGAGTGACTCTTCGCTGCACATTTTGCAACTATAAATACATTTTTGAATATTTATTTTTGTTTCACTTATCATATTACCCTGGAGAACAATCTATTTGGAGAGTTTTTTGGAACATTTTAGAGACAGTTTTCTCTAGTTTTCTTTAGCTTTGAAGGATTGAAGAAATTCACTTTTGAGATATTTGAAGTAGGTCTTTGGGATTCTTCAAATTGGAGAATAGTACAGAGGAAATTACTCTTACCCAGTTGATGGATAATCAATTTGGTAACTATTTTACCTTTTTATAGTGTCTAGCTAAAACCCCAATTATTGGGGTGTGATCATGTGATTATGAGCTAATTTAGTTTCTGGGTATTGCTAACTATTAGTTTAAATGCTATTTAGAAGTAAGTTTAATCATTAATTGTGGTTTAACTTAAGAATTGTAGTTGCAAATGCAGTTCTTTGTTTGTTTTCTTGGCTTGCTAGAGAGAGAGGTTTTAGAACTAAAATTACTGATTGATGGTTTGTTGGTATAGGGTTGACCTGGTTCAGCTCGAGAGAGTGAATCCTAAACCTAATCTCACACATTCATCGAGAGAGAGTGAATGGATTACGGTGTGGACTGCTCTTACTTTGCATGCTTGTTGATGTTTGAGAGAAAAATCACTTGATTTGGGGTAAATTGTTTGAGAGAAAGCTTACCTCCACTATTGCCTAGCCTACTCACTAATATCTAGCTATTTACTAATAAGTGCAATTAGCCATTTGTCTATCTTTGCCTATAATCAATCACATCCTAAGAACCCAACTCATTATTGTTAATTTGTGTTATTTGTGACTGTTTTCAGGTGCTAATCAAAACCAAAAATCCCCCATTTAATATTCGTGTCACCCCCTAATTTGAATGATGTCTTTACTCAATAATTTTTATTCCTCTGATTGATTTGACCATGTTCATACTTTCCAATTGAATCTGAAACACGTACCGCTCCCTGTTGGATTCGACCCCAACTCATTTAGTTAGGTTATATACTAATTAACGATCTTTGATGCTTAGAATTAGATGTAGTGTCTTTGATAAAGTTATTCAATCATGGTACGGCACTCTTTAACCACCATTTCGAATACACCTGAAACAAATTTACTCATCCTAGCCCTTGAATCGGCAACCACTCTTGGAGCATACTTGGACAATTGTGTGAACTTTAGAGCATATTCCCTTACACTCACACTCCCTTTGTCGAAGGTTAATGAACTCAAGCACCTTGGATTCCCTCATCTCAAGGGGAAAGAACCTATCAAGAAACGCAACCTTGAACTTCTCCCAATCAAGAGGATCTATATCTTTCCGTCTCCCTTCCTTCCATTGGTTGAACCAAATTTAAGCCACACCTTTTAGTTGATAAGCGACCAATTCCGCCTTTTCCACCGGCCTAACTCCCACGATCATCAAAACCTTATAGACCTCATTAATAAACTCCTGAGGATCTTCCTCAACCTTATAACCATGAAACTCCGGAGGATTCATCCTAGTGAAGTCCATCACTCTAGATGTCGTCATGCCCATATTTGGGTTCATGAGAACCGCAACCTCTGTATTGGCTTAGGCCATTATGGCTTTATCCAACACTTGAAAAGCATCCCTAAACTTTGCATTAGTCACTTGCTCAGCCAAAGGATCGATCGGAACTTGAGGAGCTTGGGGAGGAGCTTCTTGTTCCTCATTCTCCCTCGCATCCTCTCTACAATAAGCTCTACGGGTAGCCCTATCTTGAAGGACATAGGATAAGGATCAGGAGAGAGACTTTATAAAGTTAAATTATATCATATGAATTTTGAGAAATGAAAGAAGTGAAGTTTCCTAATAATCTTATAGCCTCTCATTCATAAATGTGGTGCGCTTCACACTTATGAGCAAGACTCTACTAAATGTGGCATATGAGACATCCTAGGACCATTCTAAACATTGTGCTCTGACTACCAAGTTTGTCACGACCTAGGGGTACCCCCTAGATGTAACATGGCAGATGGAACCCAAAAGGACCCCATACGAGCCACTTAGCTTTCAAAACATAAGAAATAGAACAATACGAGTAAAACAATAGTCCAAGTCCAATAGTTTTCATAAAAGAAATGCAGAAGTGTAAAACACTTTGTCTCAATATAGCCATCTAGTACATTAGAATGAAATTAGGACTATCCCATACATCATGTACAAAAGTGAAACATAAGAAAAGGAACTAAACAATGAAAGTCCATCCTCGAAGCATGGGGACTCTATAGTTCGAGAATCTTGAAAATAAACCACTAGCCATGAAACTGATGACCCTGACTGTCGGACCCTACATTTGGGGAAATGTAGGCAAGAGTATGCGTTAGTACAAAACAATTTAACAAGTATAATAACTATACATAAAACATTTATATCATGCTAAAAGGGACATTTCATTTCACGACACGCAATTACCAAGCTAAAACACTATATAAGAGAGTTAGGTAACATAAGTCATAAAACCACGGTGAATGCAAGCTAATCATATTTAAATCCTTTTAAAACATATGATATACTTCTTGAAGTAAACTTAGTTCATTATTAATGTTGGGTATTAGCCTTTACTAACACAGAGACCATGTGAGCTATAACATGATCTTCATGGTGTCTCCCACACAGGAAAAAGGGTTGTCCTACTTGCCAAAGTAAAACCATGAACTTCTAGCTTCAGTGGATCCACTAGCTAATGTCTATCTATAAAATCATCCTATGAGGGAACATAGACAAGGGATAAGGAGATTGCTTCTAGAAACTCGGTCTCTACTCATGGGAGAGCTTTCATCTCAATATCCTCTCGGTGCTAAGCATAAATCCCACAGAATAGTCATTTCTTCTCATTCTTATAATCCATGGAAAGGCACATCACCTTACCAATCCAAGCTAAGTTATCATCCATGGAAAGGTATCATTCCTAACCAATTCAAGCTAGGTTCATTAGGATAGGTCATAATCTTTTATTCAATTAGATGAGAAAGCCTTTCAACCTTTGAATCCTTATTATGTGATAAAACCTTTAACATCTTACTCTTATGTGTATATGAGAAAATCCTTTCAGTAACACATCATCATCATCAATGCATACATCACTCTCAAAGTGTCCTTATAACATTTGCATAGATTTCATAAGAAAATGCATAAATCCATAATTTACCTTTCAAGGTCAAAACCCACTTTCAATCATAAACATTTAGAGAACAAGGGTTAGATATGTCTTTCATCACAAATTCATGTAAATCTAGCAATACATACTTAATTTCATAAAACTCTTCCTTTAAGATCAAAATCCCATATCATATGATTCATAACTTGAAAACATGGGGATTACATGGGTAAATGGGGGAAATCATCAAAAAATCATAGAACTTCATCAATTCATGCATAAGAGATCATAATTCAACCATTTAAATCAATAATGAAAAGAACCTGTGATAATTGAAGAAAACCTTAACTCAATTGGGGAATTCTACCTTTAGAAATAGAGGAATTTTAGTACTCCGTGAACGGAAGGAATCCATGGATGAAAACTATCACACCTCAAAGCCAAATTCTTATCTTCAATAGGGGAATTGAGACTTGACTTGAAACCCTAGGTTGAACCCTTCTTCTTCTTCAAGTTCTAAAGAGAGAAATATTTTGGAGAGGAGATTTGATCTTCTTTTAGATTCTTGAGAGAATGGGTCTTAAATTGGGGAAATTTGGGGGAGAACTCTTATATAGGTATTTATATGAAGGGTAAAACAACGTAGTATTGAATTAAAATAATCTGAAAAGACTTTAAAGACCTTCACTTAAAAACTGAAAATAAGGCACGCTGGTGTTGGCTAAAGTCCACTCAGCGACTCACCAAGTGAGCCTTTAGCTCGCCGAAATTTACAGTAAGTCAAGGCAATGTGGATTCGACATTGGCAACACACCGAATGGAATGACAAGCTCGACTTAGCTCGACTAAAGTTCTAAAACACTAGGCATCAGAGATCACGCCAAAAGGTAAGGTAGGTCTACTCAGCGGACCACCAAGGCAACTCGCCGGATCGTCAAGTTGAATAAGAAGTGACTATTCTCCCTTCTCTGAATTCGAGGTGTTATGATCTATGTTTGTGTTTGATAATGCTTGTCTAAGAGCATTTGAGGCGCTGAAAGAGAAGTTGACTTCCATACCAATCATTATTTAACAGGATTAGGGACAAACATATAAAGTGATGTGTGATGCAAGTGGGGTGGCACTCGGCATAGTATGGAGCCATAGGAGAGAAAAGATTCTTCATCTTATATATTATGCGAGCAAATCTTTAAATGGTTCTCAAAAGAACTATATTGTTACTAAAAAAGAATTTCTTGATGTAGTCTTCGCATTTGAGAAGTTTAGATCCTATTTCCTTGGCACTAAAGCTATTGTTCATACTGATCATTCGGCATTAAGGTATCCTATGGATAAGTAGGATGCAAAAGCAAAGACTGATTAGATGGGTATTGTTACTGCAAGAATTCAACTTTGAAGTGAAAGATAGAAAGGGAATAGAAAACCAAGTAGCTGATCCCTTGTCCAGATTAGAAGAAGAGGCTATGATAAAGCAGGAGAATGGAGTTGACATAAATGATGCATTCCTCAATGCACAGGTATTGACCGCTTCTATTGACCTTATTCCTTGGTTCACAAATTTTGCCAATTATTTGGCAAGTGATTTGGTGCCTTCGGATCTGTCATTTAACTAGTGAAGAAAATTCATGTCTTATGTGAACAAATTTTTTTGGGAAGAGCCTTACTTATTTCATATTTGTGCTGATGGGATTACTCATCAGTGTGTGCCTGAGATTGAGATGATGAGTTTATTAGAGGCATGTCATTCATATCCTATTTGTGGACACCACAGTGGTATCTAGACTGCTCATAAATTCTTGTAGTGTGGGTATTACTGGCCTACTATCCACCAAGATGCTCGTGACTTTGCCAAATCTTGTTATCATTGTCAAAGAGATGGACGTATTTCTAGCAAGAAAGAACTCCAAATGAAACTAATACTGGTGATTGAGTTTTTTGATGTTTGGGGTCTTAACTTCATAGGTCCGTTTGTGAGCTCAAATAGGATTAAGTATATTCTTGTAGCAGTTGACCATATGCCTAAATGGGTGGAAGTTATTGCGCTTTCAAACAATGAAGGGAAGAGCGTTATCATGTTTCTGAAAAATAATATTTTCTCCAAATTAGTACATCAAGGATGATTATTAGCGATGGAGGTTCTCACTTTTGTAATAAGTTATTCAAGGCGTTGCTTGAGAAGTATGGTGTTTGTCACAATGTAGCAACCCCTTATCATCCTCACTCTAGTGGGCAAGTTGAAGTGTTGAATAGAGAGATTAAGAAAATCCTTGCAAAGACAAAATGCATAAAGAACTGATTGGTCCAAAAGGCTTGATGATACTCTATGGGCCTATCACACCGCATTCAAGACTCCCATAGGTATGTACCCCTACCAACTTGTGTATGGGAAGTCTTTCCATTTGCGTGTAGAGTTAAAGCACAAAGAAATATGGGCACTCAAGAAGCTACATTATGATTGGGATGTTGCATCAAGACAAAGATTGAATGAGATGAATGAGCTTGATGAGTTTTGCCTAAAAGCATATGAAAGTTCAGCCTTTCACAAGGAGAAGATGAAGAGGTACCATGATCAAAATATCGAAAAGAGTGAATTTATTCCTAGTGATTTAGTGCTCTTATTCAACTCAAGGTTGTGCTTATTTCCTGTCAAGTTTATGTCCATTCAAAGTGATACAATTATTTTCACATGGAGCAGTTAAACTTGAGAATAATGAAGAAACGAGGTTCAAGGTGAACGGGGAACGAATTAAGATCTACTTGGTGAAATCTCAGGTAGTCAATGAGGTGATAGAAAAATAGAGCCTTGGCGAAGTGTGATTAATCAAGGTGTATGCATCGTGCCGCGACGTTAAATCAAGCACTACTTGGGAGGCAACCCAAGATGTAAAGTCTATCCAATTTAAGGAGTTTTTGTCGACTTTTATGAATTTTTAGTATTTTCTATTGAATTTTATTGTTTTTGAGTCTTAGTATTGGCTAGATTATGGTAGAATAGGGTCCGTGTCCAAAAAGAGTCCTGAAAATATAAAAAGGAACTATTGATGTTTGTTATGTGTGTAGGAAAGAAATGGACAATATGTAGAAATTTTTTGGTGCAAGGGTCTACAGTTCCCATCGACGGTCTGTCATTCAGTCGACGAATCGTAAATCCCAAGTATGTTTTCTAAAAGTTCACGAAGTGTTGAAGGAACCACGGACCCATCCACAAACCGTCATTTCACCAAAGGACTGTCGATGGTCTTTCATGGGTCCAAGTTAGGGTTAGTCAGTCGACCCGACCCAGACCCCAAAATTAATAAAACGTTTCATTTTTTAAAATATCCCCCCATTCTCTCTATTCTCCCAACCATTACAAATGGTTATTCTGTACAAATGCCCACCCCTTTTACATCTATTTACACCCGTTAATCTCCCCCACTACACACATATAAACCCATTTTCCCAATTTCATTCCCTATTTTCCATTCTTCCTCTTTCCCAAATTCCATTTTATTCCTCTACCAAAAGAACAATAAAAAGGGTTCAAGATCGGTGTCAATACTTGCTTGGAGTCTAAAGAGCTTAAAGGCACACTCATACAACTTTGCACTACTTGTAAGGTATACGTATTTGAACTTGAACTATTAAATTCATAGTTGAAATCACAAAGTTGTACTTGACCTTGGGTATGAAATTACTTGTGACAATTAATTGATATAGTTCTAATGAACCCTATGAACAGTGGTTTGGTGAGTGTTGTTGTTTAATTTGATTTAAATTTGTGATTGTTACTTCTAGTTGAGTTCTTGACTTAGGGTTTTGATTTAGTCTTGTTCGTATGTGATTAATTGCATGTTTGAAACCCTAGGGATGATAGAATAACCTAACAATATGTTGAAATGCATGTTCTAGAAGTATTTTGGTAGTTGCAATCGTGTTTGTATGTGTTTTGTTGAAATTATGAATTTTGTTATCTATTACAAGTACTGGTCGATGACCGCGACCAACGTGCCGTGGGGCAACATACGGACCATAGGTCTAGTCCCATTGATCAGCCACACAACACAATAGTTTAAGTTATGAACCACGGTTTGTCTTACGGTCCGTCGTTCTATCAACGGACCACTCTGGTGAACCATCGTTATAGATGGGACCTAAAATTTGGCTTCCTGACATATAGTGGGCATGACGGTCCGTCATTTATTCGACAGCCCGTCAGTACCTACTGTAGATCCTAAAAACAGCTATTGCCTCAAATCTTTTTTATGTTCAAAATTTTTTATTTTACATTTTTACTGGTTTATTTTGGGTACTTTGGTAACTAATAAGTCTCTTATAGATGAAATAGCACTCAAGAAGGTGAAAACTTACAAACGACAAGGAAAGTCGAAGTCTGTGGACCCTTCAAGCTAACTGATAGAGGATTTTGATGGGTTAGAGTATGAACCCAAGAATCTTAAAACTTCCCCCATCACATCGCGGACTACTATGCATCACTCTCAACAAGTTGTGTTGTACGATAATGAGGAGTCACCCAAACATGAGTCCACTCCCTAGTTTGGGGAGGGGGCCAACCTTTCAATACAGAGAATAGGGAGTCAATTTCTAGCTCGGCTCCAGCAAGGATTCCAGCTCTAATTTAGTTTCCACCTCAGCTTCTAACACCACTAGTACTGGTGAGGCCCATGACCCTCCAAGTATTAGGGTTGAGCCAGTTTTGTTGTCCACAGAGCTAAATCGATGGTGAGTTGAGGCGCAGTTCTAGATATACATGGATGGGCTTTATGTTAATAAGCACCAGAAGTTTTCCCTGACCCTTACCGAGGAGAGACGTGTACTTACTAGCAACCACAGATTCTTGGGTTATTCACTTGGCACAAGTGTGACAGGATAGGGACAGATCTAGGAAAGTATACTTCATAGATTGTTAAAGAGTTATATGCTTCATATGCATCAATGGTGGAAACTTCCATGCAACCACAAGCTAAGCCATTAGCCCAGCCTCCTCTATATACCACATTAGTTCGAGGTTTCCCCATTGACATTTCAAACACTACCATCCGCCGTGTTATTTATGGTTAGACAAACACTCTGCGGATTAATACATCGGAGAATGACTACAGGATGGGGATTGTGAAAGCAGGGACTTTATGAAAGACACCGAGCAACGAGAGTCCTTACAAAGTTTGATGGCCTGTCACATTATTGATAATAAAGAGGGCATCGAATGGGTGCATGATATGTCATTGCTCATCTGAAAGAAAACCCTGAGCTTTGCAGCAAAAATTTTCTTGTCCATCATATAGACTAGTTTGTCCAATACACAGGAGGACAAAGTGGTGACTTGGAATCAAGCAGTGATGTTGGCAACTATTATGGAAGGTTTGGAGATTGATTTCTCTTGTATCCTTATCACAGATATACATGAGATGGTATGTCAAAGGACGACCAGCATACCCTTTCCTTGCCTTATTTTTCATCTATGTAGAGAGCCTTCGGTGCCTATGTGGCATTGTGACAGGCTGATAGAGGAACCTAATAATATTGATGTCGGCCTCATTAAGGAAGATGCAGACCTAGTAGCTCCGAGAAAAGGTAAATAGATTGACTTACCTCCCATGGGTGATGATACTATTGTTGATTTTGAGAAGGTTCGGGTCGAGCGGGCAGATGATGAAATTATTCCTGCCACTAATTTCACGTATCAGAACGATTCATCCAATTATAAGGGTCCACAATTGCTAGTCAGTATAATAGCCAACCTAAATAAGTAGGGGTCGAATCCCACAGGGAGTGGTACATGTTTAAGAATCAATAAGAAAGTATGAACATGCTCAAGTCAATCATTGGAATAGACATTATCGAATAAAAACATAATTTAAATCAGGGGTGACACCAATGTCAAATAACAAGGGGGTTTTATTGTAATTATCACCTACAACAATAGCAAATAACAAGGACAAAAAATAATGAGATGTGTTCTTGGGATGTGATTCGATTATGGACTAATGTAGACAAATGGGTAATTGCAACTGTTAGTAAATAGTTGTAAATTAGTGAATAGGCTAGACAATAGAGGAAGTAAACTTTCTCTCGAGTTGAACCCATGACAACCCAATACACACATACCATCAATTCAATAATCTTGGTTTTAAAACCTCTCTCTCGAGCAGGCCAAAAACACGAAGGTAGGATTGCATTTGCAACTACAATCATTTAATTTTAACCATAATTAATGATTAAAACCACTTCTAAACAACATTTAGACTAAAAATTAGCACTACTCATCAGCGAAATTAACCCATAATCACATAATCACAACCCAAGAATTGGGGTTTTAGCTAGACATCATAAAAAGATAAAAATAGTTACCAAATTGTGCTAGGACTCCATACTGGTGGTGCTAGGACCACCGCCTATGCTAGAGCTGGAGTAGGAGAAGTAGTGGCCTAAGGGGTCCTGATCCTAGATGGATCATTCAGCCTTTTTTAACGCAGATCTTCACTCTGGACTGCTAGTAGCTCATCCTCAGGCTCAGAAGTTGCAACCTATTGCTCCTAATGCTCACTCTCGCTCTCATAAGTGGTGAGGTGAGTGGCGTAGATATAGTCACTGTTAGAAGCTCATCTCCGGTGATGCAGGTACAGGTGCCTTACCTTTTCCCTTTCCTTTCCCACCTGTTGTGGGATGTTTGGTAGCCTTAGCCCTTGATGTAACTACATCCTCATTATTGGATATTTCCTTGGCCCTCTTGTGAGGTGGCATGTCTTTATCGGCCATTTTTGGTCAAGCCATGTCAGCAAAAGCATCAAAAAGAATTAGAAGCAGTTTAATCAAATGCACAGAAAAATAGTTGTAGACAACTTGCTGATCGGTACGACGAGTCACCGAATCAATTTGGAGAGCTAAATCAGGATCGCTGAAAGGATTGGCTCAAAAAATTCCAGAAAAATTTGGCATGTAACCGATGGGAAGGGCCTTTTGGAGAATCGCCAACAATATTCGGTCAGCAAGGACTACCTAGTCGAAAGTTACAGTGCTTTTAGGGATTAGAGGAGTAGAAAAAGGAAATTAAGAAAGACCTTCAGCTAATAGTCGAGTGCACACGGCGAACTCAGGCTTCTCACCGAAAGTTACAGAACCTAACTCAGGATTAAGCATAAAATTAATGGTGATAAGGGGGAATTCGGTGAACAGCTGAGTGGTTCGACGAGCTTGACTCAGCTCGCCAAACAACCCCACGTGCCTACCTTCAACCCCATCTTCCAAATTCAACCCCACATCCCCCGTAAACAAAATCAAAACATGCACCATTTCAATTAAACTAAGACCCATTGTACCCATGCCCCCGGGATACTTAGACTTCTCCCGATTTTGCCACATTTGGCAATTTCATGACTATTGTCCTTAAGAATGACGTCAACTGCTCCATCATTAGGCAAATTACATCATTTGGCACAAATTCGGGTTACTTTGAATTCACCCAACTAGACCCAACAATTATTTAAGCACACCCACCAATTATAATCACTTTTAAGCACGAAACATTTGGGAAATCAATGGTATAGGCATTATAGGCACGATATTCAAATTAAAATAGGCACACAAGCATAAAATTATGATCAGAGAGGCCCAGCACACATCACTAAGATAAAGATCAATGCATAAGAGTAAAAATCGCTAAATATAAACTCGAGGTTCAAAAAACCAACCTTTGAAGCCGAATAATCAAGTTGTAAAGCTAGGCGGCAAAGAAATCCAACTCCGAACACAAACTTGACGACTAAAATATGATAAAAATACAAAAATACGAAAGATGTTGTGCGGGTGTGAATTTTGGGAGTTGAAAACTGAGTGAAAATGAAAGAGTTTGAAATTTTAAACCTTTGGCCTTTAAAAACCATCCAGTTCTCGCCCATTTGGTGACATAAGCTTTTCTCACCGACCCACTCAGTGACATACCAAGTGGTCACTTACCTCACCGAGTTTTATAGGACCTCCAGTTGATGTAGGGGTCCAAATAGTGAACTAAGTTGAGATTGCCGACTTGGTCAGGGATTCGCCAATTTGCTCCTGGGCTTGCTGAGTTTTATAGACTCCAATTTCAAGATGTCTTAAGTCTAACAGCGGTCTAAGTCGGGCTCATCGACCTCTTCGGAGATGCGCCGATTGGACATTTAGCTCGCCAATCTCTACCTTTTTAACACATCCTACACTTTAACATGCACAATTAACACACCAATATTTCTAAAACAAAAACAAAGCATTAAAACCTTGGGTTGCCTCCCAATAAGTGTCTTAGTTAATGTCGTGGCACGACACAAGTCCCCACTTAAGTTTCATTTGTGGAATTTGCCTTATTTTCACAAAGCAACCCACCATCTTGTTGTAGGTAGAAGTAAGACAGCACCTGGTCCATTCGGGACTCTACAAGCTGAATAAACATGGAATGAAAGGTTGTCATGTTATTCAGCATCAAGACAATTTGTTTTATCTCTCACAATACTCTATCGTGTTCTTCGACTTTATGAAGAATGAGTAAGAACTCCTCCTCTATTTGTCCACCCTCATGCTCCCTTATCCTTCGATGCTCGTGAGGTGGAATGTACCTATCTTTTTTTGGTACATTACTTCCAGTTCCTTGACCTCTTTGGCCAAGATATCCAGCTGACCAAACAATGTGGCCAAGTGTTGGTCCTTCTCTATCTCCTTGTTTGTCTTGGCCATACAATCAAAGATTTGGATTGTCGCATCAAACAACTAGATAAGAGTAGGTCAGCCACTATTCTATTTTTAGGGCCAAGAACCCTGTAAAAGCATTCCAGAAGCATCTTATCCAGAATTTCATGAGTTGGCATTGCTGCAATAGGGCATTGAATCTCAGCCAAAACTCATGGATTGACTCCCCCGCCAATTGTTTGAAACTTAGAATGTCATCCCTGAGAATTATCATCCTCAAAGGAAAGAGTTCCATTTGTTCACCGTTGCTACAACACGTGCTCCTTTCTTCTGTTCTAGAAAAGCAACACAAAAACCAAAACTAAAAATAAGTAGATTCAACAATGACTAACAAGAACAAAATCCAACTTAACTAAAAATTCTCAAACAACACCACTCCCCGGCAGCGGCGCCATTTTGATTTCACATACCAGGACATTTCATCCAATTTGAAGTGTCAACGATCGCCAATTAGTATAATAACCTAACAAAATGAGTTAGGGTCTAATCCCACAGGGAGAGGTACGTGTTTGAGAATCAATAAGAAAGTATGAACATGCTCAAGTCAATCATAGGAATAGACATTATCGAATGAAAACATAATTTAAATTAGGGGTGACACGAATGTCAAATAACATGAGGGTTTTTTATTGTAATTATCAACTACAATAACAACAAATAACAAGGAATAATAATAATGAGACGGGTTCTTAGGATGTGATTCGATTATGGACTAATGTAGATAAATGGGTAATTGCAACTGTTAGTAAATAGTTGTAAATTAGTGAATAGACTATATTATAGAGGAGGTAAAATTTCTCTCCAATAATTTACCCCGAATCAAGTTGGTTTCTCTTGAACACCAACAAGCAAGCAATTAAGAACATCCTATGCCATAGTCTATTCACTCTCTCGAGCTGAATGTGTGAAAAAGGGTTTAGGATTCACTCTCTCGAGTTGAAATCATGACAACCCAATACCTACATACCATCAATTCAATAATCTTGGTTTTAAAACCTCTCTCTCGAGAAAGCCAAAACATAAAGGTAGGACTGCATTTGCATCTACAATACTTTAATTTTAACCACAATTAATGATTGAAATCACTTCTAAATCGGATTTAAACTAACAATTAGCAATACTCATCAGCTAAATCACCCTTAATCACCCCAAGAATTGGGGTTTTAGTTAGACATCATAAAAATATAAAAATCGTTACCAAATTATGTTTCCATCAATTGGGTAAGATTAATTTCGTCTTTACAAAGGTCCAAATTGAAGAATCTCAAAGACCGCTTCCAATTTCTCAAAAAATGGAAATCTTCAATTCTTCAAAGCTAAGGAAATTAAGTCTCAATACTCAAAAATCAAACCCCAAAATTACTCTAATAGATGTTCAGAATAAAATTTGATACTAAACATAATGTTTGAAAATGTATTTATAGTCGCCAAAATTATGCTGCGAAGGACCATTCGACGCAGTAAGTCGGGGGGTCACTAGTCAACTCGGCGATCCACCCTTTGGTTAGTTCCAACGCCTTATTGCTTTGGCCCTCAGCATCCTTAAGTTTTGTAACTTTGGGTGATCCAACAGTGCATCGCGGAACCACTCGGCGACACGTCAACTGCTCCTTTCTCTCGCCAAATCTATTTTCTCCTTCAGGGCTCTGCACACTGGAACTTTAGACGGTCAAGAGGCCATTAGGTGACTCGCCAAAGGGACTCAGCGATCACCAGGTCTTCTTTTCTTCGTTCTTTCAACTGCCTTATTCCTTTTTGCCCATTAATGTCCATGCTTTGTTCCTCACTCCATATACCTGGAAATCAAGGGTTTTACATTAGTTATTGCCACAAAATAAGCATTTGAGGACACTAAATCTATCCAAATAAAGCCCTAAATGAGTCCAAATCATAGACACATCAGCCACCAATGTGGTTCCCGCTGTGCAGCAGCCTCCCCCTTCCACTTCATCTGGTCATGCTAGCACACCTCGTGCTCCTACCCTTTCTAGGTTTGCTTTGCTACCACATGCTCGAGTCTAGAAGCTGGAGAGTTAGATGGACACTTTTCTACAACATATGCGGCCTTGGATGAAGAAGTTTTTTGAGGAGTTAGAAGCAAAGATGGAGCCAGCAATCGATAGAAAGATTCAGGCAGTGCATTGGAGGATAGATGCAGTTGAGCTCATGGTGATAGAAAGGTATCAGCCAGGGCCCAGTGTTGATCTAACTACTTTCCAAAAGGAGTTACCCAAAATCCAATCTGATTTTAATATTCTTTCTGCCACAGTCAAGGCTTCCCAGAGCCTACACCTGAGGTTGATGTAGATGACCCAACTCACAATCCTTCCTTGGGGTTTTCTTGCCTGTGTTCTTTCTCCCCAAAGAACTGTTTTAAATTTCTATTGAATTAGCATGTTTAGGATAGTACAAGTGTAGGAGTAGACTAAAATGAAAGCACGATGGCATAAGAGAATTAAAATTGATACCCTGCAAATGTTAATTATGTGTTATATATGTGGGCTTGATAAGTAGAATGTGTTGGATCTTTATATGACATGATAAGAAGCGATATGATAGCATGACTTAAGCGAACTTGAACTAGATGCGTTAATGATTTGATAGCGAAACAATGTGTCATGTGTGTGTGAGGTTGTTTGCATAATCATATGGTGGGTGCCAATCTAGAACTTGCCCCGTTAGTCTCGCTAAGATGATTTAGACTGGAAAATGGGAAATGATCAAAGGTCGTTGTTGCTAATAAAGTCTACTCAAGCCTAACAATAACCAACCCAAAAATAAATGCTCCCTTTGATACAAATGTTTGAGCCTAACGAAAACCATTTTTTTAAATACTTCTAACTCACCTCCCCTAAGAAACTCTATTTTGGCCCTAGTCCCTCCTTGTACATTGTGCACCTCAACTCAGGCTAAAAGCCTAAATTGAGGGTGGCTAGTTCGTAAGTTACTGTAATCTTGTCCCTGGTCCTCTTGGGGACATTGTGCATCTCAACTTGTGCAAAATACATATGTTGATGGTGGCAACGGTAAAGGAAAACTACAAAAGGGGTATGAAAAGAGTTGTTTGTAGAAAAAGAAAAATATGAGCAAAAAATATACTGAATGGTGTGACTGAATCAAAAAGAAACAAAAGAATGATAATGCTTGAATAAAAAGATGAAATAAGTAGGAATGAAAGTCAAAGTCTCACCCACTCTTAAATAAGTCATAGGAAAAGAGCATAAAACAAAAATATGTCAAAAACTAGTTGTGAAAGAGTAAAATAGCCATGTAATGTCAAAAAGGGCAGAAGAGGTACTAAATATCCAAATGTACCACACCTGACCCTGAGCCTGTGTTACAAGCTACTACAGTGATCCTAATTAACCAGTTTAAAGTCAAAGAAGAGAAAATAAGGGTAAACCTATTGTATTGACCACTAACTATACTTGAATTCACTTCTAAGTGTGAGCGTATACTGAATCCCTAGATAAAACATCAAATTTTGTATGAATAAGGGATTTCTTTGTGGTGAGGGCATAAGTTACATCGTTGAAGAGTCAGAATCTTGGTGATTGTTGTTTGTGTATGTATGATGTATGTTGGTGTGTCTATGTGATGTTTAGATCCGCATGTGTTAGCCTGTTGAGTCTAATTGAGAAGATTTGCACTATGCTGAAAATAGTTGAAAAGGGTAGTTGCTAGAAAATGACATGTGATTGCTTGAGTTTGTGTGTTGCTTTTACATGAGCGTCATTTAGAGTTTGTTGTGTCGCTTGAGGACAAGCAATGATTTTAAATTGAGGGTGTTAATGTACCATGAGTTTACAGTATTTTTGATGCATTAAACTTGGAGTTTTGCATGAGTCTTAGGCATTTTGTTAATAGATGTTATAGTATTTTGAATAAATTTTGCAAGAAATAGGTTTGGAGCGGTTAGAGTTGAAAGTAGATGAAGTAGCAGAAAATGGCCACTAACAAGCCTACCCATGAGCCGTCATTTTGTTGACGAGCTGTAGGTGGAGGTGTGGATGGATTTTTCAAGGAATTCTGACTAAGTGTGGAACATGCAGTTGGAAAGTTTGAAAGCAGAGCAGGGGTCTTCATTTCAAATGGTCTTTGATAGATTTTTGAAATTGGAAAGATGCTCAGTCCACTCTCTCTATGTAAGCCACTGACGAGTCGTGAGTCCATTGACGGACCGTTATTGATGGGGTGTCGATAAATTTAGAAAGATGAGTTTCAGTACTTGAACCACGAGTGTACAAGATGGACTATGCTTAGCCCTATGGGTCATGGGTCATGACCGTCGATTGAAGATCACATAATTTTGGCCACTTGCAAAGCAACGGTGGAAGACCACGGCTCGTCACTCCTTTGACGCACCGTAGGTGACCAGCCATTGACGAAGCTGCCCAAATTGGAATTTTTGAAACTTCCTTTTCCTACTTGGTTTAGGATTTAGTTTCTATAAATATTAGTTCTATTTTTTGTTTTGGGGTGGTCAGACCTTTTGTTGTACCAAAGCTTTGAGAATTATTTGGCAAATACTTCTGGAATTTAATTCTTAAAGTTGGTTTATGTAATTTGTGTTTGTTCTTCAATTCCAGATTTCGGATTTCATATATTCTAATTGTAAGTATATTATTTATATTTCAAACCCTAATATGAATTGTGATTATTTAAGCATGAATAGCTAAATCCACAACGAGGGTTTTGGGAACCATGAGAATTAACAATATAAAACCAATAATTAAGTAATTCTTGAATAGTGTTTATGCATGTATTGTTAATCCCTTCATTTTGAATGCTTTTTAAGGTTGCCAATGTTAGAACTCGCCTTATTCCTACTTGACAGACAAAGGAAGTAATGAATGAGAAAGGGATTGAACAACGGAGATTTAGATGTAATAATCCGTTATTTAATAGCCTGACCCACCTATCGCAAAGGCTAATCTGGGGTTAAGGGTAAGGGTTAGTAAAGCATACACTTGTAGACGGACCAAGTTGGGTGGTGAAATTCCCTATTTGGAGGACCAATCACTTAGAGATACATAACTTACAAACCTTGCATGTTAACACTAGGATAGATTTAATATTATTAGGATTAGTGCGTTAAGAACTTGTGGGGAACACATGTACCCTAGTTTTCATCTCATATTGATTTTACAAACTGCGAATTGTGATTCCTTGATACTACAAAACAATCAACTATTACTTTATTTACAAATTCCCCTTTTTACGAAAGTAATTTGACTAAGAGTAAATAACCATAAATTAGCCTATGTCTAGATGATATTTATCGTGGGATTGACCCTAACCTAAATTTAGGTTATTTATTAGACAGCGATCGCTTATACTTCTCTACCACCTATTAGCTTGTTTTGGCCTCAGCAGATAGTGACACTACAGGGTTCTTGAGGACACAGATGGATTGTTATATCAAGTCTATGGGTTGGGTAGACCAAGCCAATGGATCGGATAGACCGAGCCTACGGGCTGGGTAGATTGTAACTATGGGGCAACATATATGTATTGTATCACTGAGCCTCAAACTTGTGTTGCTTCATGGCACATGTACATTCGGACAGTTCAGCTCAAATTATTATTTGGATCCATGTAAGGGGGCTAATATGGGGAATTATCAATTGTTTGTGCTCGTTAGGACTTATAATGATTGATTGTTATTTCTATCTTATGGGCCTAGTTAGGTTATTGATATTTATGTGTTTATATTATCTAATTTTAGGAAGATAAGGTATTTTACTTGTGTTTCACCCCTACTCTTTTCATCCAATATATATAGTTCAGTTTTACCTTTTAGTTTACCTTACAAGCTCGGTATATTATTTTGTGCAGACGCCCCTTGTCGGGGGGCACTACATTCATGCATACGGGTCTGACCTACCGACTAGCACAACTTAATCTTTTTTTTTTCAAAAAATCAGCAGAATCCTAGAAAAAAGGTAAACTCCATGGATGCTTACATTCTCAACTCGGATGTTCACTGGAAGTTGCTCTACGTTGTGAGCTCATCGTTGTGGTATAATTTTCTTATCGATTTAGGATCTGGTTGTTGTTGCTGCAACAAGGTAGAATTTTAATTGTATTATTTCAGACATTTTGATTGAGGTAGTCTTATTTTTACAACCCTCCTTAGTCAGAGGCGGATCTAGGATTTGATGGTCATGGGTGCTCAATTCCTTTAACATGAAATTGCTAGTCAAGCATTCTTTTTATAGAAGCTTGCTAATAATTTTTTATCTAGTAAGTGAAATACAAAAAATAGGAAAATGGAAACGCTAGAAAGTATACAAGCAAAAAGTTTGTAAAAAGGTATAAAAAAAGGTCAAAAACTATAAAGAAGTTTCATTTTTGTGAACAAAAATTAGGGGGTTTCACCAGGATTTGAACCCCTGATGTCAAGCTTCAACAATCTTAGCATTCAACTCCACGACCAAAGCACCCACATGACATTTTGTTTAATGGGTGCAGAAGAATATCTCATATAATTTTTTTAGCATTTTTTCTATAGAGATGTAAAGTTTCCGTCGGGGTCAATGGGTGCTCGAGCACCCATAACTCAATACGTGGGTCCGGCCCTGTCCTTACTTTAGTTTCACCTTTCAATTTACCTTACATGCTCGATACATTATTTTTTTATTGATTCCCCTTGTCGGGGGGCACTGCATTCTTGCCTGCAAGTCTTGAGCAACGATCTGACAAACATGCCAAGTAGCACAACCGCCAATCTCGCCGAGGCTTTGTCCTGTCCAAGCGTTATATTCATAGAGGCTTGTAAACTAGTGTGTTGGATTGTATAGCCACGTTATTGGTCATGTTGGCCTTGCTTTCTAATTGACTAATGTTTGATAGTTGCTTGACATATTTGTTAGTTACGTACCTTTTTTCAATTCATGTATAGAGATCATGGTGGCTTTGACGGCCCATATAGAATTTATACTTTCTTAGATACCATGGAGGCCTCAACAACCCAAATAGGCTCCCATGCTACTTTTTTCTTGCTTTATATATATTGTTGTTTTATTTGTAAAGCACTTATCAGGGGACTTGCGAGCTGAGGGCTTATTTTTAAGCTAAGATATACTTATTTGTTTTCTCATCTGTGTGTGGCTTTGATGAGCCAATAGCAAGTGGTTTAGCAAAGTCGTCTTAGGCCTAAGTTTTGGCATTAGGTGCCAATTGCACTCCTTAAGTTTGGGCCGTGAAAAACTTGGTATCAGAGCAACGTCGTATCAAAGGAGATCTGCAAGCCGTATATAAACGAATCTTGTTTATAAATATGTTGTGCACACATACTATAAGCAAGAAGCCATAGACATTAGTCAGGAATTTACCCTTTTTCTTCTCAAATATGCTCTAGGGTTGAGTCATAAGAGTTGAGATCTTTGTCTTATGATTAAATTGTATTTTGTACAGAGAAAGAAATGCTAGTGATTTATCAAGCAATAGTTGGCCGGAGGTCATATGCACCAACAAGGGAAGTTACCAGTTGAATGCCACCTTCAAGGATAGTTCAGACAGAGAAGGTAGTACAGACATCTAAGCATCCCTCCCCAGCACCACCATAACATCAAGAGTCCCCAGGACCCACATTACCTCCACCAGCACCTTCACCTCCCCTTATTCCTAGGGGTGGCAAGGGGACGGGGACAGGGACTGAGGGACGGGACGAAGGGGGACTGGATGGGACGGGGGACGGCGCTGGGTGGATTTTGGCCGGGACTGGGATTGGGAGGACGAAAATACATCCCATCCCGTACCACTATATATACAGGATGGGACGGGATATGGGGGGACGGGACGGGACGGGACGAGATGGGGGATTTTTTATTTTTTATGTACTTATTTTTTTATATTGAAATTAAATGTTAATGAATAATATTTTTAGTTTATTTGGTTTTCTATACATTTTTAGCTAATAAATAATGCTTAAGTTTTCAAATTTCAAATTACAAATTTGAGAAGTTCAAATTTGTATTTTAAATATTTTAAAGTAATTTAAATTTGAAATTTCAAATGTCAAATTTTGATTTTTAAATTAAGTATTTTAAAGTTAGTTTAGTATATATGTAAATATGTATGTATATATTAAAATTAAAATGCAAGACAATAGTTGTATAAAAAAGACTTGAATAAAGCTTTCAAATTTATTCAATAAAATCAAATTGCAACTTAGAACTTAGAACTTACAATTTACAAATATTAGTGGAGTAACTAATCTATGCAGCCACCTTCTAGGAAGGGTTCTGTTTCAATAAGTTTTCATATGTAAAACTAATATTTGTTACAAATATTAGATAAGTAACTAATTTACGCAGCCACTTTCTAGGAAGGGTTCTGTTTCAATTAGTTCTCTGATGTAATCTAATATATGTGTTCTCCTTTAAAATTCAATTCTAATTGTCGAATCATATCAATGGTGACATCCTCTGGTGTTGGCAAACTTGCTAGAAACTCTTGTGACTCTAATTCATCGTCAGTAGATTCAATTACCGCTTTAACCTAAGCTTCTTGTCTGGAACTTAACTTTGGCAAATAATAATTCTTTCTCTCAGCGTTAACCTAGTCTCTAAAAAAAACTGATGTTTCCAAACTTTCTTCTGCCAATGAATATCTATGATCGTCAATTTGAAACCTTGTCGCACTAAAAGCAAACTCCGATGCAACTGATGAAGCTTCAATAGCTAGAACATCACGAACCATTTTGCTCAAAATTGGAAATGCAACGCTCGCCTCCTCCACCATGCTAATAAATCTTCATTATCATCTTCATCTTCCACTGTTTCTAAAGATTGATTAAGATATTCTTCAAAATCATCACGGTTAGTAGAATTAAGACCAAGAAAACCTCTCATATAACTTGAAATTCAAGCTTTACTCTGAGGATTAGAAGTTTGACCAACTTCTCCTTGAGTATTTCCTGTGGTTCTATATTTTTATACAAAATTTTTTCTTCTACTTTTATGCTAGACTTACACATTTCACAAGTTGGACTTTCTTCCGGTAAATTTTCTAAAGTATCATAAAAAGTATCAACAAGTGCCTGCACACCTCGTAATTTATACTCAGGATGAAGTAAAGTAGCAGTTAAATAAATTTGAGGAATGGAAAAAAAATATTTTTTAAATTTTACAATCATACCTTTAATTGCAACTCTAAATTTTTCAATTTTTTTGTATTTTGAAAATTGAATTGAAATAGCACAAATATTTATTGATATTGATGAAATACTAGGATAATAAATTCTAGAAAACATGGTTGTAGCATCATAAAAAAGTCTTAAAAATTCTAATAGTTCATTAGTTTGTTCCCAATCATCTTCACAAATTCTATCTAATGGGTCAGCATTATGAGCATTAAACACCATTTGTACGGGTTTTTTATATTCGTAAGCAACTGAAAGCATTTTGAAAAAAGAATTCCACCTTGTTTTAATATGTCTTGGAATTTTTCTTGGTGGCAAATCACAAATTACACAACGCTCATTAAATTCCCTAATTCTAGCAACTCTTTGAGCATAAAAAATCCAGGCAACAGCATATTCAATTTTTATACAACCATAATCAAATACTTCAACACCATTCTGTACAATTAAATTTAATACATGTGCAATACACTAACATGAAAAGCATTAACATCAATTGGACATAATCTAACTTTTAACATACAAGCAACATTTGTATTATTAGATGCATTATCTAATGTGACAGACAATACTTTATCTATAAGCGTGTAATAATCTAGAACACTCAAAATATTTGAAGCTAAATATCGACCAGTTTTTTTCTCTACACATTCTTTATAACTTATGATTCTTTTTTGCAAATTTCAGTTATTATCAATCCAATGTGTTGTAATAGTTAAACAATAATGTCCATTAACACTACGACCCATGTCCGAAGTTATAGACACTCTACAATCTAATATGCTAAACATACAACGAAGATATTAACAATGTTTACCTCGATATACAAAAACATCAGATTTAATAGTATTTCTTGAAAAACCTCTAAACGAAGGATTATAGGTTTGTTGAATATATTCAATAAAATCGGGATGTGAAGGAAAACTATAAGGCAAACCACAAACAGAAACCATTTTAGCTAAATTTTTACGATCTCTTTCCTTATTATATTTACGTTGTGTTAGTGGACCACCGGGGTTAGAAAGATCTAATGTTCCTTGAACCATGTTAGAAGCCCCTATCGATTCATTAACATTAATATCAAAATCATTAACTGGAATTCCTTTTTTCCTATTGGCTAATGCTTTAGCTTCTTTATATTCAATCAGCACACAAGATAACAAATGTCTATTTAAGCCCCCCGTCCCACCTTGACCCCTACCTTGTCTATGTTTAAAAGGTTACTTACACTTATTACAAATTGCAATAGAGTTTTCTTTATCTAAAGTCATAAATTGCCACACAACAGAAGTTTTAGGGCGTTCATACTTCACCTTCTCTCTTGTAGGAGGTATAAGGGATGGGCGTCCACAATTTATCTCCATGAATTTGTAGTTTCAGTTGGAACTTCTGTCACCAGACTAGTAGGTGTATCTTCTAAATCTTCTTCTCCTGGATCAACTTCAATTTTTGCACTTGAATATTCATCAAGTAATATGACCATAACGTCGTTCTAAACTTTCATGATCGAGTTGAACATTTGAATAAATATCATAAGAAGTATCATCAACATAAGTAGAATCATTTGTATTAAATCTAACTCTACGCATTGATTTAGAAGAAGTACCACCATAGTTACTCTTATTTTTTCCCTACTACTTTTTTTATTAAAATTAAATAATTTATTAATGCCACTTGGTTCTTTCTCTTTTCCTTTACCGGTATCTTTTTTGCTAGAACTCATATTTAATTATATGTAAAGTGTAATATAAAAATAATAATTACACAAAAATTAATGATGAAAAATAAAATATAAATATTATGAAACGAATGTACCAAACGTCTGCGTTAATAGCAAACGTTATAGCCGATTCTTGAATCCTGTAGTTTGTTGTAACATGTAATTTGGAACTCCAATACTTGATAGAAAATATGAGAATTATATATATTATAATATAATATGAAAATTTAGAATTGAAATATATGTATTATGATATAATATGAGACTTAAATGATTTGAGATTGAGAGGATATAGAGAATAGATGATTTTGTAAAAATAGTAAGGGATAGAGGGGTATTTATAATATTAAAAATGGGTTAAAGTGTATTTATGATAACTTGAGGGTTTAAATTAAAATATTAAAAGTAGGGGTTGGTAGGGGGTGGTAAGGGGTGTTGGGGAAGTGAAAAAATGGAATAAATCTATTGGGCCCCCACTAGCCGTTGCCCCAACAAATATAATTCAAAAAAAATAAAAAATAATGGATCCCGCAAACCAGCCGGTTCAACCGGGCCGGGACCAGGCCGGGTCGACCGGGACCAAGGGGTAAACCGGCCCCTAACTGCTCCCCCAACCCCAAAATCCCCCCAACCCGCGAACTTATCGGGACCGGGTCCAGCGAGCCAGTTCTCGAACCGATCTCAGGCCGGGCCGTGCCGACCCGGTCCCCCTGCCGCCCCTACTTATTCCTATAGATTAGGAATTCAGGAGTGCAGTTTATATGTTGGCTCAGTTAACAACCACTGAGCGATCGATATTGGTAACAGATATAACCGAACCTCTAAAGGGACAAGGAATTCAATGGTTTGAGAGCTCCCTGCCTTAAGTCCTCCTAGTATATAGGGACAGGGACAGACCGTAGAAAGGATCCTAACCACTTTATTGAATAGCTACGTAGGATTTTCAAGGTTACACATACTTCACCTACAAAGTTTGTTGAGTTAGCACAATTCAGGTTTAGAGACATAGCAGTTCTATGGTAAAATGGTTGGGAGATGTATGGACCAATGAACCCCAACAACTTGGGATCACTGTATTGAGGCTTTTTTAGATCACTATCTACCTTGAGAGTTCCAAGATGCATGAGTTGACCAGTTTTTAACACTTTGCCAAGGCAGTATAAGTGTGAGGGAATATGGGTTGCGATTTGATTCCCTAGCCATGTATGCATTGATGATTTTAGATACGATGGATGCTAGGATACACAGATTTAAAGAAGGGATGGCTTGGGAGTATGTGGAGGCATGTACCATAGAAGCACAAAATAAGGATATTCACATCTCTCGTATTTAGGTGGTTGCTCAAAATCTGGAGGAGTTTAAACATCGGCAATTTGGGACAAAGCAAGCTAAGAGGGGGCAACAAAGGCGGACTAGACCTTCTAACTTTCTGGAGATTTTCATGGGGTCCCAAACCGAGGTATTCTAGTACACCACCTAGGCCTCCACCACAATAGTCTCAAGGTAGCATATATGATCGTCGGAGACAATCAAGTCAAGGATAGAGTTCACAAATATCAAATCTTGTAGTAGTACTGCCAACCCGAGCAATACATATCATTTGCACTGTGTTGTGATACTTATGGTAGATCACATTTTGGGGGATGTCGTCGGGACTCTACTGCCTATTATTCTTGTGGCTAAGAGGGTCATATACAAAGATATTTCCCATTCAAGGACCAGCAAGGTCCAGGAAAGAGGGTCGATTCAATACTAGGGTCATCTACATGAGTACATTCTTAAAAGAGAGTTCAAGTTTTCATCAGGTAGAGGTCGAGGTAGAGGGGGAGTATCTAGTTCAAGTAGTGGTGAGAATTGTACTTATTCATTGATAGGTCAATAGGACTCTGAGTCTTCTCCAAATGTTGCGACAGTTATGTTAATTATTTGTCCTTACTCTATTTATGCCTTGATAGATTGAGGCTTCACATTGTCGTATGCTACTCCATTTATTGCTGAGAAGTTTTCCATAGTACTAGAGTCATTGCAACAACCTTTTGTTGTATCTACCCTAGTTGGCAGCTCTATCATTACCAAAAAGGTTTATCGAGGTTGTATAGTAGATATTGCTGGTCATCAGACCTCTCTAGACCTGATTGAGCTAGATATGCTAGACTTTGATATTATTATGGGCATGGATTGGCTCGTAACTTGTTATGCCATTGTCTACTGTCGAGCAAAGATTGTTAGATTCCACTTTCTAGGAGAGGCAGTTTGAGAGTGGAAGGGTAATTCACCGAAGCCAAATGGTATATTTATTTCAAATATTCAAGTGAGGAAATTGATTGCAAAAGGTTGAATTTATCATATTGTTAGGGTGCAGGATGTTGACCTAGAGTCGCCGACCTTAAAGTTTATTCCGGTAATTAATGAATTTCCCAATGTCTTTCCAGAAGATCTCTCTAGTATTCCTCCAGAATGGGAAATTAATTTTTCTATTGATACATTACCATATATCTAGCCAATAACAATTCCTCCATATAAAATGGCACCAGCAGAATTAAAGGAATTGAAGGAGAAACTAAAAGACTTGTTAGATAAGGGCTTCATCATGCTGAGTGTGTCGTCGTGGGGCACACATGTATTGTTTGTACGAAAGAAAGATGGATCATTTTGCATGTGTATAAATTACTGACAACTCAATAAGGTTACTATATGGAGTAAATACCCACTGCCAAGGATCGATGACTTGTTTGACCAGCTACAAGGTGCCCAATGTTGCTCAAAAAATTGATTTATGTTCAAGGTGTCATCAGGTACGGTTCGAGAGAGTAATATTCCAAAGACAGCCTTTAGGACCCAATATGGCCATTTTGAGTTTCTTGTGATGTATTTCAGATTAAAAAAATGCCCCAAAAATACTTATAAACTTGATGAACAACATATTTAGGCCATTTTAGACATGTTCGTGATTGTGTCTATTGATGATATTCTTGTCTATTCACGATTAGAGTCAGAGCATAAAGACCATTTTTAAGTGGTCCTTAGGATACTCTAAAGGTTAGAAATTGTATGTGAAGCTTTCAAAATATGAGTTTTGGTTGCATTAGTTGGCCTTCTTGGGCCATATTCTATAAGATACTGGTATACAAGTTGACTTGAAGAAAATTGAGGTAGTGAAGACTTGTCCTAGACCTACGACCTCAACTGAGGCTCATAGCTTTTTAGGGGTTAGTAGGCTATTATAAGAGGTTCGTGGTGGCATTATCTTCACTTTCAGCACCATTGACTAAGCTAACCCAGAAAGAAGCTATGTTCCAGTGGACTGTAGCATGCGAATAGAGCTTTCAAGAGCTAAAAGATAGATTGACTTCAACCCTAGTTTTGACCTTGCTAGAGAGTCCAGAAGGTTATGTGGTGTATTGTGATGCTTCACAGATCGGGCTGGTTTTTGTTCTAATGTAACATTGTAAGGTAATTGCTTACTCTTCTAGAGAGCTAAATAAGCACTAGAAAAACTACCCAACCCATAATTTAGAGTTTGCCGCAGTTATTCATCCCCTTAAGACATGGAGGCATTACTTATATGGCATGCATGTTAATATCTATACAGATCATAAAAGTCTCCAGTACATTTTCAATCAAAAGGAGTTGAATCTACGACAACGTCGATGGCTTGAGTTGTTGAAAGATTATGATGTGGACATTATGTACCATCCTAGAAAGGCAAATGTAGTAAATGATGCCCTAAGTTGTAAATCTATAGGAAACTTATCGTATTTAGGAGTGGAGAGTGGGAGATAGCCCGTGAGCTTCATCAGTTAGCTAAGTTGGGGGTTATGTTGTTAGATTCTGATGATGGGGTCACTATTGACACCCAATTTTAGACCTCCATAATATATACTAATCATTGAGTTTCTTCCATTTTGAACTATTTGAAATAATTAGATCTATAACATTCAAAATATTTTTCAAGTTATTTAAAGTAATTTTAGTCACTTTTTTAATTTTTAAATAATAAATATGTATATATTTTACAATTTTGTATATAATTAGTATATTTTATGAATATTCAAATATTGCCTCAAAAAGATTTTAGTTTGACTTAAATAAATAGTTGGTTAATTGGTTTAGTTAATTAATACTAATATTTTTTGAGTTATTAGTTTATAATTAACTTAATTATTTTATTTCGTTAAAATATAAAAGTTCATTAATTAATCAATATTAATTCGTCTTGTTTAAATTTTAGTCAAATTCCCTAAATTAAATTCAATTTGACTAACCTCTTGATTCCCATGGCCATAATTGCAAATCATGTGGCTATTTTCCTATTACAAATCTATCCCCTTTCTTACCTCCATTCAATCCTTTATAAGACCATGTTTTGGGCCTTTCTTCTAAATTTTCAGCAGCCCAACCCAACAGCCCATTCCCCTAATTCTTCAAACAACAATTTCAGCCCAACCCAAAATCCATTCCAACAACAGCAATACGTACAACAATTCCAAAATAACCCAAAATCGACTGACCCCTGTTACTCTTATTCTTCGCGAGAACAATCCGTGAAACCCAGAACAATCTAGCAGTGCAGACGCGACCCGGCAGCCCACCAAATGGTGTGACCCTCATCCTGTTCCTTATCCAATGGTACGAGAATATTCTTGAATCTTCCACGTGTCCCTGTCTCTTTTCTCATTTGTCCTTGCTCCTAGAATCGGACAACTCCCTCTTTGAATCCATTGAGAATTATACAAATTCGAGCTGGCTGACAAGCTTATCCAAGGAGAAATTCAAATTTCAAATTTGAAAATTTCATCAAATTGTTTCCGTTTTCCCCCCTTATTTTCAGCCCACCCATTTTCTTCAATGTTGGGGGTTGGGAAAAAATGTTGGCCAAAACCTATTAGGGAAAAGAGATAGAATAGAACAGAGAGTTATAAGCATATAAAGAAATTGATTTAGATAATCTAGAATCCTTATTGGTGCAAGCTCTTTAAGGTTCTACTCAGAAAGCTTTTCATTCAAGCTTTTTTCGGTAAAGTTCAATTTCTAGGGGACGTTTGTTCAATATCTTCACTCAAGTTTCCTAGTTTCGCTCCCTTTGTTAAGAATACAAGGTTGTATTTCAGTGTGAAAGCTCGTGGTCTCAACTTGTTGTCTCGGCTCGTTGCACCAAAAAAGGTAAACTTATTTGCGACTCCAACTCTTTCATTTGATGTTCTATTTTGTGTGAACTGAAATTATCTGTTGGTCTATTTTCTTCCTTTCTTGAATGCCTTTGTGCTCTTTGGTTCATGTTTACGCATGATAGCCGAGCAATTAGGTTTGAGTTAGTGTTCTGAATAGCTTGAAGCATAAAATGTGTTCTTGTGTATGTTGTTATTTCATAAGTATTAGGCAGAATTTTGATGTCAACCGATATGGGGTTCGAATGTTGTCATTAGCTCAAAATTATGATTTCATTCTCTTTATCGCCTTTAGTCCCTTCATTATCTGCTTCCGGAATAGTATAAAAGATTTGATTGCCTATAGAATAGCTCAGTCCATATTGTGATTCTTTTCTATCTCTTTGCAATCATGTTCAAAGTATCATTATATATGTCATTGCATTGAATTTTGCTTCCCCTGTTAGACCTAATCATTTTCGGTTATAGTTAATATTTCTTTAAGATTTTAGAAGAATGATGTGTATCTTTTCTTTATTTGATTACTTTTAACTCTTCTTGTTGGATCTCCTTAATGTTATGTAAAGTTATCCAACTTTAAAATTTTATATAATCTATTCACTTTGTTGATTGGAGCATTTAGTTTGTTGTGATATGTCTAAGTTCCGTTGTTGCACCATCTGTTAGTTTGTAAATTGTTCAAGGTTCTCTAACTGCTTAGATCTCTTATTATGTGTTAGTGTGGTAGAAATTTGTAGTACTGCATGATTTGGTCCCGTGCTCGCTTCTCTTTACCCTGTAATTGGTTTTAGTAGGTCAAATTACGTAGAAAGTTGTCAAAGGGTTACATGCGTATTTTAAGCTTAGTTAGTGTTGATGTTTGGCTGCTACTGCCTATTGTCTTTGGCTTATAATTGTATCTTTATGAGTGATATTTCTTCATACTCATTTACTTGATTTTGGTCATAATTAAGTGTTTTGTTCTCCCTGTGATGCTTAGATTGTAGCAATGATTCCATATTGTTTATTTTCCTATATTAAATCATGTGAGTTGTTACTCATAAGTTTGCTTATATTTTTTTTATGCATGTGGCAACTGCTCGAGTCCTCGTGGACTTGTCTCTTATCCTTGCATCTTCTTATTGGGCAATGGAGGCCCAATTCTACCTTTATTGAGTAGGCCAGCCATGAAGAATCGAAGAACGTGTCCTTGGAATGGACGTACAGATGTTTGGAGCTGATATACGGAATTGTATACGCTAGTATACACCTGGTGTGTACGAAAATGGAAAATGGGCCTAAAGGCCTCGAAATTCAGTTTTGTATTTTGTTGTTGGGCCTAAGCCCTTTTATTTTAATTACTATCTTAAGTAGTTCTTAGGACTGGTGGAAGAATTGGGCCAAAGGCCCAAAAGAAAAATATTTCTCTTATGTTAGACTAGGACAGGTACCAATGATTTAAATGGGCTAAAGGCCCAAAATGAAATTAGACCCAAGTGTTGGTCCAGGCAAACAGAAAACCAGACTTGGGCCCAACACCCACTCTCTCTCTTTGTTTTATCCATTTTCGTATTTACTTAATTGTTTACTTGCTAGTTAATTATAAGGTTTTTCCTTAATTCAATTCCCCAAAAGATGATTTAACCATAACTGTTAAAATCAAATAAATATATTTTATTCTATTTGACTTTAAAACATCTAGTATTTTCTACTTAAGTAATATCCTTATTTCCCTCCCCCTAATGAGTTTGAAAGTTGTTTATTTCCTCTATTTAATCAAGCATGTTTTTCTTTTAAATTAGTTAGCCAAATATCTTAATTACCGGATAATTGCATCTTAGCGGGCATTTCGGGTGCTTTCAAACCCTTCCCGAAATGCTAATGTGAACCCTGAACCCCCTTAATGTTTTCATTAGATTTTCTGTTTTAATCTTTTGAAAAAAAAAAAAGTAGTTTTCTTATTTTTTCTTTAAAAATTAAGTGGCGACTCTAAAATCCGTCTCCTTTTTAGTTTTTAAATAAAACAGTCACAATTCGGGACACATCCGTATCATGTCTTGTCATCGAAGTATAGTCACGACAACACGAGGAACCCATCTTTGAGCAGCTCTGGAAAAAGCTCAACAAAAAGAGTCATTATCCATCAATACAGCAAAAGATGGAATTCTTAGATATGGACATTGCTTGGGTGTTCTCGATGTTCCAAGTCATTGACAACAGATTATGGTATAAGAACACTATTATCGATATTAGATTTACCCAGGTTCTACGAAGATGTATCATGATATTAAAAAGATCTACGGGTGGCCTGGGATGAAGAAAGATATTGATGAGTTCGTAGCACAATGTCCTAACTGTCAATAGTTGAAGAGATACCTCTTCCATTATGGAAGTGGGAGGCAATACGCGTGGACTTTGTTATAGGCTTACCTCGCTCACGGCAAAAGTTTTATTCTATATGGGTAATTATCGACAGGCTAGCAAAATCAATGCATTTCTTACAAGCCAAAACAACATTTTCAGCTGAGGATTATGCATGGATATATATTAGAGAGATAGTTAGATTACATGGTGTCCCTATATTGATTTTCAGATAAAGGGGCACAACTTATAGCCCAATTTCGGAAATCATTCCAGAAGGGTCTGGGGACTCAGGTAAGCCTTTGTACCACATTTCATCCTCAAACTGATGGCCAAGCTGAGCATACGATTGAGACACTCGAGGATATGTTAAGGGCGTGCGTGTCAGATTTCAAAGGAAATTGGGATAATCACTTGCCACTTAACGAGTTTGTCTATAATAATAGCTATCATTCTAGCATTGGTATGGCTCCATTTGAGGAATTATATGGAAGAAAATGTAGATCCCTTATTGGTTGGTTCGAGGTTGGAGAATCAAAATTATTTTGACCAGATTTAGTTCACCAAGCCATAGCACATGTTAAGTTAATTAGAGAGCGGTTATTGACAGTCCAAAGCCTCCACAAATCATACACGTATGTTAGGCGGCGGGACTTAGAATTTGATGTTGATGATTGGGTCTTTCTGAGAGTTTCATCTATAAATAGGGTTATGATATTCAGAAAAAAGGCTAAGATGAGCCCTAGGTACATTAGGACTTATCGCATAATGTGACGCATAGGCCGAGTTGCCTATGAGCTAGAGTTACCTCAAGAGTTAGAAGCAATACAATTGTTCGTGTTTCTATGTTACAGAAGTGTATTGGAGATCAAACACGTACAGTGCCAAGGAGCTATCTTATGAAAACGTCCCTGTTGCTTTAGTAGATTGACAAATTAGAAGGTTGCAAAATAAGTATATATCTTAGTAGAAGTGTTGTGGTAGAGTTGTAATGTTGAGGAGCTCACGTGGGAAGTTGAGGAGGACATGAAGTCCAACTATCCCCACCTGTTGGTTCCTTTAAATGAGTAGACTAGCATGTCACTTATGTAATATATGGATTCTTTTATTGTTTCCTATGATGTAGAAAATACTATCATCATTCGAGGACGAATGTCCCTAAGGGGGAGGATATGACACCCCGTCCATTTGAATGTTGGAATTAACATGTACTTTTGTAATAAGAGTAAGACTTATTAACACGTAAGGAAGTATGGTTTATGAGTTATTTTCAATTACAAAAAGTTTTTATGTTAAGTCTTGAAGTCAAGAAAGTTGCTAAATAAAAGTCGGGAAAGGTTATTGTAAATGTTGTTAAGGAATTTCTCTGAAATTTTGGTCAAATGTTTCTGCAATTTTCTCCTAGTATAAGAGTAGTTAGAAGGCCCATTACCTATAAAATCGAAGGTATACGAGTCTTGTATCCAACACACTAAATCACTAGTCCATAAGACATTAGAGTAGAGAGTTACGCATGTTTTCGTGAGGTTGCACAAGTAGGTAGCTCTAAGCGGCCCACTTAACTCTAAGTCGGTGGTCTTTTAAGAGACCACCATCTTCGTCTTTTTTTTTTTCCAAAAAATCAGTAGACGTCCCAGAAAAATGGTAAACCCACCTTCCAATACTCCTTGGATACTTAGATTCTCAACTCGTATGTTCAATGGAAGTTGCTCTACGTTGCTAGCTCACCGTTGCGGTATAATTTTCTTGTCGATTTAGGATTCGGTTGTTGCTGCTTCAAGAAGGTAGAATTGTAATTGTATTATTTCAGACATTTTGGTTGATGTAATCTTATTTTTACAACCCTCGTTACTTTAGTTTACCTTACATGCTCGGTACATTATTTTTTATTGTTTCCCCTTGTTGGGGGACACTACATCCATGCTTGCAGATCTTGAGTGACGACCAGACTGACATGCCGAGTAGCACAACCGCCCATCTGGCCGAGGCTCTATCCTGTCCAAGCGTTAATTCATAGAGGCTTGCAGACTAGTGTGTTGGTTAGTATAGTCACGTTACTGGTCATGTTGGCCTTGCTTTGTAGTTGACTAATGTTTGATAGTTTCTTGACATATTTGTTAGTTACATACATGTTTTTAGTTCATGTATAGAGATCATGGTGGCTTTGACGGCCCATAACATTTATACTTTCTTAGATACCATGGTGGCCTCGACAGCCCAAATAGGCTTCTATTCTACTTGTTTCTTACATTATATAAATTGTTGGGAGTAGTTGTTTTATTTGTAGAGTAGTTAATAAGGGTCTTGTGGGTTGTTGACTTATTTTTAAGTCGATATATACTTGTTTGTTTTCTCGACTATCTATGGCTGTCATGCGCCAGTAGCAAGTGGTTTAACAAGGTCGGCTCAAGCCTAAGTTTTGGCATTTGGTGCCAGTTGCACCCCTTTAGTTTGGGGCGTGTCATTTATCTTCCAGTCATTGTGAATAGTAAGAGTCGGTTACTGTGTAAATAGTAAAGGTCGAGTCACTATGTAAATAGTAAGAGTCAGTCACTATTCATGAATAGTAGAAGTCACCTACTGTTCATAAATAGTAGCCATGTAAATTTTGCATATATATGTAATGAAGGAGTAAGGGACGATCATCCCAAAAACTCCTACTTCCGCAATTCTCTCAACTTACGCAACAACCCCCCAAATTGGTATCAGAGCTAGATAAGAAAAAATTAAATGGAGAAATCTAACAACAACCAGGAATCTATGAAGGAAACAATTCCAGAAAATCTACAAACAGAGGTATGTTCATATTTCAATATGAATAGCTAAACTGTCTTATTCCTGATAATCTCTTGATTATTATCATGTTATAGTATTGTTATATTGAATGAATTCGAAGTAGTTTGCTATGAACGAAGGTAGGCTGAGAATAGGTGCCAAACTATGCCATCCGAAATCGAAAACCCAGTTAGGCAAGAGAGAAGCCGTTTTAGGGGAAGTACGAACTTGTTAAAGGCGCTGTTAGGGTAACTGATTGAGGCCAAAAAGTCTTAGTAGTGACCAAAAGAATTTGTTCAGAATAAATTTAAGATAATTTGATAATTGATAATAATAAATAAAGAGGTTGGAAGGAATAAATTGTTTAGAAAATCATGAAAATGATGAATACATATTTGCTAGATGAAGATTATAATTATAAAATACTTATTTTATATATCCTTAGAACACTTAATATTGACATAAAAAGAAAAATTTATGACCTTTTAATTACTGAAGAAATGACAGAAGTAAACCAGATAATGGACTTAATAACACAAAATTGGCATGAACTAACTATTCAAAGTATATATGAATTATATGACTCATATTCAGATTAATGATAAACTACGAATATTTAACATATTGGCTACAAACTATGGAAAATTTAGATCTACTAAATAAACTTTTAATAAATAATATTATAACATATCGAAGAACCCAAGATATGGAATACTTAGAATATATTTTAGAAAATACAAAAGAAATACGAAATCTTATGATAAAGAAACAAGAATATTATGAAAAGATATTTTCACCAGAAAATTAGAATGGATGAAACCTATAGAGAACAATTATTAGAAAAAATTAATGAAATAAAACGAGAAATATGATTTAGACAAAATAGACTAGAAGACAATATATGGGCAGGACTATGCCAAAAATCTATAAAAGCACAAAGAAAAACGATATTCTTACAATTACAACACTTAAATATAAATATCAACATAATTTATAATGAATAAAGAGGAATATGTTGTAGAAGAAAAATTATATAAAAGTCAAGATGGACTAGAAATAAAGATAATACATTCAAACCTAGAAAAAAGATATAAAAAAATAGGAAACCAACTATATCTAATGCCAGATAAAGAATCAGCAAAATTAGAAGATAGTCTAACAACTATGGTACGATTAAATAAAGAAAATGAAGAAATCGATAGAAGAAAGGAAATTGAAAAAATTAGAGAACAAGCTAAAAAAGAAATTAAACAAATAGAGGAAGTAAAAGATACTAGAATTCAAGAATTACAAAAAGAATTAGAAAGACTTAAACAACTATATGAAGAAAAATTAAGAGCAAAAGAAGAGTACAAGAAAAGAACTGAAGAATTAAAATTAAATCAAGAAATAGAAAAAATGAAAACAATGTTAGAAGAAACAGAAGAATTACCTGAATTAAAAATAGACGAGTTAGGAATAGATGAAATAAATGAAGAAGAAAATGATAATATTTCAGAAAATAATTATGAATCATATTCAGAAACATATACTGACCTTATAGAAAAAGATAAAAATATAGAAATAAATGTAGGAAATTTAGATGAAAAATCTAGTACTTCAAATCCTAAAACACGAATGGATATAACCCCAACATATTATACTTACGAAAGAGAAAATAGAGATAAAGTTTTATGGGATAAAAGATTAAATAAAAATTGGACACCTAGACAAACTATAGATCAAAATAATTTCTTAGATTTAGATTGTGTAGCAGATACAAATAAAACAATCCAATTATGGATAGGCTATATATCAAAACAGTTAATAGAAAACAAAATATCAATAATAGATGCCCCAGGATACATAGAAAGAACACTTATAGGAACAGTAAAAATATGATTACAAAATCTAACACCAGCAAACTTAGCAACATTAAGAAATAATATGAAATATAATAATGAAATAGCAACATCAGCAATAGACATATTAAATAAATATGAAATATCAATTAGAAATGAATTTGGTAGTATGACAACAGAGATAGAAGAACAACAGAAAGATAAAATAATAAACAGAAATTTAATGAATAAATTAGCAATATGTAAAATGAGTTACATAGATGAATATACATGTGCATTTAGAGAGTATTACTATAAAGGAATATATACAAATGATGAAAGTAAAGAAATAAGAAAATTATATTACACAAAATTACCAGAACCATTTAGCTCAAAAATAATAAAAGATTGGGAAGAATCTAATACAGTAGATACTCTAGGCGCTAGAATAAAATTCTTACAACAATGGTTTATGAAACTATGTGAAAAACATAAAGAAGAATTAAAACTAGAAAAAATATTAGTAAAAAACTTAGCATATTGTACAAGCAAGTTAGCACCTCAATTTGGATGTAAAAATCCATATAAAAAGAAAAGAATAAAAAAGTATAAACAATTTAAAACAAAATATAAGAACAAAATCCCGAGAAAAAGATACTATATAAAAAATTATAAACAAAAAAGACCACATAGAGTTAAGAAAAATATAACAAAATGTAAATGTTATAATTGTGGAAAACTAGGACATTTAGCTAGAGATTGTAAATTACCAAAAGATTTAAAGAAAAAATAACAGAGATAATAATAGAAAACGACACATATAAACAGATAGATTATTTAGATTATGACTTAGAAGATGAAGATAGCATATACGAAATAACAGATAATGAATTAGAAGAAGAAATAGAGTCATTTTCAGATTATGACTGAAAGCGACATAAAAATAATAAGTAAAGAAGAATATCAAGATAATGAATATACAGAACAAAAAATAATATTTGACAATAATATGTTTGAACAAATAAAAGGAAAAGAATTAGACTTAAGCATAGATAAGATATTAGAAGTACCTAGATTAAAAAACTTATTCAAATTACAACATGATGAATATTACGTAGTAAGCCAAAAAGAACATGTAATAGATTGTAAATATATTAAAGGAAAAGCTAAAATACCTATCATAAATAAAAAATAATAATTAATAAAGAAATCCAAGAATTAAAATCAAAAAATCCAATAAAATATGTACATTTAGGAGCAACAAAAATATTGATAAAAGCATGTTTTAGAGAAGAAATAGATACACCTATAGAACTATATTTAGTAGATGATAGAATAATTCAACCTATAGAAAAAAGTATAATAAGTGCAGTTAGAGGAAATTTAATATATCAAAAATTTAAATTTATTATAAGTGCAAATTATTCAGTAGCAATAGAAGACAAAAACATAGATAAATCACTAGTACTATACTGGAAAATGACAGGCATAGAACTAGCACCAGGAAGTAAAATATTTACAGCAAGATGTAAAAATTTATATGTATTAACTACAAAACACAAAATAACAGCAAAAAATAAGATTCAAAAAAATCAAAATAGAAAATCCATTTGATAAAATAATTACAGTAATAGATAATAATGATTACAGTTATAAAGAAATAGATATTGAAGAAGATTTAGAGATAGTAAAAGAAAGATTAAGTACATCTAAAAGATTAAGCTACGACACACCTTCATCATCAAGAAACAGTACATCTAGAAGATTAGATTGCGACCTAATACCTAGGCTATTAGAACAAAAGAACGATGAAATACAACCATATCAATATTATATCACAGGAATATTAGACCAGAGAAAATATTTAATAAATATAAATACCGGACAAGTAGAAAACCAAATTATAAGAGAACTAGTCAAAGAACATGAAATAATTACAGGAGAAAATATAAACACAGAATTACCTAGAGCTTTGGTAAACATAGAAGAAACTACTGAACAAGAACTAATTATTGGAGGAATACCAATAAAAATTAAATTTAAAATACATCAAGGAAATAATAATATTACTTTAGGAATAAAATGGCTAGAAACAGTTAAACCATATAATATAGATGATAAACAACTAATAATACATTATGAAAACAAAAAAGTAATTATTAAAAAAACAATTATATGATAAAATAACATTTTAGCATCCTAATATAATGACAAAAATATACATTTTAGCAAAAATAATTATAGAAGGATACTATAATAGATATTATACACCTATGATAGACACAGGAGCAGAAGCAAATATGTGTAAACATAATTGTCTACCAGATAGTAAATGGGAAAAATTAAAAACACCGTTAATAGTAACAGGATTTAATAATGAAGGAAGCATGATAACACATAAAGCTAAAAATATAAAAATACAAATATGGGATAAAATATTATTAATAGATGAAATCTATAGTTATGAATTTACAAATAAAGATATATTATTAGGAATGCCTTTTTTAGAAAAACTATATCTACATACTATAACAAAAACACATTGGTGGTTCACTACCATATGTAATCATAAAATAGGAGCCAAAAGAGTTAATAATAAAATCAGAAAAAATATACCATGGATAAAAGGAAGTGAAAAAATTACCCAAAAGCTAGAAAATATAACGCCTAATGATCATAAAATAGAAATTATAATATTCACAATAGATAAAGTACAAACAATAAACGATAAATTAAATTCATTATATAACGAAAACCCATTACAAGGATGGGATACACACAAAACAAAAGTAAAAATTGAACTAATAGATAAAAATAGTATAATAACACAGAAACCATTAAGATATAATTTTGAAGACCAATCAGAATTTAAAATGCATATAAATGAATTATTAGAAAATAAGTATATACAAGAAAGTAACAGTAAACATAACAGTCCAGCATTTATAGTAAATAAACATAGTGAACAGAAAAGAGGTAAAAGCAGAATGGTTATTGATTATAGAAATCTAAACGCAAAAACTAAAACATATAATTACCCCATACCTAATAAAATATTAAAAGTAAGACAAATACAAGGATATAATTACTTTAGCAAATTTGACTGTAAATCAGGATTTTACCACCTAAAACTAGAAGAAGAATCTAAACATTTAACAACATTTACTGTACCACAAGGATTTTACGAATGGAATGTTCTACCATTTGGATATAAAAACGCACCAGGTAGATATCAACATTTTATGGATACATATTTTAACCAATTAGAAAATTGTATAGTATATATAGACGACATATTATTATATTCAAGAACAAAAGAAGAACATCTAAAGTTATTAGAAAAATTCATACATATCATAGAAATATCAGGAATTAGCTTATCAAAAAAGAAAGCTGAAATTATGATAAATCAAATAGAATTCTTAGGAATACAAATAGATAAAAATGGAATAAAAATGCAAACACATATTGTACAAAAAATATCTAATTCTGAAGAATTACTAGATACTAAGAAAAAATTACAATCATTTTTAGGATTAGTTAATCAAGTAAGAGAATATATACCAAAATTAGCAGAAAACCTAAAACCATTACAGAAAAAATTAAAGAAAGACATAGAATATCACTTTGATGAACAAGATAAAAAATATATTAGAAAAATAAAAATTATGTGTAAAGATTTGCCAAAATTATACTTTCCAAATGAAAATAGACAATTTACTTATATAGTAGAAACAGACTCTAGTAATCATAGTTACGGAGGAGTACTAAAATATAAATATATAAATGAAAAAATAGAACATCACTGCAGATATTATTCCGAATCATATACAGACCTACAAATAAAATGGGAAATAAATAGAAAAGAACTATTTGCCTTATATAAATGTTTATTAGCTTTTGAGCCATATATTGTATATAACAAATTTATTGTTAGAACAGATAATACACAGGTAAAATGGTGGATAACTAAAAAGGTACAAGACTCAGTTACAACAAAAGAAATAAGACGACTGGTAGTAAATATATTAAACTTTTCATTTACAATTGAAATTATAAAAACTGACAAGAATGTGATTGCAGATCACCTCTCAAGGAAAAGATACTGAGAACCCAAATACAATGGATCAAATATTCAACCTCCTAACTACACTTTGTAAAAAAGTGGACAATATGGATGGTGAGATACAAAAGCTAAAAGAGCAAGCTAGCAGTCAGCAACATGACGTTAAATATGCGGAGCTACGTCGATCGAAAGACGTTAAAATTCCAGATCTAGAAGGAGACGTTGGGAAACTCCATAAAACCCATAATTTTTGTTTAAATACAGCTGCAGGTACATCAGGAGTTACAAGGAAAGAAAAAGCTACAGAAGAAAAAAGTTATGTAAATACAAATATGAACAAGCTTTTTGATAAACCATATACAACACCAAAGATACAAAAATCCGTACCTACTCCACAAACTACGACATACAGAAACAGCCTAGCCCAACAAAAGAATACATATAACCATATTACCCGTACCTATACAGAAAATATTTACAAAATCCAAACATACTTAAACAAAAACCCCAGAGCCACAAATATAAAAGAACCAAATACCGATTATATTACCCAATACCTACAGGGATACAACAAACTAATTGTCTTGCCAGGTACAAATACAAACTTAGTTACAACTTGTTATAACTACGGACTACTTAGTACCGTATACACAGCTACAGGAGATGAAATCTCAAAGATACCTGAATTATATAAAGCTTTCCTAACTTATAAAAGAATTACCAAAGGAACGCTATTTTTTATAAAGTTCTATACAGCTACTGCAGAAATATTATATGACGAGATAAAACCAGTTATACAAGTCATAAAGATAGGATTGACTAGAGATATGTTGATACCAGAAAAAATAGAAAAACAAAACGAGATATCTATTGTAGATATTCCAGATTTTTATGCCAACAAAAGAGTTATTGGAATAGCTACAATACTGACGGAACTAACAAATAATTATTTAAACAACAATACAATATGGAGCTATTATAGCAGAGATAATACTATGATATACTCGAATTGTCGAGAAACTAGAGAAGGAGATATCGAAGAAATACGACAATGGATATTGAGTCTCCTCAAACCAGAAAATATACCAACAACAAGAGCTATCAGAAAAAATTTTATTTCACCCGCATTATTAACCAGATATTGTACAACTATCAGCAGTAAATATTCAGAACATATATGTTCAAAATGCCACGGCGAAGATAACAACGTCCCAACCGTACAGCTGGAATAATCTATCAAGGACAACAGATACACAAGATATCCGGCAGCCTGATGAAGATAGCCGACAAACAAAAGATATGACTGAGACAACTATGTAATTAGTCAAAAGTAGGATAAGAATCTTATCTTCCTTTTGTAAAGTAAAGTAAAGTTGTTTGTTTTATTTGGAGTCATCAGACAGGATACTATTGATGAATAGTAAAAGACAAAAAATACTATTCATAAATAGTAAAATGTCAATTATGTGAATAGTAAGAGTCGGTTACTGTGTAAATAGTAAAGGTCGAGTCACTGTGTAAATAGTAAGAGTCAGTCACTATTCATGAATAGTAGAAGTCACCTACTGTTCATAAATAGTAGTCATGTAAATTTTGTATATATATGTAATGAAGGAGTAAGGGACGATCATCCCAAAAACTCCCACTTCCGCAATTCTCTCAACTTCCGCAACAACCCCCCAAATTGTTTTATGGGTAAACACTGGCCAATGTCTTTGTTAGAACTTACAACCCAAATATTTGATATACTCATTTAATAACCTTTTCAACTTCAACTTAAATTTCTTTTTCCAAATTTGTAGTAAATCATGTCCAAACACCTACTTAATTATTTACCCCCATAAAATTCAGTTGTACTCACCTTATAAAAATTTAATATAATTCATACCTTGCTTGGTTATCATTTTATCTTTTCTCATAAATAAATTACATGTACAAGTTAAACGAGCATCTATTATTGTCTTTTGAGGAAATCTTCATACCACTTTTGAAAATATTACTTCAGCTAGCTCAATATATAATATCATATCCAAGAAAAAATTATTATTTATAATGTATCAATCTTGTATAAAATAAAATGTATAATAGTGTATAACAAGTGTTTATACACAAATATGAGTTAAATCATGTATTTATACACAAAGTATAAGCTACGTCGCGTAAATATATTCTAAACTAGACATAAAATGTATTTTCTCTTTGTGATATAATATTAGATTGTAGGTAAACAATGGATGGATAAACAAACTCATAGTATAGAAATTGATCTTGTATAATTAATTCATGCACTATGATTTATTTTTTTTGTGTTACTAAATCAAGAATAGTATACAAACCAAACGATCCTTTTAAAAGTTTTTCATATTGGTTAATGAGTACTCCTTTTACAACTTCTCTATACACGTTATTGATTGAATATTTTTCCTCTAAAAATTGAAGCAAATGCCATGGTGATTGGTGGCCCCTCCACTTGTCTCATCATGTTGATATTCGTTTTGATAATGACCCTTGTGAAATCATAATAAGTTTATAGTATATAGTAAGAAGACAAGATAATAGTACAATTTCCATGATTTTAATATCTTTGTGAAGACCAAATAAACGGTCACTCTCTTGCCTCGGCCCACAAAGCAATTAACGATCACCAAAATTTAACCCGTCCGCTTTTCTCAAAAATCTCACATCAAGTGGTAGCGATTTGATACAATTTTGTTTGGATTGATTTATTTCAAGTATTTTAAAATTAAAATAATATTAAAACATTTTTGAAGTGTTTGAATATACTTTTAAAAAAATGATTCAAAATGCTTATTTTAAATCTAAAAGGATAAAAATAAGTCAAAAGCAATAAGCCTATCTAAATTGGTAAAAGATCCAGTCAAGTAATATTTCCTCAAGTAATAGCCTCTTAGAGTGGATCATAAATAAAATAATTTATGGTTGAAACTCATTTCAAATCTTATACTTAACAGAAGAAGCCAAAAATGATAAAAGTGAAGCTAATGATATTCATTAAAATGCACTAGATACTTATCGAAAAAACACTACTCAATATTATTTTTCTAATTCAACTCCCAAAATTTGATATATATTTTGTCAACTAAAGTGGATGAACATAAAAATAATAATTTATCCATTGTACACAAGATTAACAAATATAGGCATGCTTGAGAGCATGTTGTTAATGTGAAAGAAGTAGATCATATTTCTTATACGTGTATCAAGTTTGTAGAATATGATAGTTTAATTCCTTTATGATTAGGTTCATCTTAATTAGATGATTTTAAAAAAAATATATAAATATTTTTATCATTGAGTTTAAATTTATTTACATTTTGTCAACTAATCTTTTCAAGAGTCAATGATCACAAATAATTTTAATGGATACTGTTAGCTTTATTTTTATTATTTTTGACTTTTCTGTTAAGTATAAGATTTGAAATGAATCTCAATCATAATTTATTTTATCATGACATTGATTTAAAAGACATTGAACATTACTTGAGGAAATAGTACTTGATTGGGATTTTTTTTCATCTAAACTGACACTCAACTCTTTTTTCTTCTCTTCTCCAATATCCAACATGCCAACATGCAATTAGACGATGAACGAAATGTGATGAAAAATTTGATAAATGAGAGTTCAAATTTTAACAAAACTAAATAAAAAATAATCAACTCTTTAAATTTTAGAAATATAATTATTGTTTGTATGATATATTGATGAAATATAGTATGTATCTAATGAAATAATGAAGATAGGTTAAATTGATCAAACATTATTATTATTATTTACACATAAAGGGACAATAGCAATTTTTGGACCAAATACTATACTCAGGAATAGGATGAAATTATCCCATTTCGAATAATTTAAAGATAAAATGATTTGCTCCTTTTTTTTCTTCTCAAAAACGAAAGAACCGCACAAGTTGCTGATCTCATGAGATCATTACCCAATGCATTAGGTAGAGTAAGATCCACATCACTAACCTTTTCTCTGTCAATTTTTGTTTGGTCCATATATTAAAAAAATATTTATTTAAAAAATCAGAAGCTACTAATAGATTATTATGAAGTTTAATTTATTCTTATTATTAACTATAGTAATTATTTCAAGTATATTTTTAAAAATATTAAATTTATTATATTCAAAAGAAGATATAATAAATTTATCAGTCTTTCTATTTCAATTTATATAATTCACTTTATTTTAATTTGCCTAAAAAAGAATGATATATTTGCAGTGGTGACACGGTTTGCAAAAATTTCTGCGTACACCACTGTCTATAGTATGTATCACAACGGCATGCGAGATGAAAAAGAGGCGAAAAGATTTGTTATGTACTCCAAAATATATATGAATCTTAGTTGGATACAATGTATATAAATAGTTGACCCTATATATGTGGTAAAATATGCAAACTATTAAGAGTGTGGGTAAGTAATTAAGTTAGGGATTTGTGGGAAATGGACAAATATAAGAGAGAGGAGTGGAGTAGTGCAGGAGATTTTCGTGATAAATAAAAAAAGGGCGACATTTCCACAAGAGGACGCAACACAACACAACACTTCACTTAATTCCTGTGTATGATGAATCAAAATCAATAATTGACTTCTCCATAAATCTCCACAATCCTCACTCTCTTATCACTCTCATTCGAAAAGCTAGATCTGCCTAGAGAGCAGAAAATGGCGACTGCAAATGGAGCACACTTGTTCAACCATTACGGCTCCAATTCCAGATTCATCCATTTCACTTCTAGAAACACAACCTCCAAATTGTTCCTTACCAAAACCTCCCATTTTCGGACACCCAACAAACGTTCTTTCCATCTCAACAACACCTTGACTGACAAAATTCACCATCCCATTACTGAACAAGGTCTCACTCTTATTTTCATGTTCTGCAATTTATTTCAATATTCAAAATGTGTAAATGAACCAACATTTTATACATTAACTTTTTTTCAATACATGGACTGCTATGTTGAGATCCATCTGTCTCTACATTTCCTGGGTTAGAAAAAAAAAAGTTTGTTTGGATCCTCCAATATTGTTATTGATCAAATTTTATGTTTGTTTAAAGCACTCTTGCCTTCTTATTCATTTGTACTCCCAATTTAAATGTCTTAGTTTGACTGAGCTCGGAGTTTATGAAATTAATGGAGAATGTTGAATCTTGTGGTGTTAAATTAAACAAGTGTGAAGTTTTTGAAATTTTGTGGTCTTACACTTGCCAGGTACAATATTGGAATTGGAAGACTTACTAAATAGTATAAATGGAGGGAGTATATAATAATGAAGCATCAGAAACTTGATGTATGGACCTTAGGAATTATTGGAAGTTTTTGAATGGACCTGTTGAAAGAGATAAGCTCGTTTATTATATGAAACAGAAAATTGCGACTAACTTGTGTTTTCTTATCCAAAATAAGGAGAGCCATGGTTAGATTTTCGGTAAATTGAAAAACTTATAAGAGGGATTTGCCTGTTGTTACCAAATTTGTGCTCCTGTGCTTGTTGTACAAACTTGTCAAAATATCTATCCTTTTGAATTTTTTATGACAATCATGATTATCCTTTTGAAATTAAAATATTAACATAATATGATTAAACCATCATTTGACAAAAATATACAAGATATTAATGGTTATTTCAAAGCTAAATGGAACTTCTAAGGATAGCTCAGAAAAATATCTTCCAGAGAACTTGCTGTACACAATTGTATTTCCATCAGTTCCTTCCAATTTATTACTTACATGATTTATGGTTATTCCTTTGCTTGACATACATATATATATAGGTGGTGAGAGCGATCTGAGTTCTTTTGCTCCTGATGCCGCATCTATTACCTCAAGTATCAAATACCATGCAGAATTCACACCTGTATTCTCTCCTGAAAGGTTTGAGCTCCCTAAGGCATTCTTTGCAACAGCTCAAAGTGTTCGAGATTCGCTCCTTATTAATTGGAATGCTACGTATGATGTTTATGAAAAGCTGAACATGAAGCAAGCGTACTATCTATCCATGGAATTTCTGCAGGTATCTCATTAATCTTACTTTCTCTTCACTCTTTTTTATGACCGTGCAGAGTGACCTTAAATTATATCTAGTAAGAAATTAATCCGTTTGATATTGCTAATAAATTATACTGTATATTTACTGTTACACATGAGAGTTTCTGAAATTTATGCACAAACAACTCTAGGCGAGCTGAGTTTAATTTGTGCCCTATCTACTGTTTAGGGTAGAGCATTGTTAAATGCAATTGGTAATCTGGAGCTTACTGGTGCATTTGCGGAAGCTTTGAAAAACCTTGGCCACAATCTAGAAAATGTGGCTTCTCAGGTCAGTGTGACTTTTATTTCATGCATCAGAAAAAACTGCTGAGTTTTCCAAATTCTTCTGTGTTTTACTCAACAACAGTTGGACTATGTGTATTCATTTGTGACTTTGTGCATCGACTGTTATAATATTCAGAAGCCATACATGCCATACTTGTTGTGTCTTTGTGTTTTTATTTGGAGTTGACTACTTGTTAATTTTTGAATCATTATTGACAGGAGCCAGATGCTGCTCTTGGAAATGGGGGTTTGGGACGGCTCGCTTCCTGTTTTCTGGACTCTTTGGCAACACTAAACTACCCAGCATGGGGCTATGGACTTAGGTACAAGTATGGTTTATTTAAGCAACGGATTACAAAAGATGGTCAGGAGGAGGTGGCTGAAGAGTGGCTTGAAGTATGCTTATTATTTATTCAGTTCTTGATTTCACATGTGTTTTACATCCTTAGATAGTTTATATTCTTGTCGCTTACTGTTCTCCTCTTGTTTTTAGAGCTTCTGATATTCCTTTCTTCTCTTTCTTTATGACTTATTTACTTTTACTTAGTTCATGCAATGTGGATGTTCATTATTGTTGGTTGTCCATGCAGATTGGCAGTCCATGGGAAGTTGTGAGGAATGATGTTTCATATCCTATCAAATTCTATGGAAAAGTCTCTACAGGATCAGATGGAAAGAGGTATTGGATTGGTGGAGAGGATATAAAGGCAGTTGCATATGATGTTCCCATACCAGGGTATAAGACCAGAACCACAATCAGCCTTCGACTGTGGTCTACACAGGTTCCATCAGCGGATTTTGATTTATCTGCTTTCAATGCTGGAGAGCACACCAAAGCATGTGAAGCCCAAGCAAACGCTGAGAAGGTACACTTAATCTATTAATTTGTATTACAGTTTTATATTCTATTTGCCTTTTCTTAATGTGAATTTGGGCTTCAGTATGAGCCTTCTCAGTTTTCAGTCTCAACACTTCTGCATCTTCGGACCAACAACAGTTGTAGGACATGATTCCTGGTTGCATCATAGCCAGTGGACTTTATAGAGATGCATTTATCTGTTTCCTAAATTGACAGGAAGTAGTACTTCACTATTATACACTGGATGATCAGAACAATGATCCAATGAGAGACCAATGACCATTTTTTTTGTGGAAGATGTCAGGAGACCTGATATCTGTATTTGTATGTGTCCTAGGCACATTTTAACCTACTCTTATTTCTTTTCTCTCTTTCTTTTTTGAATATACTCTTTGTTTTCTTCTTGCCTTTTTTTCTTTTTTTTAGTGATGGGCAAGAGATTGATGACTATGTTTTTGTAGAAAATGTCAAGAGACCTGATATCCATGTTCCTATAGGCATATATTAACCTACTCTTCTTTTCTTTTTCCATTTGTTTCGATAATACTCTTTTTGTTGAAAAGATACAAGTTTTAATTGTGAACTAGCTGAGTTGGCAAGTTAGTTAGCTGACGTGGGAAGTTAGTTAGAAGTAGTTGAAGTTGTTAGACTGTAGCAGTTAGATTTCCAGATTTCAGTTGCTAGTTTCGTTTCTATAAATATAGCCATTATATGTAATTGGATTCATTCATGAAATAATATCTGATTCTCTCTCTTCTACATTCAATTAAGCCTCAATTCTCCGTTATCTTCTTCGAGTTCCATCTCCTAGATTAACTAACTCCATTACAGATTTCATATTCATATTCCTACTGTCCTAGGCACATTTTAACCTACTCTTCTTTTCGGTCTCTTCATATACATTAGGGACATAGTAACATACTTAGCACAACATTAATTTAGATGTCTAAGCCAGTTTTATTAGAAGGGATCTCTTAGCTTTAAGTGATGGACTGCAGCGGCACATAGGTACGTCGCCTTTTGAGGTTTTAGTGAAAGAGAAGATGATGAGCAATATAATGATGATGATAAAAGAGGTTTTGACAATCTTTAAGAAGAATCGGATGTTGATCGATTTATGTTTTGGTTTTTATTTTGCATGTCCAATGGAGGATTTTTGGCTGTCTACTTTTTAGTTTTTTAAATTGAAAGATTTGCTTATGTGTCATTTTTGTTGAGCTCTTTTTTATTTAGTTATTTTACTTATCTGTGCGAGGTTTATTTTGGTACTCTTTTAGAACTGTGCTTCACTTCTGCTTTAAGCAAAGCAATCCCTTATCGCTTTTTAGCGCTTCTCGCTCTCAAAAACACTGGTGTAAGCTAGCTCTTCTCTAACATCAGATATGTTACATACTCTACCCTGGGGATGAATCAGAGGAGGGGAAGATCCTTCGGTTGAAGCAACAATATACCTTATGCTCTGCCTCTCTCCAAGATATTGTTTCTCGATTTGAGAGGAGATCAGGTGATTGTATTAAGTGGGAAGAGTTTCCTGAAAAAGTTGCTGTGCAGATGAATGACACTCACCCTACACTTTGTATCCCTGAGCTGATGAGAATATTGATAGATCTGAAGGGCTTGAATTGGAACGAAGCTTGGAATATTACTCAAAGGTACTGAAAGTTACAAGCTTTGTATGTGGGAAATTGAGGTTTGTGCTGAATATACTGTACGGAAGCATCATCTGAATTTGTTTAAATACATGATGCAAGTGATACTATAGTATGAGATCTTATTACTAAACTTTAAGTTCCACATCATCTGAATTCGTGTTGCACATCAGAATGACAGGAGATAACACACTTTTACTTTTAAACATAAAACAATACCTCCAATTTTATTTTTTTATTAGAAACACTGAAATCCTTAATGCTGGAAACTTACCAGAACTGTGGCCTACACAAACCATACTGTTTTGCCTGAGGCACTGGAGAAATGGAGTTATGAATTGATGCAGAAACTGCTTCCCAGACATGTCGAAATCATTGAGGCAATTGACGAGGAGGTGATGGAGCTACAAATTTAACAAATTTATTTGGTTATGCAAGTTAAACTATTTTGACTAATTTCTGCAGTGTGCTATCCTTAACAGCTGGTACATGAAATTCTATCAGAATATGGTTCACTGGATCTGAACAAATTGGAGGAAAAGTTGACTACAATGAGAATTTTAGAAAATTTTGATCTTCCCAGTTCTGTTGCTGAATTATTTATTAAGCCTGAAATCTCAGTTGATGATGATACTGAAACAGTTGAAGTCCATGACAAAGTTGAAGCTTCTGATAAAGTTGTGACTAATGATGAAGATGACACTGGTAAGAAAACTAGTGTGAAGATAGAAGCAGCTGCAGGAAAAGACATTGACAAGAAAACTCCTGTGAGTCCGGAACCAGTTGTTATACCACCTAAGAAGGTACGCATGGCCAACCTGTGTGTTGTGGGCGGCCATGCTGTTAATGGAGTTGCTGAGATCCATAGTGAAATTGTGAAGGAGGAGGTTTTCAATGACTTCTATAAGGTAAGCATCATTAGTTTGAATCTTTGATATGTATCAGATCAGTGATTTTGGTCAAACTGAGTTTTAATTCATGTATTATCTTACTCTTCACATTTACAGCTCTGGCCGGAAAAGTTCCAAAACAAAACAAATGGAGTGACTCCAAGAAGATGGATTCGTTTCTGCAATCCTCCTCTTAGTGCCATCATAACTAAGTGGACTGGTACAGAGGATTGGGTCCTGAAAACTGAAAAGTTGGCAGAATTGCAGAAGGTATTTCATTTGCCTTTTCTGACTTGGCATGTTTAAGAATACTAGTTTTGATGCACGTGCGTTGCACGTGAATATCAAACCATGTATTACATTAATAATAATAATGTGAATATTATTAAATTAAAAAATTAAGTAAAAAATTATAAAATGAATGATAAAGTATAAGTTACTTTTAAAATATTTTAGTTACACATCCTCTTAATGTACTTTCTCCTCCCTCCCCCATAGTGCATTAATTTGTTATTATTGTATTGTTGGAGTTCTTACTTTTAATATAATATAATATAAATAAATATTGATGTAAAATATAAAGATATACTCCCTCCGTTTCACAAAGAATGTTCTAGTTTGACTTTACACGAAGTTTAAGAAAATAAAGAAGACTTTTGAATCTGTGGTCCTAAATTAAAGTTATGTCAAATGTACAAAATTTCCCTTTAATCTTATGGCCTTAAACATGCCACGTGGAAAGCTGAAATTAAAATGTTACCAAAAAAAGAAAGAGGTCATTCTTTTTTAAACTGACTAAAAAGGAAAGGAGGTCATTCTTTGTGAAACGGAGGGAGTACTAAATTTGATATTTTTAGTTTGAGTATTATATTGATTAACATTCATATGTTAGGGAATGTTCAAATATCATTGAACTTTGAGATTGTCAATGTCTAAAAATCAAACATGAGTTTTAAGAATAGAAGAATAGAAAACATAAAAAAATCGTAGTTTAAAAATGTGAAGAAAACCACTTCATCTATAGTTAACAAAGGGTAGTATGAGAATGTGCATATTGTTTCTATCATAAAAGTCACAACCATTTGGAAATGTCACAACTCATTAGAAAAGTCAAAACTCTTTGGAAAAGTCGTAACCATTCAATGTGAAATGGCGTCTTATTTTAATGTAATATAATATAACATAAGTAAATTAGTAAATATATAAAATATAGAAGATATACTAAATTGGATGTTCTAAGAAGAAGAAGAACAATGTAAAACTTCAAAAAATTATAGTTTAAAAATTTGAGGAAACCCCTATTTTTAAAGCCAACAAAGGGTTGTTCATAAAAAAATTCTTATTGTTATCAAAAAAGTGTCACAACCCTTTAAAAGAGTCGCAACCCTTCAAAAAGGTCACAACTCATCGAAAAAGTCGTAATTGTTTGGAAATGTCACAACCCTTCAGAAAAGTCACAACTTTTCGGAAAAGTCGCAACCCTATAGAAAAGTCACAACCCTTCGAAAAGGTCACAACTCATCAAAAAAGTTACAATTCTTTGAAAATGTCACAACCCTTCAATATGAAAATGTGTCTGTTTTTAATATAATATAATATAATATAAATAAAGCAAATATAATATATTTTATATAAGATATACTATATTTAATGTTTTAAGTTGGTGGTATTATAATAATTTATCATTTAAGTTGTGTAGTTCATTTTTTTAAGTTAGTATAGCAGATAAAAAAGGTAGATATACGTGGTCTAATTTAAATTTCATATGAAATTTTAAGTAATAGATTTGCCCAAAGCCTAGCTCAAGTGGCAAAAGGTGGAGAATTTGTGGCTTAGGTCGCAGGTTCAAGCCCCACACCATGCAAAGCGAAGCCCGGTATTTAAGTGGAGAAGGGTAGAGGATTTTCCATTGAGTTTAGAAGGCTGTGATTGGTCCAAAGGGTGGGTCACAGACGGATTTCTTGGTTATCAAAAAAAAATGTTTTTTTTTTTAAAAAAAAAAAATATATATATATATAAATATCTTTCAACTTTGTGGTCTTAAAGATGCACCCCCAACAACCAAGAAAAAATAACATTTATATTAAACTGAGTATAAATAAAAGTGCAACAAATAAATTGGAAGTAAAGGAGTACTTATTAAATCTAGTTTTGATACTTCAAACAAGTTTTTGATCAAATCTTTTTTCTCCGACAATTTGAGACTTTTCACAGCTTGAACACCAAGTTGTAGTTTGTGCAACAGAAAATCATTGAACTTCTTGTCAAATAGAAGTTGTTGCAAAAATATATTTATCGTAATGAAAATGAGTACATATTTGGACTCTTGAAACAAGTGTTTGATCAATTCGTTTCTCTCCAACAATTTGAGACTTTTCACAACTTGAACAGCAAGTTGTAGTTTGTGCAACAAAAAGACATTGAACTTCTTGTTAAGTTGAAGTTGTTGCAAAAATATATTTATGGCTATGAAAATGAGTATATATAAATTATCTAGATAGTCTTCTCGTTTGAAGTTGAGTTATTCCGTTCTCCTTGTTGCTCAATTTTTGTTGATCTATTTAATTTTGCCACATAAAATATTGTAATTGCATAATTGAACTACTATCACAATCTTCCTTGTGTTAAGAAGAAGAATTGAAAACGTACAAAATTCAAACTGTGAGAAAATCCCCATATTTATAGACAACAAAGTGTAGTATAAAAAGGTGCTTATTGTGCCTTATCAGATAAGTCACAATCCTACAGAAAGGTTACAACTTTTCGGAAATGTCATAACTCATTGAAAAAGTCGCAACTCTATAAGAAAGTTACAACCCTTCGGAAAAGTCACTACCCATCAATATTTAAAGGTGTCAGCTTTTAATATGATATAGAACAAATAAATAAATATAATATTAAAATACAACATATTTACTAAAATGGGTGTTTTAAGTTGTGGGTATTATAGTGATTTAACATTCAAGTTAGGGGGTTTATGCTTTTAAAGTAGTATAGATTAGGTCGAAATTTTGCTGTTTGTTGTTAGATAGTTGAAAATGCATTCTATGTGGCACCTTCCAAAGATTCACCAAATTTATGACACCTAGTGCTTTTGATTTTCGAAAAACATGCGAAGGCTGTGTTCGCAAAGATTAAATCCAAACGGATTTGAAAATTTGGAGTCACTGCCTAAGGAAACAGATCGTATTGTTAAGTGTGCAAGTCACTTGACCAATCCCTTGAAATTCTTTTCAAAACTTGAAGTTGATTTTGAAAGAAACCCATTTGAAGTTTTTTACTCCAAATGGTTGTGAAAAATAGAAATTAGGCAAGGAAATTCCTTTGCTTAAAGAACAGGTGTTAGGCATCCCTAAACCCGTGCATAGGTAGCAGTTTACCCTCCTATTTCAATTGATTTCAAAATTCTTGTCAAAGCTGTCCAACAAATATCAAGATTTGCCAAGTGCAATAACTAAAGTTAAACTAAATTATAATTGGGGGTTTCAAATTACATAATTTCAGGAGAACAACTGAAGAATAGAAGCTAAATCACACCTTGAACCTGCACTTTTGTCCATTTGATAGTGAAGTTAAAAAATATTACATATCCTCATCATCTCTATTTACAAAGCAGTTCCAATTTCGAACTCAGTGTATTTTCCCAAAAAGGTTAGACTTATGTTCTATCTGAACTATGGGTACCACACACAGTTTGCTGATAATGAAGATCTTCAAAATGAGTGGAGGGAAGCAAAAAGAAGCAACAAGATTAAAGTTGTCTCCTTTCTCAAAGAAAAGACAGGGTATTCTGTTGTCCCAGATGCAATGTTTGATATTCAGGTGTGTTAATTCTCTGTTTTTCAGTTCTGGCCATGAGATTAATTAGCTTTATCTTAGTTATATGAATCATTCTTGTTCTTGGATGAAGTATCATTCACTTGTCAATTAAAAAACCAATTCTCAGGTAAAACGCATTCACGAGTACAAGCGACAACTGTTAAATATCTTCGGCATCATTTATCGGTATAAGAAGATGAAAGAAATGACCGCTGCAGAAAGAAAGACTAACTTCGTTCCTCGAGTATGCATATTTGGGGGAAAAGCTTTTGCCACATATGTGCAAGCCAAGAGGATTGTAAAATTTATCACAGATGTTGGTGCTACTATAAATCATGATCCAGAAATCGGTGATCTGTTGAAGGTATTAACTTGATTATTTATCTTGAAAGTTTTTTTCTATGATTTTGATACAAGCTATTTTTTTCTAGCAGTTAGAGGTTACTTTTTTTATTTTTTAATCTGTGATATTTCTGCATCTGCTTCATCATGTGATTACTTATTGCACATTTAACATGAAGAGTCCTCTCCTTTATCTCTTGTAGGTAGTATTTGTGCCAGATTACAATGTCAGTGTTGCTGAATTGCTAATTCCTGCTAGCGATCTATCAGAACATATCAGGTAATTAACTGACTCCCATCTTTCTTTTCAATTGTGCTGCCACTGGTAACAATTGATCCAACAACTCTATACTATGTTAAATTTGTTTGTGACTTTGTGCGAACATAACTGGACGATTAGCTGCTTAGTTCTCATCACTAGTGTAACTCGGGTGTTGAGAGTGATATCATGCTACAATACTGTTATTATATTTATTGTAATATTCATCACATGCATAGTTTATATATGTATCAAATTGAATGCATAGTGAAGTGGTGTGACATGACAGAGATCATCTGATTCATTCACGCACACAAAGCAGCACCATTTTATTTGATTGTCCTGGCAGTAAACTGTGTATGCTCTATTTGGAATTTCAATTGTTACAAAATGATCCTACTATATGTGATAATATAGTAATTTGGGCAGGCACCATTAAGATTCCTGTCCTTGTGCAGTTATACTCTCTCTAAAGTGTCCTGCCTTTGTGTGGACGACATCAGTTTTTCCTAACATGTCTGCAGTGGTGAATGCATATGATGTGAAAATTTCAGCTGAATCCTGTTTATACATCGAAGGCTGGGAATAGGGGTAGCACTTTTGGAACTTCATGCTCCTTCTCTTTTATTGATGGCGGTTAACGCTTTCCCCAATTTTTGAAACAAACAGATCAATGCTTATATGACCTAGTAACATCAATTTTACGTATCAAAAAAAAACTTAAAAGGGAACTACTGGGCAGTGGCTAGTCTATCTCATTGGGAAAACTTTGGTAGCAGCCAACTAATGGTTCATGAAAATTGAAGATTTAATGTTCCTTTTTAGAAAAAAAATGAGGATTTTATGTTGTCACTTAATGAGACTTAAAGGGGGCAACTACTAGTGGAAAATGTTTATCCAAGCCATTTCATTTCTCAGTAATGTGATAACTGCACATAAAAATCTAATATTTTCATTTGGTTTTATGTTTTTAGCTTTATGTAGAGATTTATATGTATATTTGACTCTTTCTTCCCATCCCCAGTACGGCTGGAATGGAGGCCAGCGGAACCAGTAATATGAAGTTTGCAATGAATGGCTGTATCCAAATTGGTACATTGGATGGCGCTAATGTTGAAATAAGGGAAGAGGTTGGAGAAGAAAACTTCTTTCTCTTTGGTGCTCAAGCTCATGAAATTGCAGGGCTTAGAAAAGAAAGAGCTGACGGAAAGGTAAAACTCACCCCTCTTTTGAGTGACATGTTGATCAATGTTCTTTTTTCTTGGTTGATATTTTTCTATTGGTCAAATTTCGTCTTTTATTTCCTTACCAGTAACCACCCCTAAAGTTTCTTCTTAGTGCATTTGAATGGTCACCTTGCTCAGTTATTGAACGAAAATCTTATTTCCTCTCTTTTGCAGTTTGTACCTGATGAACGTTTTGAAGAGGTGAAGGAATTTGTTAGAAGCGGTGCTTTTGGCTCTTATAACTATGATGACCTAATTGGATCGTTGGAAGGAAATGAAGGTTTTGGGCGTGCTGACTATTTCCTTGTGGGCAAGGACTTCCCCAGTTACATAGAAAGCCAAGAGAAAGTTGATGAGGCATATCGCAACCAGAAAGTAAGTCCAGTTTGTTGCAATTCGTTGTGGATATTTTGTTTGGTTTCTCATGTGTTTGTGTATGCTATTGACTTTGATCATTAAAATATTTTTGAAAAATGACTTGTGTTTATCACTTGGTCAGAGGTGGACAAAGATGTCAATCTTGAATACAGCGGGATCGTACAAGTTCAGCAGTGACAGAACAATCCATGAATATGCCAAAGACATTTGGAACATTGAAGCTGTGGAAATAGCATAAGAGGGGGAAGTGAATGAAAAATAACAAAGGCACAGTGAGTAGTTTCACTGAGTTGTTTCTGTTTTTATCATGTGATGAAGGTATATAATGTATGTGTAAGAGGATGATGTTATTACCACATAATAAGAGATGAAGAGTCTCATTTTCTGCTTCTCCTTGATTTAATGTTTTGGTGACATTAAATTATATCATGAAAGAAGACTTATACTGCCTCATCCATCAAAATGGATGATTCCTAAAATTGGAGGGGGAAAAGAAAGCAGTACAAACATTTGTGGCATAGTGCCGATAGAATCGTCCCACTATAAACGGATTGGATAACTAATTAATTTATTTATGTTGGATCAAATATGGATCCTTTTTTTTCACCGGATCAAATATGGATCCATCCATATTTTTTTCCCATAACATGTGGACGACTTACATTAAACTTGCTATCACGAGCCAAATTCAAGTAAAATAAACTTGAAATGAAATTATGAACAATTTTTGTCATAAAGTTAATGTTGTAAAACTTAAAAACAAAAGAGCAATATAAAGAGGAAAACAACAAGAATATAAGACAAGAGGAACAATATAAGATAACTTTCTTTCTTTCTTTCAAGTGTATTCAACGTCATTCTCAATACTACTATTTATAGGATTACATTAAGGATACCAAGGGGTGTCATAAACATGACGCTAAACCTTGAAATTACGAGGAAATAAACCTAGGAGTAAGGCTGGCAATTGGACAGGATTTTGGCCGGTCTGGTCCGATTCCCGTACCGGTAAGTCTGGTACTGATTGAACCGGTAAGGAACCGGTCTTATAGGGTACCAGGACAGGTACCGAAATGGAACCCGATCTTTTATCTGGTTGATCCGGTTCAGTAAGACTCGATTCCGATGCAGTTGATCTGGTTCAACGGTCAATTTCCCATTTTAATATATATTTTTTTTAATGTGAAAGTTAGAAATAGACGTTGGGCCCTTCTAGCCGTTGGGCTTGGGCCCAAAACGGCTAAATTTGCCCCCCACCCCTCTCTAACCCCTTAACACTATAAATACATTCATATTCTTTCATTTAAATCACAAATTCACAAACTATTTCATTAACATCTTACAAAATCTCTCAATATTCAATCTCCCATAAATTCATAATTATTATTTTGTGATATTGACTTGGAATTATGATTTTGGAGATTTATTTGAAGTAAATCGGAAGCTTCAATTGGCATCTCTCAATTCCGGCATTGGTTATAATTCTACTTTTACGTAGACGTTCCTTACATTCGTTCCAACTTTAATTTTTTATTTGTTTATTAATTAAGTTATTTTATATTTTTTTTTATATTATCTTGCTTGTTTTTCATAATATTTAATTATTTTAAACTTGAATATGAATTCGGAAAGAAATAGTGGTAAAAGACCAATGTCGGAAAGAAAAAATAATAAGGGAGGAGGAAGTAGTTCTAGTTCTAAATATTTGCCACCTAGATTTAGAATTAATACTAATGATTATACTTATGTTGATGAAACTTCTTTTATGTCACAACCTATTGAATTTAATTCCGGAAATGAAATAGATCATGAGACTTTAAATAGACGTTTTACTAATTTTGAGGAAGAAATAGATGAGGAAGTAGAAACAAATGACGAAGATGATGAGACCCCTACCCCTACTAGTCCGGCTATCGAATTACCGGAACAAGATGAAGTCCCCCCTTTACCTACTTTTTCAATTAGTTGTACGTGTTAAAAGATCTTTAGTATGGAAATTTTTGGTACAAAATGAGGAAAAAACTACTGTTACTTGCACAAAATGTAAATTGACCGTGAAACATATGACTACGGGTACACAAGGGGGAACGGGACGACTAAGAATGCATTTGAGAAAGTGTAATAAAGAATTTGCTCGCCTAGATGATATAGAAAGGGCTAATAGAAATGGAATACCCATACCTAAAAATTCTATGGGAGTTGGAGGTTCTAATATGGTTCAAAGTGTATTAAATATGATTAACCCGATTGGCCGAAGCACACACCACACATATAGTAAAGAATAAGATCATAGAGAATTAGCTAAAATGGTTGTTGTTTGTGGTTTGCCTTTTTTATTTCCTTCACATCTTGATTTTATTCATTATATTCGGAAATTGTATAACCTAGATTATGATGGTGTTCCAAGAAGTACAATTAAAAGTGATCTTTTTAAATATAAAAAAGAATATTGTCATTTTCTTCATTGTTTATTTGTTTATTATGATAGTATATTATCTATTACTTCTGATATTGGTTAATGAGTACTCCTTTTGCAATTTCTCTATACATGTTATTGATTGAAAACATTCCCTCTAAAAATTGAAGCAAATGCCATGGTGATGGTGGCCCCTTCACTTGTCTCATCATGTTGATATTCGTTTTCTGATAATGACCCTTGTGAAATGATAATGAGTTTATAGTATATAGTAAAAAGACAAGATAATAGTACAATTTCCATGATTTTAATATCTTTGTGAAGACCAAATGAACGGTCACTCTCTTGCCTCGGTCCACAAAGCAATTAACGATCACCATATTTTCACCCGTCCGCTTTTCTCAAAAATCTCACATCAAGGGATAGCGATTTGCTACACTTTTATTTGGATTGATTTATTTCAAATATTTTAAAACTAGAATAATATTAAAATATTTTTGAAGTGTTTGAATATACTTTTAAAAAAATGATTCAAAATGCTTATTTTAAAGCTAAAAGGATAAAAATAAGTCAAAAACAATAAGCCTATCTAAATTGGTAAAAGATCCAGTCAAGTAATATTTCCTCAAGTAATGTTCAATAGCCTCTTAGAGTGGATCATAAATAAAATAATTTATGGTTGAAACTCATTTCAAATCTTACACTTAACAGAAGAAGCCAAAAATGATAAAAGTGAAGCTAATGATATTCATTAAAATGCACTAGATACTTATCGAAAAAACACTACTCAATATTATTTTTCTAATTCAACTCCCAAAATTTGATATATATTTTGTCAATTAAAGTGGATGAACATAAAAATAATAATTTATCCATTGTACACAAGATTAACAAATATAGGCATGCTTGAGAGCATGTTGTTAATGTGAAAGAAGTAGATCATATTTCTTATACGTGTATCAAGTTTGTAGAATATGATAGTTTAATTCCTTTATGATTAGGTTCATCTTAATTAGATGATTTTTAAAAAAAAATATAAATATTTTTATCATTGAGTTTAAATTTATTTACATTTTGTCAACTAATCTTTTCAAGAGTCAATGATCACAAATAATTTTAATGGATACTGTTAGCTTTATTTTTATTATTTTTGACTTTTCTGTTAAGTATAAGATTTGAAATGAATCTCAATCATAATTTATTTTATCATGACATTGATTTAAAAGACATTGAACATTACTTGAGGAAATAGTACTTGATTGGGATTTTTTTTCATCTAAACTGACACTCAACTCTTTTTTCTTCTCTTCTCCAATATCCAACATGCCAACATGCAATTAGACGATGAACGAAATGTGATGAAAAATTTGATAAATGAGAGTTCAAATTTTAACAAAATTAAATAAAAAATAATCAACTTTTTAAATTTTAGAAATATAATTATTGTTTATATGATATATTGATGACATGTAGTATATATCTAATGAAATAATGGAGATAGGTTAAATTGATCAAACATTATTATTATTTACACATAAAGGGGCAATAGCAATTTTTGGACCAAATACTATACTCAGGAATAGGAAGAAACTATCCCATTTCGAATACTTTAAAGATAAAATGATTTGCTCCTTTTTTTTCTTCTCAAAAACGAAAGAACCGCACAAGTTGCGGATCTCATGAGATCATTGTTATCTTTTGTATTCAGGTTAGTAAAAAATAATACAGAAACAAGATGAAATATATATAATATTTTTAATCCGAGTTCACAGAAACCACTGTGTTTCCTTAAGAAATTTAATCCCCTCACTGTACCCGAGGTTGTAGATTAATTCCTTCCAAGATAAAACGGATTAACTTGTTAAAGAAGTAGCGGTACCTCAAACTTCAATAACTTCAGCGAACGCAAGAACAACAACAATAGTACATACAGACTCAGTCAATCGACAATTTTGTTTATGTAAGAAAATGTATGCAAGAGAAGGGAATAATTCAATGCAGAAAAATGAGAGAAAACTTCTCTATTTATAGCCAACAAAGGGTAAAGGTCACAACCCTTTGAAAAGAAGATAGCCTTTCAGAAAGGTCACAACACTTTGGAAAAGGCATAACTTTTCAAACGGTCACAACCCTTTAGAAAGGACACAACCTTTCATAAAGGTCACAACCCTTCGGCATAGTCACAACTCTTCAGGAGAGTCACAACCCTTCATTTCCTGTTCACACCTTTAAAACCCAACAATCCCCCACATGAATAAGGAATGGCTATTGTTAAAACATATGCATGAAAAATTGTGTCTTGTAAGTAAAGTTTAATTGCATCTGGATAAGTAGGCTTCCCTTTAAACTTTCCGTAGTGAACATGTATCGGATATACTTGGGCAATCGGTAGATTTGATATCTTTGAACCGTCGAGCTTTGGTGTATACCTAGACAACATAAGTCACACAATTAACCCTTGAACTGTTTTTGGTTCTCATTGTTTTGTTCATTTCAGCCATGAACACATCTCGTTAATAAGTGCTTAGAGAACTGGCCTTACCGAATTCTCCTTGAAGCGACTTACACTTCACACTTACATAGGTGGTTTCTAAATGTGTTATCCCGTAGATACACTATTTGATATACCCTGTATCAAACTTAGAAACCATTAAAAAAGTCCTTATGCCTTTATCTTGGTTACTGAACATTGTCTTATCATGAGAATAGATATAAAATAATTTTTGACAATGTTGAACCGTCATCTATGACTTTGTTTTATCTCCTTGAACCTAGATCTTGGGATCTCCAGTCTTCTAGGTAGAGTTACCGCCACGATGACTTGTTCTCGGCCATAGTCCCATTCCCGTCGATGATCTCTCAACTCCTTCTCTAGTTAGGCCTTTTGTAAGTGGATACGACACATTATCCTTTGACTTTACATAGTCAATTGTGATAATTCCACTAGAGAGTAGTTGTCTAACAGAGTTATGTCTTTGTCTTATATGACGAGACTTCCCGTTATACATAACACTTCCTACCCTTCCTATTGCAGCTTGACTATCGCAGTGTATGCATATAGGGGCCATTGGTTTGGGCCAATAAGGAATATCTTCTAAGAAATTCCGGAGCCATTCAGCTTCTTCACCTGCCTTGTCTAAGGCGATGAATTCAGACTCCATTGTAGAACGAGCTATATATGTTTGTTTGGATGATTTCCAAGATATTGCTCCTCCACCAATAGTGAAAATATATCCACTCGTGGATTTCGTTTCAGTTAACCCAGTAATCTAATTTGCATCACTATATTCTTCAAGAACTGCTGGATATTTGTTGTAATGTAAAACATAGTTTTGAGTATCTTCTAAGTACCCTAAAACTCTCTTCATTGCCAACCAATGATTTTGATTAGGATTACTTGAGTATAGACTCAGTCTACTTATAGCGCAAGCTATGTCTGGTCGTGTACAATTCATGACATACATCAAACTTTCCAATACTGAGGCATAATCCAATTGAGATTGACTTTCACCTTTATTCTTTGCAATATTAAGATTTACATCAATTGGGCTCTTTGCCTTTTTGAAATTCAAATACTTGAAATTTTCAAGTACCTTTTGAATATAATGAGATTGAGACAATGCTAGACCGTTAGGAGTTTTGTGAATCTTAATTCCCAATATCAAATCGGCAACACCTAGATCTTTCATATCAAACTTACTAGTGAGCATACGCTTAATAGCTTTTATATTGGAAATGTCCTTGCTCATTATCAACATGTCATCCACATATAGGCATACAATGACTTCCTAATTCAGAGTGTCTTTAATGTAAACATATTTATCACACTCATTGATCTTAAATCCATTTGCCAACATGGTTTGATCAAATTTTACATGCCATTGTTTTGATCTTGTTTTAGTCCATAAAGTGACTTAACAAGTTTGCATACTTTCTTTTCTTTATCGGGAACTACGAAGCCTTCAGGCTGTTCCATGTAGATCTCTTCCTCTAGCTCTCCATTTAAGAAGGCGATTTTCATATCCATTTGATGGATTTCAAGACCATATACTGCAGCTAGGGTAATTAACATCCGAATTGATGTAATCCTAGTCACTGGAGAGTATGTGTCAAAATAATCAAGACCTTCTTTTTGTATAAAGCCTTTGACAACAAGTCTTGCTTTATATTTGTCAATAGTTCCATCATCTTTCATCTTCTTTTTGAAGATCCATTTTGAACCTAAAGGTTTGTTCCCTGGAGGAAGATCAACCAACTCCCAGGTATGATTGCTTAAGATTGATTCAATCTTACTATTGACAACCTCCTTCCAAGAGGTTGAGTCGCTTGACAACATCGCTTCCTTGAATGTTTGAGGCACACTTTTAAGAAGGAATGTTACAAAATCAGATCCAAATGACGTAGCTGTCCTTTGACGTTTACTGCGCCTTGTACTCTTTTCATTGGTTTAATTATCTTTTGGTTCTTCTCGAGGTTGTTTTGACCCTCTACTAGATGACTCAAGTCTAGTTTTATACGGATAGATATGTTCAAAAAATTCAGCATTATCTGATTCCATTAACGTATTATCATGAATATCCGGATGTTCGAACTTATGAACCAAAAATCGACATGCCTTACTATTTGTGGCATATCCAATGAATACACAATCCACAATTTTAGGGCCTATTTTCACTCTCTTAGGTATAGGAACCTGAACTTTGGCTAGACACCCCCACACTTTGAAATATTTCAAGTTGGGTTTTCTACCTTTCCATTTCTCATATGGAATAACATGTGTCTTCGTGTGAGGCACTCTATTTAGTATTCGATTTGCTGTAAGGATAGCTTCCTCTCATAAGTTTTGTGGTAAACCTGAACTTATAAGTAAGGCATTCATCATTTCCTTTAAAGTTCGGTTTTTTCGTTTCGCAATTTCATTAGATTGGGGAGAGTAAGGAGCAGTAGTTTGATGGATTATTCCATTTTCCAAACATATTTCTGAAAATGGAGACTCATATTCTCCACCTCTATCACTTCTGATCATTTTGATCTTTCTATTCAACTGATTTTCAACTTCAGTTTTATATTGCCTAAATACGTCTATTGCTTCATCCTTACCATTTAGCAAATAGACATAACAATATCTAGTGCAATCGTCAATAAAAATTATGAAATACTTTTTCCCACCACGTGTTGGTGTTGACTTCATGTCACAAATGTCAGTGTGAATCAGTTCTAAGGGATATGAATTCCTTTCAACAGATTTATAAGGATGCTTAACATACTTAGATTCAATGCAAACTTGGCATTTTGATTTATTGCACTCAAATTTAGGCAAAACATTTAAGTAATCAGTTTTCGCATGGTTTTGTTATTAACGTGTCCCAAACGTTCATGCCATAAACATTTAGACTCAAGCAAGTAAGAAGAAGCAGAATTTTTATTCATATCAACTGCAATTACATTAAGTTTAAAGAGGCCCTCGGTGAGGTAACCTTTTCCTACATACATTTCATTCTTACTGACTACAACTTTATCAGAAACAAATACACATTTGAATCCGTTCTTAGTCAGAATTGGTATAGAAACTAAGTTCTTTTGCAATTTCGGAACATACAAGACCCTATTCAAAGTCACCACCTTGCCCAATGTCATCTTTAAGAGCATTTTTCCAGTTCCTTTCACCTTTGCAACAACGGAGTTTGCCATAAACAACTTCTCATCTGTAGGTGCTGGAGTATATGATGAAAATAATTCTTTGTTGGTACACACATGGCATGAGGCACCAAAATCTATCCACCGCTCTCTTGGATTTTCAACCAAGTTGCATTCTGAAAGCATTGCACAAAGATCGTCCATCTCTCCTTTGGATTCAGTCAAATTTGCTTGATCCTTCTTCTTGTCCTTCTTGGGACCCCGACATTCAATTGCCTTATGACCACGTTTGCCACAATTGAAGCAACTTCCATTGAACTTCTTCTTAGGAGGATTGCTCTTTGGACCAGATGCTTTCTTTCTTTTCTTTGATTTTGTGGGATCTTCTTCAACAATATTTACTCCAGATGTTGCTGAATTACCACGTGACCTCTTTTCTGCGGTCTTGTTATCCTCTTCAATTCTCAGCCTTACCATGAAATCTTCAACAGTCATCTCCTTGCATTTATGTTTCAAGTAGTTTTTGAAGTCCTTCCATAATGGAGGTAACTTTTCAATAATGGCAGCCACTTGAAAAACATCATTCACAACCAATCCTACATAAAAGATTATGTGAGTATTAAGAATAGACTTAATATTTCCAACATAGATATTAAATAAATTTATACCTTCAGCAAGGAGTTCATGGATTATGACCTGCAATTCTTGAACTTGGGTGACGACGATCATACTGTCTATCATCTTATAGTCCAGAAACTTTGCCACAATGAACTTCTTCATTCCGGCATCCTCTATTTTATACTTCTTTTCTAAAGCATCCCAGAGTTCTTTTGAGGTTTTGACATTACTGTACATATTGTACAAATCATCCTGTAGGCCACTCAAAATATAATTTTTACACAAAAAATCAGAATGTGTCCATGCTTCTGTTACCAAGAATCGTTCTTCAGATGGAGTTTCATCTGACATAATAGGAATGTTCTCATTAATGAACCTCTGCAGACTCAACGTAGTAAGATAGAAGAACATCTTTTGTTGCCATCTCTTGAAGTGAACTCCAGAAAACTTTGCAGGTTTCTCAGCCGGTGCTAAGGCAGCAGTTGAACGATTGGGTGCAACTGATGTTGTTGCAGCACTTACTGTTCCAACATTTACTTGACTTGAATTAGCCTTTTTTTTTTTTGTCACAAATGGCAGATAATTTTAGTATGTGAAATACTAACAGTAAAGAATAAATCCTTACACAGACTATTTCTGATGTAATGATAAAGTTTTTATATTCTTTTAACCGTTAATCGAATGAATTTTAAAAATTCAAACAGAGTAGAAAACCATAAAATTTTAATCTCCAAAAACCTCAAATATAGAAACTTTAAATTTCTTAAGATTGTTATCTCCTGTATTCAGGTTAGTAAAAAAACATACAGAAACAGAAACAAGATGAAATATATATAATGTTTTTAATCCGAGTCCACAGAAACCACTGTGTTTCCTTAAGAAATTTAATCCCCTCACTGTACCCGAGGTTGTAAATTAATTCCTCCCAAGATAAAACGGATTAACCTGTTAAAGAAGTAGCGGTACCTCAAACTTCAATAACTTCAGCGAACGCAAGAACAACAACAATAGCACATACAGACTCAGTCGATCGACAATTTTGTTTATGTAAGAAAATGTATGCAAGAGAAGGGAATAATTCAATGCAGAAAAATGAGTGAAAACTTATCTATTTATAGCCAACAAAGGGTAAAGGTTGTGACCCTTTGGAAAGAAGACAACCTTTCAGAAAGAAGACAACCTTTCAGAAAGGTCACAACACTTTGGAAAAGGCAAAACCTTTCAAACGGTCACAATCCTTTAGAAAGGACATAACCTTTCATAAAGGTCACAACCCTTTGGCATAGTCACAACTCTTCAGGAGAGTCACAACCCTTCATTTTCTGTTCACACCTTTAAAACCCAACAATCATTACCCAATGCATTAGGTAGAGTAAGATCCACATCACTAACCTTTTCTCTGTCAATTTTTGTTTGGTCCATATATTAAAAAAATATTTATTTAAAAAATTAGAAGCTACTAATAGATTATTATGAAGTTTAATTTATTCTTATTATTAACTATAGTAATTATTTCAAGTATATTTTTAAAAATATTAAATTTATTATATTCAAAAGAAGATATAATAAATTTATCAGTCTTTCTATTGCAATTTATATAATTCACTTTATTTTAGTTTGCCTAAAAAGAATGATACATTTGCAGTGGTGACATGGTTTGCAAAAATTTCTGCGTACACCACTGTCTATAGTATGTATCACAACGGCAAGCGAGATGAAAGAGAGGCAAAAAGATTTGTTATGTACTCCAAAATATATATGAATCTTAGTTGGATACAATGTATATAAATAGTTGACCCTATATATGTGGTAAAATATGCAAACTATTAAGAGTGTGGGTAAGTAATTAAGTTAGGGATTTGTGGGAAATGGACAAATATAAGAGAGAGGAGTGGAGTAGTGCAGGAGATTTTCGTGATAAATAAAAAAAGGGTGACATTTCCACAAGAGGACGCAACACAACACAACACAACACTTAATTCCTGTGTATGATGAATCAAAATCAATAATTGACTTCTCCATAAATCTCCACAATCCTCACTCTCTTATCACTCTCATTCGAAAAGCTAGATCTGCCTAGAGAGCAGAAAATGGCGACTGCAAATGGAGCACACTTGTTCAACCATTACGGCTACAATTCCAGATTCATCCATTTCACTTCTAGAAACACAACCTCCAAATTGTTCCTTACCAAAACCTCCCATTTTCGGACACCCAACAAACGTTCTTTCCATCTCAACAACACCTTGACTGACAAAATTCACCATCCCATTACTGAACAAGGTCTCACTCTTATTTTCATGTTCTGCAATTTATTTCAATATCAAAATTTGATATCTATTTCAATATTCAAAATGTGTAAATGAACCAACATTTTATACATTAACTTTTTTTCAATACATGGACTGCTGTGTTGAGATCCATCTGTCTCTACATTTCCTGGGTTAGAAAAAAAAAAGTTTGTTTGGATCCTCCAATATTGTTATTGATCAAATTTTATGTTTGTTTAAAGCACTCTTGCCTTCTTATTCATTTGTACTCCCAATTTAAATGTCTTAGTTTGACTGAGCTCGGAGTTTATGAAATTAATGGATAATGTTGAATCTTGTGGTGTTAAATTAAACAAGTGTGAAGTTTTTGAAATTTTGTGGTCTTACACTTGCCAGGTACAATATTGGAATTGGAAGACTTACTAAATAGTATAAATGGAGGGAGTATATAATAATGAAGCATCAGAAACTTGATGTATGGACCTTAGGAATTATTGGAAGTTTTTGAATTTACCTGTTGAAAGAGATAAGCTCGTTTATTATATGAAACAGAAAATTGCGACTAACTTGTGTTTTCTTATCCAAAATAAGGAGAGCCATAGTTAGATTTTCGGTAAATTGAAAAACTTATAAGAGGGATTTGCCTGTTGTTACCAAATTTGTGCTCCTGTGCTTGTTGTACAAACTTGTCAAAATATCTATCCTTCTGAATTTTTTATGACAATCATGATTATCCTTTTGAAATTAAAATATTAACATAATATGATTAAACCATCATTTGACAAAAATATACAAGAGATTAATGGTTATTTCAAAGCTAAATGGAACTTCTAAGGATAGCTCAGAAAAATATCTTCCAGAGAACTTGCTGTACACGTTTGTATTTCCATCAGTTCCTTCCAATTTATTACTTACAGGATTTATGGTTATTCCTTTGCTTGACATACATATATATATAGGTGGTGAGAGCGATCTGAGTTCTTTTGCTCCTGATGCCGCATCTATTACCTCAAGTATCAAATACCATGCAGAATTCACACCTGTATTCTCTCCTGAAAGGTTTGAGCTCCCTAAGGCATTCTTTGCAACAGCTCAAAGTGTTCGAGATTCGCTCCTTATTAATTGGAATGCTACGTATGATGTTTATGAAAAGCTGAACATGAAGCAAGCGTACTATCTATCCATGGAATTTCTGCAAGTATCTCATTAATCTTACTTTCTCTTCACTCTTTTTTATGACTGTGCAGAGTGACCTTAAATTATATCTAGTAAGAAATTAATCCGTTTGATATTGCTAACAAATTATACTGTATATTTACTGTTACACATGAGAGTTTCTGAAATTTATGCACAAACAACTCTAGGCGAGCTGAGTTTAATTTGTGCCCTATCTACTGTTTAGGGTAGAGCATTGTTAAATGCAATTGGTAATCTGGAGCTTACTGGTGCATTTGCGGAAGCTTTGAAAACACTTGGCCACAATCTAGAAAATGTGGCTTCTCAGGTCAGTGTGACTTTTATTTCATGCATCAGAAAAAACTGCTGAGTTTTCCAAATTCTTCTGTGTTTTACTCAACAACAGTTGGACTATGTGTATTCATTTGTGACTTTGTGCATCGACTGTTATAATATTCAGAAGCCATACATGTCATACATGTTGTGTCTTTGTGTTTTTATTTGGAGTTGACTACTTGTTAATTTTTGAATCATTATTGACAGGAGCCAGATGCTGCTCTTGGAAATGGGGGTTTGGGACGGCTCGCTTCCTGTTTTCTGGACTCTTTGGCAACACTAAACTACCCAGCATGGGGCTATGGACTTAGGTACAAGTATGGTTTATTTAAGCAACGGATTACAAAAGATGGTCAGGAGGAGGTGGCTGAAGAGTGGCTTGAAGTATGCTTATTATTTATTCAGTTCTTGATTTCACATGTGTTTTACGTCCTTAGATAGTTTATATCCTTGTCGCTTACTGTTCTCCTCTTGTTTTTAGAGCTTCTGATATTCCTTTCTTCTCTTTCTTTATGACTTATTTACTTTTACTTAGTTCATGCAATGTGGATGTTCATTATTGTTGGTTGTCCATGCAGATTGGCAGTCCATGGGAAGTTGTGAGGAATGATGTTTCATATCCTATCAAATTCTATGGAAAAGTCTCTACAGGATCAGATGGAAAGAGGTATTGGATTGGTGGAGAGGATATAAAGGCAGTTGCATATGATGTTCCCATACCAGGCTATAAGACTAGAACCACAATCAGCCTTCGACTGTGGACTACACAGGTTCCATCAGCAGATTTTGATTTATCTGCTTTCAATGCTGGAGAGCACACCAAAGCATGTGAAGCCCAAGCAAACGCTGAGAAGGTACACTTAATCTATTAATTTGTATTACAGTTTTATATTCTATTTGCCTTTTCTTAATGTGAATTTGGGCTTCAGTATGAGCCTTCTCAGTTTTCAGTCTCAACACTTCTGCATCTTCGGACCAACAACAGTTGTAGGACATGATTCCTGGTTGCATCATAGCCAGTGGACTTTATAGAGATGCATTTATCTGTTTCCTAAATTGACCGGAAGTAGTACTTCACTATTATACACTGGATGATCAAAACAATGATCCAATGAGAGACCAATGACCATTTTTTTTATGGAATATGTCAGGAGACCTGATATCTGTATTTGTATGTGTCCTAGGCACATTTTAACCTACTCTTATTTCTTTTCTCTCTTTCTTTTTTGAATATACTCTTTGTTTTCTTCTTGCCTTTTTTTCTTTTTTTTAGTGATGGGCAAGAGATTGATGACTATGTTTTTGTAGAAAATGTCAAGAGACCTGATATCCATGTTCCTATTGGCATATATTAACCTACTCTTCTTTTCTTTTTCCCTTTGTTTCGATAATACTCTTTTTGTTGAAAACATACAAGTTTTAACTGTGAACTAGCTGAGTTGGCAAGTTAGTTAGGGGACGTGGGAAGTTAGTTAGAAGTAGTTGAAGTTGTTAGACTGTAGCAGTTAGATTTCCAGATTTCAGTTGCTAGTTTCGTTTCTGTAAATATAGCCATTATATGTAATTGGATTCATTCATGAAATAATATCTGATTCTCTCTCTTCTACATTCAATTAAGCCTCAATTCTCCGTTATCTTCTTCGAGTTCCATCTCCTAGATTAACTAACTCCATTACAGATTTCATATTCATATTCCTACTGTCCTAGGCACATTTTAACCTACTCTTCTTTTCGGTCTCTTCATATACATTAGGGACATAGTAACATACTTAGCACAACATTAATTTAGATGGCTAAGCCAGTTTTATTAGAAGGGTTCTCTTAGCTTTAAGTGATGGACTGCAGCGGCACATAGGTACGTCGCCTTTTGAGGTTTTAGTGAAAGAGAAGATGATGAGCAATATAATGATGATGATAAAAGAGGTTTTGACATCGGATGTTGATCGATTTATGTTTTGGTTTTTATTTTGCATGTCCAATGGAGGATTTTTGGCCGTCTACTTTTTAGTTTTTTAAATTGAAAGATTTGCTTATGTGTCATTTTTGTTGAGCTCTTTTTTATTTAGTTATTTTACTTATCTGTGCGAGGTTTATTTTGGTACTCTTTTAGAACTGTGTTTCACTTCTGCTTTAAGCAAAGCAAGCCCTTATCGCTTTTTAGCGCTTCTCGCTCTCAAAAACACTGGTGTAAGCTAGCTCTTCTCTAACATCAGATATGTTACATACTCTACCCTGGGGATGAATCAGAGGAGGGGAAGATCCTTCGGTTGAAGCAACAATATACCTTATGCTCTGCCTCTCTCCAAGATATTGTTTCTCGATTTGAGAGGAGATCAGGTGATTGTATTAAGTGGGAAGAGTTTCCTGAAAAAGTTGCTGTGCAGATGAATGACACTCACCCTACACTTTGTATCCCTGAGCTGATGAGAATATTGATAGATCTGAAGGGTTTGAATTGGAACGAAGCTTGGAATATTACTCAAAGGTACTGAAAGTTACAAGCTTTGCAAGTGGGAAATTGAGGTTTGTGCTGAATATACTGTACGGAAGCATCATCTGAATTTGTTTAAATACATGATGCAAGTGATACTATAGTATGAGATCTTATTACTAAACTTTAAGTTCCACATCATCTGAATTGGTGTTGAACATCAGAATGACAGGAGATAACACACTTTTGCTTTTAAACATAAAACAATACCTCCAATTTTATTTTTTTATTAGAAACACTGAAATCCTTAATGCTGGAAACTTACCAGAACTGTGGCCTACACAAACCATACTGTTTTGCCTGAGGCACTGGAGAAATGGAGTTATGAATTGATGCAGAAACTGCTTCCCAGACATGTCGAAATCATTGAGGCAATTGACGAGGAGGTGATGGAGCTACAAATTTAACAAATTTATTTGGTTATGCAAGTTAAACTATTTTGACTAATTTCTGCAGTGTGCTATCCTAACAGCTGGTACATGAAATTCTATCAGAATATGGTTCACTGGATCTGAACAAATTGGAGGAAAAGTTGACTACAATGAGAATTTTAGAAAATTTTGATCTTCCCAGTTCTGTTGCTGAATTATTTATTAAGCCTGAAATCTCAGTTGATGATGATACTGAAACAGTTGAAGTCCATGACAAAGTTGAAGCTTCTGATAAAGTTGTGACTAATGATGAAGATGACACTGGTAAGAAAACTAGTGTGAAGACAGAAGCAGCTGCAGAAAAAGACATTGACAAGAAAACTCCTGTGAGTCCGGAACCAGTTGTTATACCACCTAAGAAGGTACGCATGGCCAACCTGTGTGTTGTGGGCGGCCATGCTGTTAATGGAGTTGCTGAGATCCATAGTGAAATTGTGAAGGCGGAGGTTTTCAATGACTTCTATAAGGTAAGCATCATTAGTTTGAATCTTTGATATGTATCAGATCAGTGATTTTGGTCAAACTGAGTTTTAATTCATGTATTATCTTACTCTTCACATTTACAGCTCTGGCCGGAAAAGTTCCAAAACAAAACAAATGGAGTGACTCCAAGAAGATGGATTCGTTTCTGCAATCCTCCTCTTAGTGCCATCATAACTAAGTGGACTGGTACAGAGGATTGGGTCCTGAAAACTGAAAAGTTGGCAGAATTGCAGAAGGTATTTCATTTGCCTTTTCTGACTTAGCATGTTTAAGAATACTAATTTTGATGCACGTGCATTGCACGTGAATATCAAACCATGTATTACATTAATAATAATAATGTGAATATTATTAAATTAAAAAATTAAGTAAAAAATTATAAAATGAATGATAAAGTATAAGTTACTTTTAAAATATTTTAGTTACACATCCTCTTAAATGTACTTTCTCCTCCCTCCCCCATAGTGCATTAATTTGTTATTATTGTATTGTTGGAGTTCTTACTTTTAATATAATATAATATAAATAAATATTGATGTAAAATATAAAGATATACTCCCTCTGTTTCACAAAGAATGTTCTAGTTTGACTTGACACGAAGTTTAAGAAAATAAAGAAGACTTTTGAATCTGTGGTCCTAAATTAAAGTTATGTCAAATGTACAAAATTTCCCTTTAATCTTATGGCCTTAAACATGCCACGTGGAAAGCTGAAATTAAAATGTTATCAAAAAAAGAAAGAGGTCATTCTTTTTGAAACTGACCAAAAAGGAAAGGAGGTCATTCTTTGTGAAACGGAGGGAGTACTAAATTTGATATTTTTAGTTTGAGTATTATATTAATTAACATTCATATGTTAGGGAATGTTCAAATATCAATGAACTTTGAGATTGTCAACGTCTAAAAATCAAACATGAGCTTTTAAGAATAGAAGAATAGAAAACATAAAAAAATCGTAGTTTAAAAATATGAAGAAACCCCTTCATATATAGTTAACAAAGTGTTGTATGAGAATGTGCATATTGTTTCTATCATAAAAGTCACAACCATTTGGAAATGTCACAACTCATCAGAAAAGTCAAAACTCTTTGGAAAAGTCATAACCATTCAATGTGAAATGGCGTCTTATTTTAATATAATATAATATAACATAAGTAAATTAGTAAATATATAAAATATAGAATATATACTAAATTGGATGTTCTAAGAAGAAGAAGAACAATGTAAAACTTCAAAAAATTATAGTTTAAAAATTTGAGGAAACCCCTATTTTTATAGCCAACAGAGGGTAGTTCATAAAAAAATTCTTATTGTTATCAGAAAAAGTGTCACAACCCTTTAAAAAAGTCACAACTCTTCATAAAGGTCACAACTCATCGGAAAAGTTATAACTGTTTGGAAATGTCACAACCCTTCAGAAAAGTCATAACTTTTCGGAAAAGTCGCAACCCTATAGAAAAGTCACAACCCTTTGAAAAGGTCACAACTCATCAAAAAAGTTACAATTCTTTGGAAATGTCACAACCCTTCAATATGAAAATGTATCTGTTTTTAATATTATATAATATAATATAAATAAAGAAAATAAAATATATTTTATATAAGATATACTATATTTAATGTTTTAAGTTGGTGGTATTATAATAATTTATCATTTAAGTTGTGTAGTTCATTTTTTAAAGTTAGTATAGTAGATAAAAAAGGTAGATATAGATTTGTCTAATTTAAATTTCATATGAAATTTTAAGTAATAGATTTGCCCAAGGCCTAGCTCAAGTGGCAAAAGGTGGAGAATTTGTGGCTTAGGTCGCAGGTTCAAGCCCCACACCATGCAAAGCAACTCCGGGTATTTAAGTGTAGAAGGGTAGAGGATTATCCACCGAGTTTAGAAGGCTGTGATTGGTCCAAAGGGCGGGTCATAGACGGATTTCTCGGTTATCAAAAAAAAAAAAAAAAAAAATAAAAAAAAAAAATATATATATATATATATATATCTTTTAACTTTGTGTTCTTAAAGATGCACCCCTAACAACCAAGAAAAAATAGCGTTTATATTAAATTGAGTATAAATAAAAGTGCAACAAATAAATTGGAAGCAGAGGAGTACTTATTAAATCTAGTTTTGATACTTCAAACAAGTTTTTGATCAAATATTTTTTCTCCGACAATTTGAGACTTTTCACAGCTTGAACACCAAGTTGTAGTTTGTGCAACAGAAAATCATTGAACTTCTTGTCAAATAGAAGTTGTTGCAAAAATATATTTATCGTAATGAAAATGAGTACATATTTGGACTCTTGAAACAAGTGTTTGATCAATTCGTTTCTCTCCAACAATTTGAGACTTTTCACAACTTGAACAACAAGTTGTAGTTTGTGCAACAAAAAGACATTGAACTTCTTGTTAAGTTGAAGTTTTTGCAAAAATATATTTATGGCTATGAAAATGAGTATATATAAATTATCTAGATAGTCTTCTCGTTTGAAGTTGAGTTATTCCATTCTCCTTGTTGCTCAATTTTTGTTGATCTATTTAATTTTGCCACATAAAATATTGTAATTGCATAATTGAACTACTATCACAATCTTCCTTGTGTTAAGAAGAAGAATTGAAAACGTACAAAATTCAAACTGTGAGAAAATCCCCATATTTATAGACAACAAAGTATAGTATAAAAAGGTGCTTATTGTGCCTTATCAGATAAGTCACAATCCTACAGAAAGGTTACAATTTTTCGGAAATGTCATAACTCATTGAAAAAGTCACAACTCTATAAGAAAGTTACAACCCTTCGGAAAAGTCACTACCCATCAATATTTAAAGGTGTCAGCTTTTAATATGATATAGAACAAATAAATAAATATAATATTAAAATACAACATATTTACTAAATGGGTGTTTTAAGTTGTGGGTGTTATAGTAATTTAACATTCAAGTTAGGGAGTTTATGCTTTTAAAGTAGTATAGATGAGGTCGAAATTTTGCTGTTTGTTGTTAGATAGTTGAAAATGCATTCTATGTGGCACCTTCCAAAGATTCACCAAATTTATGACACCTAGTGCTTTTGATTTTCGAAAAACATGCGAAGGCTGTGTTCGCGAAGATTAAATCCAAACGGATTTGAAAATTTCACCGCCTAAGGAAACAGATCGTACTGTTAAATGTGCAAGTCACTTGACCAATCCCTTGAAATTCTTTTCAAAACTTGAAGTTGATTTTGAAAGAAACCCATTTGAAGTTTCTTACTCCAAATGGTTGTGAAAAATAGAAATTAGGCAAGGAAATTCCTTTGCTTAAAGAACAGGTGTTAGGCATCCCTAAACCCGTGCATAGGTAGCAGTTTACCCTCCTATTTCAATTGATTTCAAAATTCTTGTCAAAGCTGTCCAACAAATATCAAGATTTGCCAAGTGCAATAACTAAAGTTAAACTAAATTATAATTGGGGGTTTTAAATTACATAATTTCAGGAGAACAACTGAAGAATAGAAGCTAAATCACACCTTGAACCTGCACTTTTGTCCATTTGATAGTGAAGTTAAAAAATATTACATATCCTCATCATCTCTATTTACAAAGCAGTTCCAATTTCGAACTCAGTGTATTTTCCCAAAAAGGTTAGACTTATGTTCTATCTGAACTATGGGTATCACACACAGTTTGCTGATAATGAAGATCTTCAAAATGAGTGGAGGGAAGCAAAAAGGAGCAACAAGATTAAAGTTGTCTCCTTTCTCAAAGAAAAGACAGGGTATTCTGTTGTCCCAGATGCAATGTTTGATGTTCAGGTGTGTTAATTCTCTGTTTTTCAGTTCTGGCCATGAGATTAATTAGCTTTATCTTAGTTATATGAATCATTCTTGTTCTTGGATGAAGTATCATTCACTTGTCAATTAAAAAACCAATTCTCAGGTAAAACGCATTCACGAGTACAAGCGACAACTGTTAAATATCTTCGGCATCATTTATCGGTATAAGAAGATGAAAGAAATGACCGCTGCAGAAAGAAAGACTAACTTCGTTCCTCGAGTATGCATATTTGGGGGAAAAGCTTTTGCCACATATGTGCAAGCCAAGAGGATTGTAAAATTTATCACAGATGTTGGTGCTACTATAAATCATGATCCAGAAATCGGTGATCTGTTGAAGGTATTAACTTGATTATTTATCTTGAAAGTTTTCTTCTTTGATTTTGATACAAGCTATTTTTTTCTAGCTGTTAGAGGTTATTTTTTTTTAAAAAAAATCTTTGATATTTCTGCATCTGCTTCATCATGTGATTACTTATTGCACATTTACATGAAGAGTCCTCTCCTTTATCTCTTGTAGGTAGTATTTGTGCCAGATTACAATGTCAGTGTTGCTGAATTGCTAATTCCTGCTAGCGATCTATCAGAACATATCAGGTAATTAACTGACTCCCATTTTTCTTTTCAATTGTGCTGCCACTGGTAACAATTGATCCAACAACTCTATACTATGTTAAATTTGTTTGTGGCTTTGTGCGAACACAACTGGACGATTAGCTGCTTAGTTCTCATCACTAGTATAACTCGGGTGTTGAGAGTGATATCATGCTACAATACTGTTATTATATTTATTGTAATATTCATCACATGCATAGTTTATATATGTATCAAATTGAATGCATAGTGAAGTGGTGTGACATGACAGAGATCATCTGATTCATTCACACACACAAAGCAGCACCATTTTATTTGATTGTCCTGGCAGTAAACTGTGTATGTTCTATTTGGAATTTCAATTGTTACAAAATGATCCTACTATATGTGATAATATAGTAATTTGGGCACCATTAAGATTCCTGTCCTTATGCAGTTATACTCTCTCTAAAGTGTCCTGCCTTTGTGTGGACGACATCAGTTTTTCCTAACATGTCTGCAGTGGTGAATGCATATTATATGAAAATTTCAGCTGAATCCTGTTTATACATCGAAGGCTGGGAATAGGGGTAGCACTTTTGGAACTTCATGCTCCTTCTCTTTTATTGATGGCGGTTAGCGCTTTCCCCAATTTTTGACACAAACAGATCAATACTTATATGACCTAGTAACATCAATTTTACGTAGCAAAATAAAACTTAAAAGGGAACTACTGGGCAGTGGCTAGTCTATCTCACTGGGAAAACTTTGGTAGCAGCCAACTAATGGTTCATGAAAATTGAAGATTTAATGTTCCTTTTTAGAAAAAAAAATGATGATTTTATGTTGTCACTTAATGATACTTCAAGGGGGCAACTACTAGTGGAAAATGTTTATCCAAGCCAATTCATTTCTCAGTAATGTGATAACTGCACATAAAAATCTAATATTTTCATTTGGTTTTATGTTTTTAGCTTTATGTAGAGATTTATATGTATATTTGACTCTTTCTTCCCATCCCCAGTACGGCTGGAATGGAGGCCAGCGGAACCAGTAATATGAAGTTTGCAATGAATGGCTGTATCCAAATTGGTACATTGGATGGCGCTAATGTTGAAATAAGGGAAGAGGTTGGAGAAGAAAACTTCTTTCTCTTTGGTGCTCAAGCTCATGAAATTGCAGGGCTTAGAAAAGAAAGAGCTGACGGAAAGGTAAAGCTCACCCCTCTTTTGAGTGACATGTTGATCAATGTTCTTTTTTCTGGGTTGATATTTTTCTATTGGTCAAATTTCGTCTTTTATTTCCTTACCAGTAACCACCCCTAAAGTTTCTTCTTAGGTGCATTTGAATGGTCACCTTGCTCAGTTATTGAACGAAAATCTTATTTCCTCTCTTTTGCAGTTTGTACCTGATGAACGTTTTGAAGAGGTGAAGGAATTTGTTAGAAGCGGTGCTTTTGGCTCTTATAACTATGATGACCTAATTGGATCGTTGGAAGGAAATGAAGGTTTTGGGCGTGCTGACTATTTCCTTGTGGGCAAGGACTTCCCCAGTTACATAGAATGCCAAGAGAAAGTTGATGAGGCATATCGCAACCAGAAAGTAAGTCCAGTTTGTTGCAATTCGTTGTGGATATTTTGTTTGGTTTCTCATGTGTTTGTGTATGCTATTGACTTTGATCATTAAAATATTTTTGAAAAATGACTTGTGTTTATCACTTGGTCAGAGGTGGACAAAGATGTCAATCTTGAATACAGCGGGATCGTACAAGTTCAGCAGTGACAGAACAATCCATGAATATGCCAAAGACATTTGGAACATTGAAGTTGTGGAAATAGCATAAGAGGGGGAAGTGAATGAAAAATAACAAAGGCACAGTGAGTAGTTTCACTGAGTTGTTTCTGTTTTTATCATGTGATGAAGGTATATAATGTATGTGTAAGAGGATGATGTTATTACCACATAATAAGAGATGAAGAGTCTCATTTTCTGCTTCTCCTTGATTTAATGTTTTGGTGACATTAAATTATATCATGAAAGAAGACTTATACTGCCTCATCCATCAAAATGGATGATTCCTAAAATTGGAGGGGGAAAAGAAAGCAGTACAAACATTTGTGGCATAGTGCCGATAGAATCGTCCAACCATAAACGGATTGGATAACTAATTAATTTATTTATGTTGGATCAAATATGGATCCTTTTTTTTTTCAGCGGATCAAATATGGATCCATCCATATTTTTTTCCCATAACATGTGGACAACTTACATTAAACTTGCTATCACGAGCCAAATTCAAGTAAAATAAACTTGAAATGAAATTATCAATTTTTGTCATAAAGTTAATGTTGTAAAACTTAAAAACGAAAGAGCAATATAAAGAGGAAAACAACAAGAATATAGGACAAGAGGAACAATATAAGATAACTTTCTTTCTTTCAAGTGTATTCAACATCATTCTCAACACTATTATTTATAGGATTACATTAAGGATACCAAGGGGTGTCATAAACATGACGTTAAACCTTGAAATTACGAGGAAATAAACGTAGGAGTAAGGTTGGCGATTGGATAGGATTTTGGCCGGTCTGGTCTGATTCCTGTATCGGTAAGTCCGGTACTGATTGAACTGGTAAGGAACCAGTCTTATAGGGTACCAGGATTGGTACCGAAACGGAACTCGATTTTTTATCTGGTTGATCCGGTTTGGTAAGACTCGATTCCGATCTGGTTGATCCGGTTCAGTGGTCAGTTTCCCATTTTCATATATATTTTTTTTAATGTGAACGTTAGAAATAGCCATTGGGCCCTTCTAGCCGTTGGGCTTGGGCCCAAAACGGCTAAATTTGCCCCCCACCCCTCTCTAACCCCTTAACAATATAAATACACCCATATTCTTTCATTTAAATCACAAATTCACAAACTATTTCATTAACATCTTACAAAATCTCTCAATATTCAATCTCCCATAAATTCATAATTATTATTTTGTGATATTGACTTGGAGTTCTGATTTCGGAGATTTATTTGAAGTAAATCGGAAGCTTCAATTGGCATCTCTCAATTCCGGCTTTGGTTATAATTCTACTTTTACGTAGACGTTCCGTACATTCGTTTCAACTTTAATTTTTTATTTGTTTATTAATTAAGTTATTTTATATTTTTGTTATATTATCTTGCTTGTTTTTCATAATAATTAATTATTTTAAACTTGAATATGAATTCGGAAAGAAATAGTGGTAAAAGACTAATGTCGGAAAGAAAAAATAATAAGGGAGGAGAAAGTAGTTCTAGTTCTAAATATTTGCCACCTAGATTTAGAATTAATACTAATGATTATACTCGTGTTGATGAAACTTCTTTTATGTCAGGACCTATTGAATTTAATTCCGAAAATGAAGTAGATCATGCGACTTTAAATAGATGTTTTACTAATTTGAGGAAGAATTAGATGAGGAAGTAGAAATAAATGACGAAGATGATGAGGCCCTACCCCTACTAGTCCGGCTATTGAATTACCGGAACAAGATGAAGTCCCCCCTTTACCTACTTTTTCAATTAGTTGTACATGTTAAAAGATCTTTAGTATGGAAATTTTTGGTACAAAATGAGGAAAAAACTGCTGTTACTTGCACGAAATGTAAATTGACCATCAAACATATGACTATGGGTACACAAGGGAGAACGGGATGACTAAGAACGCATTTGAGAAAGTGTAATAAAGAATTTGCTCGCCTAGATGATATAGAATGGGCTAATAGAAATGGAATACCCATACATGAAAAATTCTATGGGAGTTGGAGGTTCTAATATGGTTCAAAGTGTATTAAATATGACTAACCCGTCTGGCCGAAGCACACACCGCACATATAGTAAAGAAAAAGATCGTCGAGAATTTGCTAAAATGGTTCTTGTTTGTGGTTTGCCTTTTTCATTTCCTTCACATCCTGGTTTTATTCATTATATTCGGAAATTGTATAACCCAGATTATGATGGTATTCCAAGAAGTACGATTAAAAGTGATCTTTTTAAATATCAAAAAGAATATTGTCATTTTCTTTGTTGTTTATTTGTTTACTATGATAGTAGATTATCTATTACTTCTGATATGGGATGTGGTCCTGATGGTAATGATTATTTTACAATTATTGTCCATTGGATTGACCATGAATGGAACATGCAAAAATGAATATTAGGGTATAAATATGTTGAAGAAACTAAAACCGGTTCTTATATAGCATTAAAAATAAGCTTTATTCCACAATTTTATGAAATATGTGATAAAATAATGAGTGTCACTTTAGATAATGCTTCTAATAATTTAAAAACAATTGATTATTTAGAATGTAGACTTTGTCCAATTGATAATGCTTCTTTTCATATTAAGTGTGCTGCACATGTTTATTATAATTTGGTAGTAAAAGATGGTATTGCTCAATTTGGAATTTCTTGTGAAAAAAATAGAATTATATTGCTTGTAATTGAATTTTTAAAGCTAAAATAAAAGCTAGAATTATAGAATTTAAAAATCGGTGTAAAGAATGTGGACTTGCATATAGAAAAGTTCCAAAAGAAGTATGCACTAGATGAAATTCTTTATTTGAAATGCTTGAAGTTGCTTATGTTTATCAAGAGCCAATACAATTAGTTTTTTAATGCTCATAATGCGAACCCGAATTTAAGAATTGACTATGAAGATTGGGAAAATACAAAAGAATTATTGAATTTTTAAGTGTTTTTTATAAAGCAACAAATGCTGCATCTGGTCAATATTATCCAACTATTTCTTTTGTTTTAGTAAATATTTATGCTATTTCATTTGAATTTGCAAAATATAAAGGAAAAAATCGATTTAAAGAATCACTTGCTTTTATAATTGAAAAATTCAAAAAATAATTTTTCCCCTATTCCTCAAATCTATTTGACTACTACTTTATTAAACCCAAATTATAAATTAAAAGGTGTTGAAAGAATGGTTGAAAGGATTTATGCAAATTTAGAAATTAAAGATGATGAAACTCCTAGTGTTGAAGATTGTAAAAGAAGCATATTTACAAAAGCTAGAGATTTATATAATACATATATTGAACCTCCATCTTGTAGGCCTATAAGTGATGATATAGATGAGTTTATGAATGATTATCTTGGTCTTGAATCCTCTACCAATAATGATTTTGATTTATATTTCAATCAGGCACGGGAAAAGATTAGGCATGAAGGACAACTTCAAGCTCAAATATTAGTATGGTGGAAGAATCGTGAAAAACAATTTCCGACAGTTGGAAGGGTTGTTCGAGATATGCTAGCGATTCAAGCATCATCGGCCGCTTTGGAACAAGCCTTTAGTGCCGTGAGATTTATGATTGGAGATCATCGATATTCATTAGCAAAGGATAGTTTGAAAATATTAGTGTTGTTTAGAGATTGGGTCAATGTCGAAAGAAGAAAAATTGGACTACCACAATTGTGTAGCCAAATAGAAGACGAAATAGATGAAATATTTGGTGATAATAGTGATGATGACATGGAAGCAATGGAGGAAGAACGACAAATACAAGTTCCAAATAATGTTTCTTTTGAAATGATACAAAAGTTACGAAGAGAATTTCAAAAGAATTTCAATTATTAGTATAATAATTAATATTCAATACCTAGATTATGTACTCTTTCTAGTATTTGTATTTGTACAATTTATTTATTTGAATAATATATGACTATTCGCCTTGATTTTCTTTTAAAATAGTCTCTAATATTCAATGCAAGTCATTTTACAAATTTGATTATTTAAGGTCTACACTTTAAAGTTAAAATTCAATTTAAAGTTTAAACTTTAAAATTAAAATTAAAATTAAATTTAAAGTTAAAATTGATTTTAAAGTTTAAATTGAATTTAAAATTTAAAGTTTAAACTTTATTAAACTTTAAACTCTAAAGTTTCAAATTGAAGTTTTATAAAAAGTTAAAGAATAAGTTAATAAATATTTAATAATATAATATTATTAATATTAAATATAATAGTTAATAAATAATAATATGTATTATATAATAATTAAAGTTAATAAATAAATAAAAAACATTACCAGTACAGTCGATCCAGTAAGAACCGGTTCCAGTCCGGTCCAAACCAGTAACTATGGGACCGGGCGGAACTTTCGGAAAATTCTGGTAAAACCAGTTCCGGTAATTTAACCCTGTAACGAGGACCGGTTCCGATAAAATCGGTCTCGTTGATCCGGTCCTGTCCAATTGCCAGCCTTACCTCGGAGTTATGGTTATCTATTTGATCATATTATCAACAACATTACTACCAATAAAGGAGAAACTTTAACCTAGAAGTTATGATTGTCCATTTGACCACACTTTCAACAACATTACTACTCATAAAGAAGGGAATTAACCTAGGAGTTATGGTCATCTATTTAACCACCAAATTATTCACAACAGTTTATACACTTTTAATATCTGCTATATTTAAAGCACATGAGAATAATTGTATTAACTGAATTAGCTTGTGAGATGCATAATTGCCATTTAAGTTGATCCAATGTTTTATCTGTTACTGTGCTAAGCACCCATCATTATAAGTAGGATTTTGCTCAATTTTTTTTTCTTTTTCTTTTAACATAAAAGAGAAAGTGCGAGGCTATTTGATTTTGTAATTTTTCTGGTAAATATTCAAATACCAAAAAGTATTACAACAAATAGTAGACAATGACTCTGTTCTGTGTCTACAAGGGACAAAACAAATAGTAAAGAATGAATCTCAGCTAAGCTGACTATCTGATTACTAGTAAGAAAAGTAGGGGTTTCAAACAACAGCAGGCATGTCCTTTAGCCAGGCATCCAGGGGCTTACCAATTGCATAGACAATAAATCCAATCTCTCTAAGCTTGTCCGCGTCAACAACATTCCTACCATCAAATATGAAAGCAGGTTTCTGCATGTTATCGTACATCTTATTGTAATCAAGACTCTTGAATTCATCCCATTCTGTAAGAATGCAAACAGCATGAGCATCCTTTGTCGCGGTGTAGGCATCACAGACGACTGAAACTTGTTTCACACCAGTCGGACTCATTGGCTGGAGGTGAAGGGGATGATCCCAATCAAACTTGTTCATTGCAAGGTCCCTTTGGATTTGGTCCTCGTTAACCTGAGGGTCATATATGCTCAGCTTAGCCTTGTCTCCCAATAGTCCCTTGCAAACATCAATTGCAGGGGTCTCCCGAGTATCACCAGTATCCTTCTTGAAAGCAAAACCTAGAATGGCCACTTTCTTGCCTGATACTGTGTTGAACATGGAGGCAACAACACGACTGACAAAACGAATCTTCTGATAGTCATTGATCTTGATTACCTGTTTCCAGTATTCAGCCACCTCTGGAAGACCATTGCATTCGCATATGTAAACCAGATTCAGAATATCCTTCTGGAAGCAAGAGCCACCGAATCCAACACTAGCATTAAGAAACTTGGGACGAATCCTCGAGTCCTTACCAACAGCATATGACACCTCTGAAACATTTGCTCCAGTAGCCTCGCAGAGAGATGACATGGCATTCACAGAAGAGATTCTTTGGGCCAAGAATGCATTGGCAGCCAATTTTGAGAGCTCAGCAGACCACAAATTGGTTGCGATGATGCAATCTTCAGGAACCCATTGGGCATAAACATCCTTCAATGCTTGGATAGCCTTCTGGCCTCCTGGAGTTTCGCGTCCTCCAATTAAGACTCTGTCAGGCATAAAAAGGTCTTCAATTGCAGTCCCCTCTGCAAGAAACTCAGGGTTTGAGAGGATTTGGAAGTTAATTCCGTTGTTGCTGTTGTGGGTCAAAATCCTCTCAATTGCCTCAGCAGTTTTGACTGGAACAGTTGATTTCTCAACCACAATTTTGTCAGATTTGGAGACATCAGCAATCATGCGAGCTGCACTCTCCCAGTAAGTGAGATCAGCAGCCTTGCCTGCTCCGAGGCCTCTAGTCTTTGTAGGAGTGTTAACAGAAACAAAAACTATATCAGCCTCACACACATGTTTCTCCACATCTGTGCTAAAGAAGAGATTCCTGCCTCGGCATTCCTTCACTATGTCCCAAAGGCCTGGCTCATAGATAGGGAGATGGTCACTGTTCCAGGCCGTGATGCGAGGCACTGAAATATCTACAACAGCCACTTCAACAGAGGCGCATTTCAGTGCTATCACGGCCATGGTGGGACCACCTACATATCCAGCTCCTATACAGCAAATCTTCACCATTTTCCTTTTTTCTAAATTCTGCAATAGGAAAAAGTTCAATTACATTTTCTAGAATGGGAGAATGAGGAAATTTAGACTAATACTGTAACATTATCATATAGCTTCAGTAAACAAAATAGTGGATGAGATATTGCATCACTTGCATATATATGACACCACAAATTCAATTTGTTTGTCTTCCTTGTCCGTCTCTTTCATTTTGACAACTGACTTTCCATTTAAGATTAAAAGACATTTTGATACATTCTTCATATTAGACCACATGATTCAATGTCAAATCAAATCAAACAAATTGAAATTGATCCAAAATCAAGAAGGGAGATTCACATCATCAGTTGAATTTCATTTTGAGATGGAAGGTGTCCCTACAAGTAAAAATGACTTCTGCTGGGAACCTAAGATTAATAAGGAAGACAATCAGACATTTGCATCATCTAAACAGATACCTAAAAAGTATACACAATTAATTAACGCTAGAAATTTCAACTTCCCACTTATCTAACTAGAGAATGAAAAATTAGACAATTCCATTATCGAATAACTATATTTTATTTCCAATGTGATCACTCATTTTGACAAAAGGGCAAAAAAAATAGCAGAAAGTCTAACCTTTTTGGATGTTGGAAATGGTAATGTGAATTGAAAAAAAAATGAAATTTAGTTTTACATAAAACAGGAACAAGTGAAGTGATGTGAATTTGCTTAATCGTAAAAATGGGAAAAGAGAGGTGTCCCCTTAAATGTGTGTCTACGTTATGCACGCTACGCCTTGCCTTTCCAACATCTTACATTTGACTACTCTTTTAACCCGGAGTCACACACACACACACACACACACACATATATATATATATATATACTAGATGAGCAATGCCCGTGCAAGCACGAGCCCAATATTTTGAATTGATTATTTGATTTTTTTGATACAATGTCACAATCACAAAATACTTTTAAGCTTTGATAATAACAACTACTAAAGAAACGTCTATTGTACAGATTCAAAAACTAATGAGTTACTCTCTCCATTTTAAATTAATTGAATTGTTGAGATGGTTAACACCCTTCAAGAAAAGAAGATTAAGACATAAATTAGGCATAACTTTCCATTTTTACCCTTATTAATTACTGTCAAATTCATGATTAAAATAACTAAACATTAATTAATAACTAATTCCAATACTAACTAATAAAGGGTAAAGTTGGAAGAACATTTTAAAAATAGTTTTGAAAATTGAACAATTAAGTTAATTTGAATAATAAAAAATGTCTCAATAATTAAATTAATTTAAAATAGAGGGAGTACAACAATTTAAGGATGAGACATATGTTAGGCCAAAGGAGAAAACTTGAAGAAATTTTGCGACAAGGGATTGCCCGTAACAGAGCACATGCCTAACTTTTGCGCCATTCTAATGCCATTTTTCTGAGCATGTATATCCTATATTTTATTGAGAGATTAATAAATGAAACCACCACTATTAAGACATAACTATTTTCCATTGTGTTTTTCCCTTTCACTCTTGAGTACATCACTTTACATCACTGCTACGACGAACATAAGGGCAAAGACATAAATGTTAGTGAACATACCTCTAGGGCAAAGAGATATATGTAAGGTCGTAAGGACACGATGCACCAAAAATAAAATAAGAAAACACAAAAGATATGGTAGGATGCTCAGAAAAATGTTGAGATAGTTTGAAGTTGGAAACTTAATTCTTTATTTGCAACGTCATACCGTGTAGTCGGAACATCATATTTTACCTCCTTATGGTAGGGATAAGGTCTACGTATGCTCTACCCTCTTAGTGCCCATTTATGAGACCACACTGATATTGTTGTTTTGCAGCAAAAACATACATGAATGCACTAAAGCTATCCAGAAAAACAACATGTAAATAGGCTTCCATTGTAGTGTGAAATCACAAACTTGGAAATACATTAACCAAAGAGCAAAGGGAGGCTAAAGTTTTATGGTATCACAAACACACACCAGAGATAGGGATTTCTCTGATTATAATTTATATGAATGTCATCAACATTGCTCATAATAAAATGTCAAAAGCCCAAGTCTCTTTTTTGGTCTCGTGTACAATTTTGAAAGGCAGTCCGGATGTGGTTGAGCTGTTGCAAGGAGTAGAAATAGCAATGATAAAAAAATTACAATACAAACTTGTGCTTAATTGTCAGGACTTCACGTTCCTTCCCCATTGTCCTTCGCCAAAGTCATGCATTCAAAGAGTTGAAGTTGGAAAGTGACACTTTTTATTTGTCTTATTGCAGTTATAAGAATGACAAAATAGCAGAGGTGGAAAAGTGTCATTCAACAGATGTCGCGCCCCATTTTTCGCAAAACGGGTTTTTGGTGTTAGGCGCGTTAGGGCACCTATCTAACCTAGCTAAATTTAACTAAGGTCAACGAACCAGAGATTGGGTAAGGGTTCAAATTACCTCGAGGGGAAGGTGTTAGGCATCCCTCGAGGTCCACAAATGTTGGTTTCGGCCGTATCTCATGCAATTTATGTGGGGGTTACAAGTGGCATTTAAGGTACTTTCATTTATTGGTTATTTAATTTAAACATGCTTACTAAGTGATAATGATAAATAAACATTTAAGATTATTTTAGTTAATTGTTATTTAATTAAGCATGCTTACTAGGTGATAACATAATATTTAACAATTAAGAGCACTTTAGTTATTTTAATTAATTAGTTAAGAATGCTAGACTAAGTGATAACATAATAACAAATAAATATTAAACAATTAATAAAGGGATAAGCGAGGAGACAGAAATTGCACAAGTAGATAAACAAACAATTTTTATTTTATATAAGCTACCCCAAACAATTGTAATTATAAACAAATAAAGGGACAAAAGGAAAGGGAGACTCTGAAGGACTTTATGGATCAACATTTGACTTTTCTTTATTTTTTCAGTAGGCTTTTGTGTAGGGACAAACAAAACCAAGGTTTGTCACTTTAAGCCTGAGTCGACGTCATCATATCCATAGGGCCTAAACTACCCCTACCCCACCTTCCGCATGCATTTCGTCTCTAAAAGGTGCCTAGCGTCCCTGCTTAAGGTCCAAAGGCATTGGACTACTATTAGGGTGGATTTAGACCAAAATAAAATATATGCTTCTAAATAGGCCCCCTATACACCAAGCAAAACAAATAGGACAACACTTAGCACGTAAAGTCTCATGTTGGCCTCTAGATTTTAATTGTTAGCAAGCTAGCAAACACACATAATTAGTGAAAAGTCTCATGCTAAGTGTGTGACATACAAACAAAATATAATAGCAACAATTATTTTTAGAGCATTATATACGACAAGCAATTATACAGGTGGCAGAAAGCAATCATGGATGCAGGAGATATTTTTAGAGCATTGGAAGATCAAATTATTAAGCAACAGTCAGTTTATCAGATGCAGAAATAACTAATTCGGGCAAGTTTGATTAGGGCATATTAAATTTAAGCAATAAGGACTTTAACATGTTGGAAAATTAATTAATTTATTTTTTTAAGTGGCAAGACAGTTCATCACTATGCAACAAATTGATTATTTTGGACAACTTTAAATGGCAGATTGGTTTTAAGTAGTTTGAGCGTGCTGGAAAGTTAGTTAACTTAGAAATAGTTTACCAGTGGACAAAAAGTATGCATAGATTCATTCAATTATTTAACATGCTGAAGTAATTAGATTATGCCTATGAACATGATTTCTAGGTGATTAAAAGGTCGTATGCATAGCTCCTATAGGCATGCTATTCTAAATAAGTAAAATCAAATCTACAACCTATAGGCATGGTTTCTAAGTATGAACACGCTGACAATTATTTAAACAAACTAATTACCATGTTACAATTTTATTAGCAACTTATTAATCAAATCCCATAGGCATGAATTCTAGGTGGTATGGATTTATTCACATAAAGCAACCATTAAAGCTGATTGAATGAACTAATTAATTCATATGGCTAGCAGATAAACAAGCTTAGAAGTAATTAGCTAAAATCTTACGGGTCCAAATTATTAATGTGCAGAGGTGAATAGGGTCCCAATTTAATTAGCTGATTGGATTTTTTTACCATAAAGCAAATATTTAGATTTTAGAATAATACAAAGTTATAAATGAACATAGATTGATTTTTTATGCAGAATATTTTTTAAGAAATGCTTGCATGCTTCAAGTGATTTAAGCAACGCAGGAAAATTTTAGCAAACACATGTAATAAATGCAATAAATAGATAAACTGTTAGCACGTAATTCCCTTTCCCCTTAGACGATTCCCCCAAATTCTTTCATATATAGGAGAGTTAGAGTTTATACAAATTATTACAAAATCACAATAATAACCACAAGACAAATATTAAGATAAACAAAAAAATAAAATAAAAATAGAGCTCCAAATCAATATCCCTTCCTGAGGCGGCTCTTCGAACTCCTGAACTTATATAACTTGCTAAATAAAGGATATAAAGCAACACAAACATAAATACAATAAAATTTATTTAACGGGTAGAAGCTTCGGATACAAATTAATTCACGAAGCAAACATTCACACTCAAACAAATGATAAACTCAACAAAATAGTCATCACAAAAGAGGGAGAAAGAAACTAAGCCGGGCGCTTCCTTTATTATTTCAAACATACACATAATACGAACAATGCAAAAATTTAAACAAGTGAAAGGAACTAACCAGTTATGCAAAATTATTTATCAGCAATGAAGACCCAGTTAATCCAATAACCGACCCGAACATAGCAAAATAGCAAGTAGAGAGGAGCTTTAATGTTTACCGGAAAACTTAATTCTTTTATTAGAGTAGAGAGTAATATTGTTTAGTATTCAAGTATGAGCAAAGTGAGAAGTGTAGAGGTGAGAGTAATTTTTTGCTATAATTAGAATGTCCGGTCTCCTTTAAATAATGAGAGGATGTCTCTTTTTATAGTTACGAAAAAGACAAGCATGGAAGGAAAGAATATATTTTTTTCTAATTAAAAAAACTTTTCCTTATTAGAAGAGGATTGAATCGGTCCAATAACTTAATTTTTATTTTTTTTTCCAAAATAACAAAGTTCCTAAATAAGGTAAAGGAATACAACCAGTAAAATATCAAACAGTCAAATGACATTAATTTAAAGACAGCCAAAAATCATGCACCAATATAATATTCACTTGTTCATGGATTACTATAAATATGACAAGTAAGAATCAGTCAAGACAAATATTAAAGGAAAGCTAAATCAATTAAAGCAAACCACCCAATAATATGGAGAAAAAGATTTACGGGGACAGAAATGATTATCAATTAAATTACGGATCGCTGGCTTTGCTCATGGAGTTATTCTTTTAACATAGACAGAGTAAATTAAGCACAAACTAATTTAAAAATCCACAATTTGTGAGAGACTAAATCACACCTAACACCAAGGGAATCTTAAACAAGTAAAAGAACAGTTCAAGAATCTGTAAAAACTTATATTATGGCATCCAATCAACACATAAACAAACTGAGTAGCAGTAAGATCCCAACAATCAAGGAAAATCGAAAAAAATATTTTAGGAAGACCAAATACGATTCTCAATCAATTAAGACTTAAATAGTGACTTTTACCATGGAGAAATTAAACACTAAAATCTGTTATATATATGAACAAAGAAAAATATTAAGAATTTGAACCTGCTGTGACAAGCCAACTAAATCAAATTTCACAATTTGCTCAAGCAACTCACAACAAAAACAACGAACAAGAAGTTTGAACGGAGAATTTATACCTTAGATATATTTTCTAAGAATCAAGACCAAAGCATACGATAGTCTCCCAATTCGAAATGGACAGACCATAATATGAGCAATAATCACGAATTTTGCACAGAAAATCACAACCTAAGCATGCTTTTCCTAAAAACAAAATAAATCGGTATGTAATATCCATTGAAACAACCAACATAACAAAAGGATATATGAAACTTTAACTTCAACAAGCTCATCTTAAATGAAAACCACCAAAGAAAAAATACGGGCTTTAAAATTAGTCGAAAAACTTACTCGGATGGATTTGTTAAGATCCATATTTTAACCAACTCGAAATCTTCAAAAGCTTCACCTAAATCCACTGCATGACCAAAATTCCATACTGGAGAAACATCATTTTGTTGTTGCTGTTTTCCTCGAGTTCGCTGGGTCACCTGGTTGCTTGCTGGGGTCGGAGCTGGTTCTCGTGCTATTGTTCTTGCCGGAGATCGGTAACTTCCTTGGCTGTCCTCATTGGCTCATGAGAAGAAGGAGAAAGAGTGGTAGTCGCTGCTGCCAAGGAGAGAAGGAGAAGAGGTGGGCAACGGGAGGAGCGAGAGGGAGAGCTCATCGGCAATGGTGGAGCTCTTGCCGGTTCTCACTGATGGAGGGGGCTGTGACACTGCTCGCAGAAGCTGGAACTACTGGCTTTGTCCTCCTCGCTGCTAGCCAGAGAGGAGGAGAGAAAGAGGAGGCGGCGCCAGAGAAGATAAACATGTTGAAATTTAATTCGATAAATACCTCCTAAAGCGTGGGCAGATACCTTCAAGTGAATCCCCAAGTTAGACAGAACTTCAAGCGAATCTACAAGATTGACAATAGCTATGGTCTTCTACAGTGATCCCAAGTTCACAACCGAACTCTCTCAATACTTGGGTGGGCAAGTATGAATAGAAACCTTCAATCTTTTACGAGGTTAGGAGAATCCCTACTTATAGAGATTTCTTCCCAGTCCAAAAAGGAGAACCAAAAGACACATTTTTCTTCATCTTGAATAAACACACTTTTGTTTTCTTTTTTCAAGAAAACTTACACTAGTCTCCTTTTTTCCCCATAGAAATAGAATTCTGAGTTCTAGTTAAATATGGACAATATAGGGACCACCAAATTAATTAGTGATGCTTCCTATATATTATGGATATAATTCCAAATAATTAATTTGAATTATTCTTACCATGATAAATTACAAATCATTCCACTAGAAATTCATAATTGCACTCCTCTATTTATATTTCAAAATTCCCCGTTAAACACTTCTGTAATTCCCCGTGTCAAAATTACAGATACTAATAAATAAATTTAATTACTGATGAATTTAATTCAATGATTAATTTCCTTTAGAGCACTTCTTAACTTATTTCATGTGTCGGCTTCATAAATCTTAAATTGTCATGGATAAAAGAGGATCTTAAATTATGAAATATTTAAGTGAAACATATTAATGAATGTGGAATGAATCATTTATGAAATATTTAAATGATCTTAAATTTTCACAGAAAAAGAGATCCCTACGAAAAGAGGAGTGAATGCTTGTGATTTATGACCGAAGAAACATAATGGTTGAAATTGCTTGTCACTTTTCATAGGAAATAAGTATTTTTTAATAAATATAATATTTAGGTTAATTGAAAGGGCATTAATGTTCTAAAATAATATAAATAATATTGAAGTATGTATATGATGAAAATCGCAAGAGAAAAATACGAGTGTGAATTGATGAATGATTTACTATAATTTATTTACCAACCTTTCTTATGTGTACCTCGAATTTCGAACTTAATCAACTGTTGCAAATAATTATTGACATTTTTTTAAGAAGAAGAAGAGGAGAAAACTTTGAAAAATTGTAGTTTAAGGTGAGAGAAAACCCCTTTATTTATAGTTAACAAATAGTAGTATGAGTAGGTGGTAAGTGTGTCATATCAAAAAACTCACAACTCTTTGAATTTTTTTGAAAAAGTCACTGCTCGTAGAAAAAGTCACAGCTCTTTGGATAAGTCACACCTCATTCTAAAAGATACAACCCTTTGGAATAGTCAAAATCCTTTAAAAAATCAAAATCCTTCGAAAAAGTCACAACCCCTTAGAAAAGTCACAACCCTTCGTAAAAGTCAGAACTCATTGAAAAAGTTGTGACAACATTCAAGTTGTACCTAAAGTAGTATAAATTGTACATTATATTAGTTTTCCCTTTACCCTTATGCATTATATGGGCGTATTTTACTGTCGGCAGATGTATGTGATTCTTTTATACGTTTCTATATCATTATTAAACAATGGAATAGAAAATATAGAGTTTCTAGTTAATGATGCTTGATCTCTATAGTGTTTCTATAATCTTTCTATCATCTTTTTCATTTTGTTTCAATTTATTAGTACCTTCTTCTACTCTTTGTTCATTTTTAAGTTCTTTTCCGTTGTCACCATGTTCTCCCACGTGACCAACATGTCAGAATTAGATTTAGTTTTATATATTTACTTTTTTGATTTAGATCTCCTTTTGTCTAATTTTCACTTGATTTGCTTGATTTATGTTTCAATTTTTCTGCTTTATTTGTCTAACATGTCGGTCTTAGAAAGAGCTAAATTTTGAAAGAACTAAATTAGAAAGACCTTAATTGAGATTGGTACAATTATTCTTCAACTGTGAGTTTTAGGTCAACTTCATACGATCATAATTTTCAGCACAAGATGAGTTAGGTGGCCCATGAGATATTTAATTGAAGGTCATTGGGTCCTCTTTCCAACACCGCCAAGTTTTCTAAATTTCGAGTTTGGATGAAGGAGATATGTCCATTTGAGTGCATCCAATCTAGTTATGGAAATTAATCCATTTTAAAGAGGGGTACTGTCACGACCTAGGGGTACACCCTAGACATAACATGGCATAAAAGACCCCGAGAGGCCTCATATAAGCCACTTAGCTTTCATAGTCAAGATAATAGAAATACATAAAACTTAAAACCATTTTCAACACAATCAAAGTTTTATAAAACGAAGAGCATGTCTCATACAACTTGTCTCAAAACCATCTAATACAAAAGAGTCATAGTGACATAACCCATACACTAATTTTCAAAGCATAAAATGAAAAGACATAAGGAAATGGTGGTCAAATCCTTGAATTCTACTAAGATCCTAGCCATGGGGATGACAATTGGGAATGTCGGACCCTACATTTGGTTAAGAAATGTAGGCAAGAGTATGTGTTAGTACAAGAATGTACTAAATTTGATAACTTGCATAAACATCAACATAAGTATAATCAATGCACAATAATAGACAATAAAAACATGTAAGGAATACTTATCAAGTAACCCCAAAGTCTTACTCAACATAGAAGGCAACCTTAGCAATCGTCCAAGCTCATCACCTATCATTCTCATCTTTAGCTTATCTTTTATAAATATGGGGAATCACCTCCTTGCCTTCCTATAAAAGCTAATGGGTAGTCACCTCTTTCCTTATATATATGGTTATGGGTACTCGTCTCCATGTCCATTTTATTGGATCACAGTATTCTCCTCCATGCCCAAGATCATATGACACGGGTATTCATCTCCACATCATTTCATTATAAGATGTGAGTACTCGCCTCCACATCTAGTCATTATAAGATATGAGTATTCGCCTGTACATCTTTCATTAAGGGATCAAGGGTATTCACCTCCATGTACAACATTAGGGAATAATGGTAGTTGCCTCCTCTTCTGTAAGACCTTGGATTCAGAAGAGGGAAACATAATAGATTTTTCAGAGACTACAGGTGCCTGCCACGGAGGCTAACAATGGCCCGCAGGACTTGTCCTTGGACTTGGCACATAAGTATGGCAAAAGGTCCATGAACCACGTACTGACCAATGGACCGTTGGTGAGACCATGGTCCGTGGTTCAGGGTCTGTGGTCCAAGACCCCAAAAGTTGGGTTTCTTACCACCAATTATGGACGTGTAGGATGGTCCATCGTCTTGACCATGATTCGTCAGTGGGGTATCGTGGGTCGTGGGCTAACAGGTTTAGTTGAGGTCACATTGATCTTTATCGGTTTTAATTAAATCAAATTTAGGTCATTTTACCTAAGTATAGGACCCCTATATAAGTCATTTTAATCCCTAAATTAACTAATTAAGAACATTCTTTGAAACTCACCAAAAGAATTGGGTTTCTCTCCATAATAATTTTCTCTCTAGAAAAGTGAAGAAGAAGGAAGAGTTGAAGCTAGGGTCAAGAATAAGTCATATATCCTCGAGAATTTGTGGGCTTCGTAATAAAGGTATGATGGCTTTCATCCATGGATTCCTTCCAACCATGGAGACCTATGATTCCCCAATTGAGAAGATGAAATTCCCCAATAAGAGTTAGGGTTTCTTCCAATGTTGTGGGTATTGATGAATGTTGATCAAATTTAGTGGATTATGATTGTTTATGATTGAATTGATAGTAATACATGTTGTTAGGATGAAATTACATGTACCATGCCTAACCTATCTCTATAAAGATGAAATTGATGTAATATGGGTTTTATGTTATGAAAGGATAATTTCTGGGTTTAGATGTATTAAGTCTAGGATTGATGAGATACATTAGAATTGAAATTTATATGATGAATCATGATTAGATTGCTTTGAGATTGAAGTTTATGAGATGATTATGATATTGAATTGCTTGAGATTGAGCATATAGAATGACTATGAGATATAGGGTTGTGAGAGTAAATCTTATGTTGTCAATTGTTGACTATTGATTTAGTTGTTGTGGAAGGGATAGTTCCCACATGAATTGCATATGTTATGAATGTGAAAGGATTTCTCACATTGAATGATTCTTGGTTGAAAAGATTGCTCACCTAAAATGAATCTAATGATAATGACTAAGATATTTATAAGGCAAGAGGTGATTACTCATGACTTCCAAATAAGATGGATATGAGGCGATTACTCGTATTCCATGAAATAGGATAAAGAGGCGATTACCCTTATTCCTTAAAGTTGAACAAGAGGCGACTCCCCATGTTCTTATGATATGATTTGACAAGAGGAAAGTACCCATTATCATTATAGAATGATAAGAGGCGAACACACATGTCACATGATGTTGGACAAGAGGAGAATACCCATGATCCATATGCTAAGGTGGACTAGAGGTGAGTACCCATGATCCATATAAGGACTAAGGGTGACGACCCATGTTCCTTTGTCATAAGGCAAAGACCCATTTCCCATGTCTATAAAAAATAAGGTAGATTATGATATGATGTATGATGAGCTTGGATTATTGCTTGAGTTTCCTTCCATGATATGCTTCACTAGAGGTGGATAACCAAGTCTTGAATAAGGATAAGTTTAGGTTACTTCAATAAGTATTCCACCTATGTTATGATGATTTATGTGCATTAATTATACTTAAGACTTATGTTGTTATCTCTTATGATTATGTTGATGTTTATGTTTGCTATCATATGTAGTACATGTTTGTACTGACGCATACTCTTTCCTGCGTTTCTTATCCAAATATAGGGTCTGACGACATTGACTCTCATACCCGTGGCTATGATATTTGTAGAGCAAGACTTGAAGGTTGGAGAGTCCTCATAACATTCGAGAGTTTGGCCACCATTTCTCTTATGTTCTTTCATTTTATGTTTTGAACACTTTTGTATGTGCTATTTCCCAAGATATTCATGTTTTAGATGGTTTGAGACAAGTGTAATAGACTTTCGCCTTTTGATATAAAACATTGATGTTGGTTAAAAAGTATTTTAAATTTTAGCTCATTTCTATTATCTTATGTTATGAAAGCTAAGTGGCTTATATGAGGTCTTGTATGCCATGTTACATCTAGGGGGTTACCCTAGGTCGTGCAAAATTTGGTAATCAAAGCACAAAGTTTAGAATGGTTCTAGGATGTCTCAAAACCACGTATAGTAGATTCTTGTTCAAAAGTGTTAAGCGCACCACATTTATGAATCAGAAACTATTAGATGCTTAGAAAATTTCACTTATTCATTTCTCTAAGTTGTGCAATAGAGTTTAACTCTATAAGGTCTTTTTCCTAATTCTTACCCGATAGTCTACAAGTTATGACTACTAGAAGGGCTTTTGCAAGAAGGACCTAGGGAAAAGAGATTAACCAAGGAGCTTCTCCTCAAGCTCCACAAGCTCCAGTTGCCTTTGGCCAACAAAATGACCAATGCAGAGTTTGGATCGAATTTTCAAGTGTTGGATCAAGCCGTGACTGTCCAAGACTATAAGGAGGTGTGAACCCCGTGAACCCAAATATGGGTACGACAGCATCAAGAGTAAGGGACTTCAGAAGGATGAATCCTCCAGAATTTTATGGCTCTAAGGTTGACGAAGATCGTCAAGAGTTTATTGATGAGGTCTACAAGGCGTTGGTTGTCATTGGAGTGACTTCAGTGGAGAAGGTAGAATTAGCCGCTTATCAACTAAAGGGGGTTGCTCAAATTTAGTTCAACCAATGGAAAGCGGCAAGACCGGTAGATGCGGGTCCCTTGGAATGGGAAAGGGTTAAGTCCGCTTTGCTTGATAGGTTTTTTTCCCTTGAGATGAGGGAGGATAATGTGTTTGAGTTCATTAATATTCAACAAGGACGTACGAGTGTGAAGGAATACGCCTTAAGATTTACTCAATTATCTAAGTATGCTCCTACTATACTTGCTGACTCTAGGGCAAGGATGAGAAAGTTCGTATTGGGTGTGTCTGAATTGGTTGTAAAAGAGTGTCGTATGGCTATACTTTCTCATGACATAAATATTTCTCATCTAATGGTCCATGCCTAACAAATTGAAGAGGAAAAGCTCAAAGGGTGGTTTAGAGAATCAAAATGAGCAAGAATAGATGATGGTAATTATTGTTACTCTAGGTCCGATAGACATTGTCGTTCAAGGTTTCAACAAAGGTTTTACAAGAAAGGTTCTTCTAAGGCTCCTCCAAGGTCCAACAATGAAAGGGTGTCTAAATCTAAGCCTCAATGAGGTTGTAATAGGCCTTTTATGTGTAATTGTACTAAGTGTGGATGAAAGCATGAGGGAAAATGTCTTGCGAGTTTCAATGCTTGCATTGGTTGTGGGAAAACAGATCACAAGATAATGGATTATCCTTCGGTTGCTTAGAATGAAGGAGATAATCATTGTAGAGTTCAACCCTATCCTTAATCCGATCCAAGTGGTTCGGGTACTAATGCCCCTAAAAAAAATGATTTTATGCTCTTTATAGTAGAGGTGAGCAAGAGGATTCGCCTGATGTAGTTACCGGCATGTTGAAAGTTTTCCAACTAGATGTATATGCTTTACTTGATCCCGGTGATCCTTAGTCTTTTGTGACTGCATATGTGGCTATAAGATTTGATGTGTTTCCTGAAGTGTTATTAGAACCTTTTTCTGTCTCTACTCCTGTGGAGGGTATACAGGAAGTGTCCCATCTCCTTATCTCATAGAATTACACTTGTTTACTTGGTAGAGCCTGACATGTTAGATTTTTTTATCATCCTTGGGATGGATTGGTTGCACTCTTATTATGCTTCTATTGATGGTAGAACTTAGATACTCAAGTTTCAGTTCACGAGTGAGCTTTTCCTAGAGTGGAAATGGGAAATTCTATGCTGAAAGGTTGGGTCATCTCTTATCTCACAGCTAGAAAGATGATTTCTAAGGGTTGCTTATACCATGAAGTTAGAGTTAGGGATATGGATTATGAAACCCCTAGTCTTGAGTCGGTCCCCACTGTTAGTGAGTATTCAGAAATGTTCCCAAGTGATTTATCCAGTCTTCCTCTCGAAAGAAGAATTGATTTTGGTATTGACCTTCTCCCAGATATGTAGCCTATTTCTATTCCTCCTTATAGAATGGCTTCAACAAAACTTAAAGAGTTAAAAGAGCAATTGAATGATTTGTTGGAAAAGGGTTTCATCGGACCGAGTATCTCTCCATGGGTTGCTCCAGTTTTATTTGTTAAGAAAAAAGATGGTTCACTCCGAATATGTATTGACTATCATCAATTGAACAAGGTGATCATTAAGAATAAGTATCCTCTTCTGAAAATAGATTATTTGTTTGATCAACTCCAAGGTGCAAGTTACTTTTGTAAGATCGACCTTAGATCAGGTTATCACAAATTAGGGGTGAAAGATGATGATATTCCAAAAACAACTTTTAGAACCCGGTATGGTCATTATTAGTTTTTGGTGATGTCGTTTAGCTTGACTAATGCGCAGTGGCATTTATGGATTTGATGAATATGGTGTTTAGACAATACCTTGACATGTTTGTCATTGTGTTCATGAAGATATTTTGATTTACTCAAGGAGTGAGAATGAGCATGTTGATCATTTAAGGATTGTGTTACAAATCCTTAAGGAACAACAACTCTTAGCAATGTTTAGCAAGTGTGGGCTTTAGCCAAGGTGAGTAGATTTCCTTGGTCACATTGTTTCTATTAAGGGTATTGAAGTAGATTCTAAGAAGATGGATGTGGTTAAAAGTTGTCCTAGACCTCTATCACCTTCGTATGTTAGATGTTTCTTGGGTTTGGCCAATTATTATCGACAGTTTGTGGAGAGGTTTTCTTCAATTGCCTCTCCATTGACAACTTTGACCCAAAAGAAGGCTAAGTTAATATGGTCCGAATTATGTGATAAATGTTTCTAAGAGTTGAAAGATAGACTTACTTCCACTCCAGTTTTGACTTTACTGGAAGGGACGGATGGTTTTGTGGTATATTGTGATGCCTCAAGAATTGGATTGGGATGTGTGCTTATGAAAAAAGGAAAGGCTATTGCCTATGCTTCAAGACAACTTAAGGTTCATGGGAAGAATTATCCGATGAACGATGTTGAATTAGCGACGGCGGTTTTTGCCTTAAAGATATGGAGGCATTATTTATATGGTGTTCATGTAGATGTGTTCACCGACAACAAGAGCTTGCAATTTGTGTTTAATTAGAAAGATCTGAATTTTTTCCAAAGAAGGTTGCTTGAGTTATTGAAAGATTATGATAGGAGTGTTCTCTATCACCCACTAAGGTGAATATGGTAGCGGATGCTCTTAGTAGGTTGTCTATGGATAATGTTGCTTCTATTGATGATGATAAGAAGGAATTGGTATGAGATGTACATAGATGGTCCCATTTGGGTGTTCGATTGATGGAGTCTACCAAGGGTGGTAGTATGGTTCATAATGGTTCTGAATCGTGTTTTGTGAGTGATGTGAATGATAAACAACGTCTTGATCCAACTTTGGTAGAATTAAAGGAAGCGGTGCTCAAAAAGTTTGTTGAGGCTTTCTACCATGGGGGAGATGGTGTACTTAGATACCAAGGTCGATTATGTGTTCCAAATGTCGATGACTTAAGGGAAAAAATATTAACAGAAACCCATAGTTCTCAGTATTCTATTCAACTAGGAGCCACCAAGACGTACTGTGATTTTCAGGAGATCTATTTGTGGAATTGGATGAAGAAGGATATTGCGCGATTTGTGGCTAAGTGTCCAAATTGCCAACAAGTGAAAGTTGAGCATCAGAAATCGAAAGATCTATCCCAACACATTAACTTTCCTACTTGGAAGTGCGAAGACTTGAATATGGACATTTAGTAGGGTTGCCACGTACTCAGTGATAATATGATTCTATTTTGGGTCATAGTAGACCGAATGATGAAATCGGCCCATTTTATTCGCATCAAAGTTTCTTATATGGCGGAGGAATATGCCAAGTTATATTTGAGGGTAATGGTTAGGTTGCATGGGATACCCTTGTCCATCATCTCCGTTGTAGGTACACATTTTACTTCATAGTTTTGGAAGTCATTCCAAAAGGGTCATGACACTAAAGGGAAGCTTAGCACGACTTTTCAACCACAAACTGATAAGCAAGTGGAGTGAACGATCCAAACATTAGAGGATATGTTAAGATCATGTGTCATCAATTTCAAGGGAAATTGGGATAGTCACTTGCCTTAGATAGAGTTCACTTATAATAATAACTACCATTCTAATATTGGTGTGACCCCCTTTGAAGCTCTTCATGGTAGGAGGTTTAGATCTCCCAAAGGGTAGTTTGAGGTGGGTGAAGTTGCCTTGATAGGACCTTAATTTGTTCATGAGGCTATAGGGAAATTTTGACTTATTAAATAGAGGTTGAGAATAACACAAAGCTGAAAAAAGTCCTAGTCGATGTTAGAAAAAGAGACCTCAAGTTTGAGGTTAGTGATTGGGTCTACTTGAAAATCTCACCTATGAAGCGTGTGATGAGATTCAGGAAGAAAGGTTAGGTTAGTCCTAGACACATAGGATCGTATCAAATTTTGAGACATGTTTGCAAAGTTTCGTATGAACTTGATTAAGCGAATGATTTGGCAACGGTGCATCCGATATTCCATGTCTTTATGCTTTAGAAATATGTTAGAGATCCAACATCCATAGTTCCCCTAGAAGGCTTGGGCGTTGATGAAAGTATCTTATATTAAGAGGTACTGGTTGAGATCCTAGACCAGCTAATTAAGAAGTTGAGAAACAAGGAAGTTGCTTCTGTGAAAGTTTTGTGGAGGAATCAGCTAGTTGAGGATGTTTTTTGGAGGCCGAGGTTGATATGAAGTCCTGAAATACTCATCTTTTCTTCTACTCTAGCATGAGGTAAAGAGTTTACTTATGATTTACTCATTGTTTGAGGTCATGTGTGTTTTAGATGGCCCCATGATTTCCTTATATTATGCATGTTCCTGAAAACTTTGCCTTTCGCTTCCTCCTTGTACTATATTTTTACTTGTGTTTTGAAAGAAAATGAGTTGATATGATTGATTTTCCTCCTTTTGTGGTGCATTGACTATGGGTTGCCTATAGACTTCATGAGATGAATTGATGAACATGCATGAGATATGCTTTTTAAGATTGAGTTGCATATGAGCTCCATGAGATTGTGCTGAGCATGTTTTTAGATTGGAGAAGGTAGTTCCTCTCTTTAAATGAGTAATGTTTAAAATTCATTCATATTGGGTTTCTAGATATAGTTCCTACTTTCTTATGATGCATTTGAGTATGTTGAGCTTGGAGGTGATGTTTCCTCCTTATTTGTGTTCATTGCATGCATAATGGGCAAATAGAGTAGTTTTACCCCGCCCAATCATATGATGTTTTGAGATTGTCCTATCTTGGAGTCAATAGTTTCTCCTTTCTTGTATGCATTGCATTGTAGGTTGGGTTGCTAGTTGCTCTCTTGCTCTTTTAGAACCATTTTGAATCTTATTCGAGGATGAATGGTCCCAAGGGGGAGATAATGTAACACCCCGTATTTGTAAGATGGCAACATAGCCGATTTTTCAGAGACAATAGTGCCAGCCACGGAGGCTAACCACGGCCAGTGGGTAGAACCACAGACCATAGGCTTGGTCATGGACTGGTCACACAAGTATGTCTAGAGGTCCAAGAACCACGGCCTGACCAACAGACCATCGGTCAGACAAAGGTCCGTGGTCCAAGACCCCAAAAGTTGGGTTTTTGATCACCAATGACGAATGTGCAGGACGGTCCATCTTCCTGACCACAGTCCGTCAGTGAGGTCTCGTGGGTCGTGGGCTGGCAGGTTGGTTTAAGGAACACGGGTCTTTTCCTGTTTTAATTAAATCAAAGTGAGGTCATTTTACCTTAGTCTAGTACCCCTATATAAGTCATTTCAATCACTAAATTCACTCATTAAGATCATTCTCTTAAACTCACCAAAAGAATTGGGTTTCTCTCCAAAATAATTCTCTCTCTGGAAAGTTGAAAAAGAAGGAAGAGTCGAAGCTAGGGTCAAGGTCCAAGTATCCAATCCTCAAGCATTTGTGGGATTTGTAATCAAGGTATGATGAATTTTCATCCATGTTTTCCTTCCATCCATAGAGCCCTATGATTCCCCAATTGAGAAAATGAAATTCCCCAATTTGAGTTAGTGATTCTTCCAATATTGTGGGTATTGATGAATGTTGATCCCATTGAGTGGATTATGATTATTTATGATTGAACTGATAGTTATACATGTTTTAGGATGAAATTACATGTACCCATGCCTAACCCATGTCTAGAAAGAGGAAATTATTGTAATAAGGGTTTTATGCTATGAAAGGATAATTTGTGGGTTTCAATGTATTTAATCAAGGATTGATGTGATACATTAAAATTGAAGCTTATATGATGAATCATGATTAGATTTCTTTAATATTGATTCTCATTAGATGATTATGTTATTGAGAATATAGAATGATTATAAGATATAGTGCTTTGAGAGTAAAGCTTATGTTCTCAATTGTTGACTATTGATGTAATTGTTGTGGAGGGTATAGTTCCCACAAGAGTTGCTTATGTTATCAATGTAAAAGTCTTTCTCACATTGTATGATTCTAGGTTGAAATGATTGCTCACCTAAAATGAAGTTAATGCTAAGGACTAAGATATGGATGAGGCTAGAGGCGATTACCCAAGACCTCCAAATGACATGGATATGAGGTGATTACCCGTATTGCATGAAGTAGGATAAAGAGGAAATTACCCTTATTCCTTAAAAATGAATAGGAGGAGACTCCCCATATTCTTATGATATGATTGGACAAGACGTGAGTACCAGTGATCTTTATAGAATGACAAGAGGTGAATACCCATGTCACATGACATTGGACAAGAGCCGAATACCCAATATCCATATGTCAAGGTGGACTAGAGGCGATTACCCATGATCCATATGAGGACTAGAAGCGACTACACATGTTCTTTTGTAGTAAGGCACAAAGGAGATTTCCCATGCCTATATAAGATAAGCTAGATTATGATATGATGTATGACATGCTTGTGTTTGTTGCTTGAGCTTGCTTCCATGATATTCTTGACTAGAGGTGGATGACCCAAGTCTTGACTAAAGATAAGTTGAGCTTACTTCAAGAAGCCTATGTTATGATGATTTATGTGCATTGATCATTCTTATGACTTATGTTGTTATCTCTTATTATTTTGTTGATGTTTATGTTGCTATCACATTTAGTACATGTTTTTACCAATTCATACTCTTTCTACATTTCTTATCCAAATGTAGGGTCTAGCGACATCGACTCTCATCCCCGTGACTAGGATCTTAGTAGAGCAAGGTTTGAAGATTGGTAAGTCCTCATAACATTTAAGGGTTTGGCCACCATTTTTCTTATGTTCGTTCATTTTATGTTTTAAACACTGTTGTATAGGATGTGTCCCAAAATATTCAAGTTTTAGATGGTTTGAAACAAGTGTAATAAAAGTCCACATTTTGATATAAAACTTTGATGTTGGTTGAAAAATGTAATAAATTTCCGCTCATTTATATTATTTTATGTTATGAAAGCGTATATGAGGTCTCTCAGGGTCTTGTATGCCATGTTACATCTAGGGGGTACCCCTGGGTCGTGACATGCTCTCCTTTAAGGAATAGAGGGAATCATCTCATATCCTTCTCAATTAGAGGTTAAGAGTAATCACCTCTAGCCTCATCAATTTCTAAGTCATTTAGTCTAGATTCATTTCAGGTGAGCAATCCTTTCAACCTAGAATCATTCAATGTGCGAAAACCTTTCACAAGCAATTCATGTGGGAACTATCCCTTCCACCGCAATTACATCAATAATCAACAATTGATAACATAAGCTTCACTCTCAAAGCATTATATCACATAATCATCATATATGCTTCAATCTCAAAGCAATCAATATCATAATCATCTCATAAACTTCAATCTCAAAGCAATTCTAATGTATCTCATCAATTCTCCAAGAATACATCTAACCCAAAAATTCTCTTTTCATGGCATCAAACCTGATTATATCAATTCTAACTTAGAAAAATAGGCATCTAAATTTATTCTATAAACATATAATTCTATCAATTCAATCATAAACAATCATAACCCAATCAATTAGATCAACATTCATCAAGACCCACGGTATTAGAAGAAAGCCTTAACTCAAATTCGAGAATTCCTACTTTTCTATTGGGAAATCTTGGGTACTCCATGGATGAAAAGCCACCATCCCTTTCTAAAAAATCCCACAACTACTTGAGGAATGAAGACTTGACCTATCTTGATCTCTTTCTTCTTCTTCAAGTTTTAAAGAGAGAAATATCTGAGAGAAGAACTTTGAGATTTCTTTTGGGCTTTAGAAATTATGACTTGAATGGGTAAGTTTTGGGGTTAAAATCACTTATATAGGGGTCCTAGGATTGCGTAAATGGCATAGTATTTATTCACTTAAAAATGGAAAAGACCCAAAAACCCTTGAACTAAAAAACTGCATACTCACCTCACGAGTGGATCCACTAGCCATCAAGGGTCACACTGCCTGTAGTGGTGCTCGTGGTCCCTTAACCACTGGCCTCAGTTGCCACCCCCTCTCCCCTAAAAACTATCCAAAGGCCACAACCTCTCCCATGGCCCATGGTGGCCTTCACGAGCCATCAAGTGGGTTGTGGAGGAGGGTCTCATTTTGAGCAGTTTTGGGAGCTCACTGCCTAGCTCAGCACGACCATCACCGCGGCCTGTGGTCCCCACCATGAGGCGTCATGGTGGTTGTGAGAGGTGAGCATGGCCAGGTAAAGGCTACCCAAGCTCCCTTCCTTGGCTCATCCCCTCTCACTTAGCCCTAGCTTTGCCTACTACATTCTGAGGTGTTCCATTATCTCCCCCTTGGGAACATTCATCCTTGAATTGAATTCTAGACCCCTTTCGATACAAAAGACTCAATACTAATAGCCCATCATTGATGCAATTTCACCTAAATTAACAAATCAAGGAGGAATCATCGACTCCAAGCTAAACATACTTAATGCACAAAAAGAAAGGTAGGAACGAGACCTTGCAACCAAATATGCATGAAATTTTCAAGATTAATCATCTTCAAGGAGGAACTACCATCTCCAAGCTAAAAGCATGCTCAACACAATCTCATGGAGCCTATATGCAATTCATTCTCAAAAAGCATAGCTAAAGCACATTCAACAATTCATCTCATAAAGTCTATAGGCTCTGAATGCACAACAACATGAGGAAAATCAATCATGTAAACTCATTTTCTTTTAAAACACAAGTTTTTCATGAGCATGCATAACATAAGGAAATCATGGGGATATCTCAACACATGAAACCCAAAACAACGAACAAACCAAGAGGAAATAATCTCCTCAAGCTAGAGTAGGGGTGGAAGGAAACAAATGAGGATATCGGGATATCATATCGGCCTCCGCCTCCCATGTAGCACCCTCAACTAAATGATTCCTCCAAAATACTTTCACAGAAGCAACTTCCTTGTTTCTCAATGTCTAATATAGCCGGTCTATAATCTCAATCGAAACTTCCTCATAAGAAACACTTTCATCAACTCCCAAACCTTCTAAGGAAATTGTGGATGTCGGATCTCCAACACACTTCTTAAGCATAGAGACATGGAAAACTAGATGCACGAATGCCAAATTAATATGACAATCAAGCTCATAAGCAACCTTACCAACATGTCTCATAATTTGATACAATCCTACATATCGGGGACTAAGCTTCCCTTTCTTACCAAACCTCATTACACCTTTCATGGCTGATATTTTCATGTAAATCTAATCATTATCATCAAACTCAAGGCCTAATTCTTCTAACATTAGCATAGAACTTTTGTCGACTTTGGGCGGTCCTCAACCCTTCTCTAAGAAGTCGGACTTTCTACATAGCCTCATGAACTAACTTGGTCCTATCAAAGCAACTTCACCCACCTCAAACCATCCCATAGGAGATCTACACCTTCTATCATAAAGATCCTCAAAAGGAGCCATACGAATGCTCGAATGGTAACCATTATTACAAGCAAGCTCAGTTAATGGCGAGTGATCATTCGAATTCCCCTTGAAATCGATGACACATGCTCTCAACATATCTTTCAAAATTTGGATAATTCGCTCCGCTTGCCCATTGGTTTGTGGGTGAAAAGCCCTACTAAGCTTAAATTTAGTGCCAAGACCATTTTGGAAAGATTTCTAAAACTTAGAAGTAAACTAAGTACCTTTATAGGAGATAATGGACAAGGACCCTCCAGGCAACCTTAACATTTCCCTCAAATACCACTTAGCATAGTCTTCTACCAAATAAGAAACTTTGACAGGAATGAAATGGGCCAATTTCGTCATTCAGTATACTATAACCCAAATCGAATCATATTACCGCCGGGTGCGAGACAAACAAACTATGAAGTCCCTATTCAAATCTTCCTACTTCCAAGTAGGAATGCTAATGTCTTGGCAATTAGGACACTTAGCCACAAATTTTGCAATATCTTTCTTCATCCCATTCCACCAATAGACCTCCCGCAAATCATGGTACATCTTTGTGGCTCCCAGTTGAATAGAATATCGAGAGCTGTGGGCTTTTGAAAAGATCTATTCCCTCAATTCATTGACATTCGGAACACATAATTGACCTTTCTATCAAAGTACATCATCTCCCCCTTAGAAGAAAGCCTCTACATGATTCTTGAGCACCGCTTCCTTTAATTCTCCTAAAGTTGGTTCAAGACATTGCTTAGGTTTCACATCCGTCGCAAAGGATGATTCTGAACAATTATAAACCATAACACCACCCTTGGTAGAGTCCATCAACAGAACACCCAATTGGGCCAATCTATGTACATCTCATACTAATTCTTTGTTATCTTCCTCTACAGGGGCAATACTATCCATTGATAACCGGTTAAGAGCATCTGCTACTACATTCGCCTTATTGGAGTGATAGAGAACACTCATATCATAATCCTTAAGTAACTCAAGCCACCTTCTTTGGCAAAGATTAAGATATTTCTGATTAAACACATATTATAGGCTCTTGTGGTCGGTAAACACATCTATATGCACACCATACAATTAATGTCTCCTAATCTTTTAGGCAAAAACCACTATCACTAATTCAATATCGTGGGTAGGATAATTCTTCTCATGAACATTAAGTTGCCTTGAAGCATAAGCAATGACTTTCTGATTTAGCATGAGCATACATCCTAACACGATTTTCAAAATGTCATAATAAACAACAAAACCATATGTTCCTTCCGGTAAAGTCAACACTGGAGCCGAAGTAAGTCTATCTTTCAACTGTTGAAAACCCTTTTCACATAATTCTAACCATATGAACTTAGACTTAATTTGAGCCAATGTTGTCAATGAAGAGGCAATTGAAGAAAATCCCTCAACAAATCTTCTTTAATAACCATCTAAACCCAAGAAACTTCTAATGTCCAAAAGGGATAAAGGTCAACGTCAACTCTTGACCACATATGTCTTCTTAGGATCTACTTCAATAATCTTACTTGACACTATATGGCCAAGAAAAACTATGGACCTTAGACAAAACTCAGACTTGCTAAACTTTGCAAAAAGTTGTTGGTCCTTGAGAATTTGCAACACAATCCTCAAATGATTGATGTGGTCATCCTCACTTCTTGAATAAATCAATATATCATCAACGAACACAGTAACGAACATATAAAGGTATTGGTTAATTACCCTATTCATCAAATCCATAAAAGTTGTCGGAGTATTAGTCAAACCAAACGATATCACCAAAAACTCATAATGACCATACTAGGTTCGAAAAGCCATTTTCGGAATATCATCTTCCTTTACCCTCAATTGGTGATAACCCTACCTAAGGTCAATTTTAGAGAAGTAAATCGCTCCTTGGAGTTGGTCACATAAACCATCCATCCTTTGAAGAGTATATTTAATCTTAATGGTCCCCTTATTCAGTTGCTAATAGTCAATACACATTCGGAGTGAAGCATCTTTCTTCTTAACACACAAAACTAGAGCACCCCATGTAAAGATACTCGGTCTAATGAAACCCTTATTCAACAAATCTTTCAATTGGTCCTTTAATTCCTTATGTTCTACCAAAGCCATTTTATGAAGAGGAACAAAAATAGGTTGCGTATCTGGGAGAAGGTCAATACCAAAATCTATTTCCCTTTCTGGAGGAATACTGGGTAGATCATCAAGCAATACTTTCGGATATTCATTAACAATAGGGTCCGACTCAATAGAAGGGGTTTTGAAATCCACAACCTTCACCCTAACAATATGGTACACACAAACCTTGGAAATCATCATCCTAGCTTTAAGACGAGATAAAATGACTCTTAGACAGAGAACTTTCCCCCTTCCATTCTATGATAGGCTCTTTTTGGAATTGAAATTTGACTATATGGATTCTACAATCAATACAATCATAAAAAGAATGCAACCAATCAATATCCAAAATAACATCAAAATCTAGCATGTAAAGCTCTACCAAATCAGCAAAAGTAACTCTATGGGATAAGGGAATGGGACACTTTCTATAGACCCTCTTAGCCACCACAGAATTACCAATAAAAGTAGAGACCAAAAAGGATCTAAAAACACATTAGGAAGCACATCAAATCTCATAGTGACGTACACCGTCACAAAAGACAAGGTAGCACTGGGATTATGTAAAGCATAAACATCAAGTTGAAAGACTTTCAACATAGCAGTAACCACATATGGAGAACCCTCCTATTCACCACGAGTTTGAAGAGCATAGAACATATTTTTCTTTGGAGCACTAGAACTCAAACCACTTAGACTGGATGAAAGATAGGGTTGAGCCCTACCACGACCATCTGACTCATTCTTAGAAACTAAAGGACAATTCCTTATCGTGTGATCTACCTTACCATGACTAAAGCAAGCATTGGAACCCACCAGACATTTGTTCGCATGCCTTCTTCCAGACTTACCATAATCTGGCAAAAGACGCCCATTATCACCTCCTTGAGGTTTAGGGTTAGACACCCACTCTTTGTTGATCTTTGGGGCTTAAATGAACCTTGCCCAGAAAACCATCGTTGAAACTTAGGACGACCATGTTCATCAGACCTAGCATAACAGAAGTTAGCATTATCAGTTCTAGACCTTTTGTTCTCCTTAGATCTCTCTTTAAGTTTCTCTTCTTCAATCTGTTGGGCATGAGTCATAAGTCTAGAAATATCTATGTCATAGACTAGCATAGCCATACGAAACTCTTTCACTACTAATTTGGACACACCCGAAATGAACTTGCTTATCCTTGCCCTAGAGTCGGCAACTATAGAAGAAGCATATTTTGACAATTGAGTGAATCTCAAGGAATATTCCTTCACACTCATATTTCCTTGTCGGTGATTAATAAACTCAAGATCTTTTGCCTCCCTCATCAAGAGGAAAGAACCTATCAAGAAACTTAAACTATAGATAGAGTATACCTAGACAATTGAGCGACTCTCAAGGCATTTTCTTTCAGGCTCATATTTCCTTGTCAAAAATTAATGAAATCAAGCCCTCTAGACTCCCTCATTTCAAGAGGAAATAACCTATCAAGAAAAGTGGACTTGAACCTCTCCCATTCTAGGGGAGGCACATCTTTCGATCTTGCTTCCTTCTATTGGTTAAGCTAAATTTGAGCAACCCCTATAAGTTCATAAGCGGCCATTTCTGCCTTTTCAGTCACAGTGACTCCCATAATAGACAAAATCTTGTAAATCTCATCAATGAACTCTCGAGTATCTTTCTTGACCATATAACCATAGAATTTGGAGGATTCATCCTAGTGAAGGGCTCACTATGATGCCGTCGTACCCAAATTTGGGTTCACAAGGTTCAAAACTTCCCTATTGGTTAGGTCCATCATGACTTGAGACAACACTTGTAAAGCAATCCTAAACTCCGCATTAGTCACTTGCTCGGCCGAAGTGTCAATCGGAGCTTGAGGAGCTCCTTGATCAGTATCTTCTCCCTCGGTCCTTCTAACAAAATCCCTTCTAGCAGTCATATCTTGTAGACCATCGAATAAGTATTAGGAAAGAGATCATATAGAGTTAAACTCTATCATATGACTTAAAGTAATGAAAAAGTGAAATTTCATAATCATCTAGTAGCCTCTTATTCATAAACGTGTTGCGCTTGACACTCATGAACAAAACTCTACTAGATGTGATTTTGAGACGTCCTAGAACCATTTTAAATCTTGTGCTCTGATACTAAGTTTTTCATGACCCAGGGTGCACCCTAGATGTAACATGGCATACAAGACCTTGAGAGGCCTCATATAACCCACTTAGCTTTCATAGTCAAGTTACTAGAATTATGGTTAAATTTAAAGCCATTATCAACACAATCAAAGTTTTATAAAATGATGTGGAAGTCATATACAACATGTCTCAGAACCATCTAATACCAAAGAATCATAGGGAAAAAACTCATTCAATAATGTTCAAAACATTAAATTAAAGGACAAAAGGAAATGGTGATCAAATCCTCGAATGCTATGAGGACTCACTAATCTTCAACCCTTTCTTCTACTAGGATCTTAGCCACGGAGATGAGAGTTGGGAACGCCCGACCCTACATTTGGATAAGATATATAGGCAAGAGTGTGCATTGGCACAAGAATGTATTAGATATGATAACTTGCATAAACATCAACAACAATATAAGAGTTAGACAATATAAATCATAAGCATACTCAATGCACAATAATAGACAATAACAACATGTAAGAAATACTTCTCAAGTAACAACAAAGCATACTTAGCCAAGACATGGATAATCATCACCTAATCTTACTCGTCATAGAAGGCAACCTTAGCAATCGTCCAAGCTCATCACCTATCATTCTCATCTTTAGCATATCTTTTATAGGCATTGGGAATCACCTACTTGCCTTCCTATACAGGCTAATGGATAATAGCCTCATGCCTTACATATATGGTCATGGGTACTCGCCTCCATTTCCATCTTATGGGGTTATGGGTATTCGCCTCCATGGTCAACATCCTATGACACAAGTATTAGCCTCCACACCATTTCATTATAAGATGCGGGTATTCGCCTCCACATCTAGTCATTATAAGATATAGGTATTTTCCTCCAGATCTTTCATTAAGGTATCATGTGTATTAGCCTCCATGTCCAAGATTAGGGAATAAGGGTAGTTTCCCCTTACACTCCTTTAAAGAATAGGGGGAATCATCTCATATCCTTCTCAATTAGAGGTTCAACGGTAATAGCCTCTAGCCTCATCAATTTCTAAGTCTTTTAGTCTAGATTAATTTTAGGTGAGCAATCCTTTCATCCTAGACTCATTCAATGTGAGAAAACCTTACACATTCATAACATAAGCAATTCATGTGGGAACTATCCCTTCCATCACAAATACGTCAATAATCAACAATTAATAACATAAGCTTCACTCTAAAAAGCACCATATCTTATAATCATCATATTTTCTTCAATCTCAAAGAAATAAATATCATAATAATCTCATAATCTTCAATCTCAAAGAAATTATAATATATCTCATCAATTCTACAATGATACATCTAACCCATAAATTCTCCTTTCATGGCATCAAACCCAATTATATCAATTCTAACTTAGAAACATGGGTGAAGTATGGGTACATGTAAATTCATCCTAAAAACATGTAATCCTATAAATTCAATAATAAAAAATCATAACCCAATCAATTGGATTGACATTCATCAAGACCTACAACAATAGAAGAATGTCCTAACTCAAATTGGGAAATTTCTACTTTTCAATTAGGAAATCTTGGGGAATCCATGGAAAAAAGAATTCCATGGATGAAAAGTCATCATACCTTAATAACAAAATCCCACAAATGTTTGAGTAATGGAGACTTGACCTTGATCCTAGCTTGAACTCTTTCTTCTTTTTCAAGTTCTATAGAGAAAAATATGTGAGAGAAGAACTTTGGGATTTCTTTTGGGTTTTGGAAATAATGACTTGAATGGGTGAGTTTTGGGGTTAAATTCACTTATATAGGGGTCCTAGCCGTGGGTTAAATGACATAGTATTTATTCACTTAAAACTAAAAAGATCCAAAAATCCCTGAACTAGAATATTAAAGACTCACCTCTTGAGTGGCTCCACGGGCCGTTAGGGTCACACGGCCCATAGTGGTTCCATTGGTCCTTTTACGAGTGTCCTCACTTGCCACCCCCTCACCCCTAAAAACTATCTAAAGGCTATAGCCTCTCCCACGGCCCGTGGTGGCCTTCATGAGCCGTCAAGTGACTTGTGGGGGAGGGTCTCATTTTGGGCATTTTTGGGAGCTCACTACCTAGATTATCATGCCTGTCACCACGGCCCATGGTCCCCACCACGAAGCATCAAGGTGGTCGTGGGAGGTGAGCATGGCTTGGTGAAGGCTGACCAAGCTCCCTTCCTTAGATCTTGCCCTCTTACTTAGCCTTAGCTTAGCCTATTAGATTACGAGCTGTGATAAGTATTTTGCTATTTTCCTTACCCCACTAGGCCTGCACATTTTTTAAACTATTGTAGGGGTGTAAAGTTATTGGAATCAGTTTTAGTCATTCCAAAGAGCGCAACATTTTTAGAGAGAAGTTCAAGAGGGGAAAAGGAAGAACATTCAAGATTCTTTCAAGCTTTGAGGATTTTTGCCAAGAACCTAGTTATTACAAGGTATGTAAGCTTTCATAGTGTTGGGTTTTTCGCCCTCATGCCATTATTGTCAACTTGTACCCATAAATTAATTTTTGAAGATTGATTATAGAGTTTTTAAGCATTTCTTGAGTTTGATTAATTATGGAGGTGTTTGAATTCTTGAGGTGAGAGTTTTGTGAATGTGTTGAGTTTGTTGGTAGATTTTTGTGTGAGTCTCATTGAAAATGTTCTAGGTTATGAAAATTTGGGAATTTAAGCAATGGAATTGTATTGGGTATGATTTGAAATAAATTTGGGAAAGGAAGAAAAGATAGAGCGAAAACATTCCCCCTGGTCCACGTCGCTAAAATTTTTGCTTCAAGATATTCACCTCCTCCCCAGGTCACGGAGAGGATACAATGTCCTCTGTCTTATAAATTATTTCGCAATCATAAGTTGTCGCGCTAGTGTTCTCCAATTTGTGTCTTCTCTCGTTTCTTGTTATAACCTATCTAAACCTTCCTAAACCACGAGAGATCCTACATTCTTATTGTAGCTATTAAATCTCCATTTAAAATCAAAGAAATGATTTATAATAAAGTTTGAGAATACCTTTTTGAGTTATTTTGAGAAATCTTTTTACAATCTTCTAAAAAATTGTTTAATACTTGAGTGAATGAGTTAGAGAATGAGTTGAGTTGAGTTTCATGTTTTAAAATGAGTATAAGGAACTAAGTATTCCGAAGTGTGTAACACTTGTACATTTAAAACAAGAAGAATATGAGAACCGTTTGAGCAATTATCTCAAATTTAGTAGGATTAATTTTATATATATTACTGGGAGTAGTACTGAGCACTGATATGAGGATGAGTTCACACAATTCAAAATCCTCACAAACGATGTATGCCAACATGGGTAAAGGGTCATACTTTTTAGATGATTCTTTATTGCTTTCAAGCATAGCTTTGTGGATCAACTTAGTTGAGGATGTTCTATACTTCGGCAAGGTATATGACAATTTTGGCAGTGTGGACGAGATGTTGTATCATCACGTAGCTCATAGTGATGGTTGTTGGTTAGAAAATTTCTCAATTAAGAGTAAAGTATTTATTATTGTATTTTTATATACATAGAGTTATGATCTACTATTTGAAAAGCATTCTATATACTAAATCTTTATTGTTGCTTCTATATTAAATTTAGTTGATTATCCTTTAGTTGAGTTGAGTTGAATATCATTCAGTTGAAGTGGGTATTCTTAAGTTGAGTTGTGTTGAGCTGAGATGAGGTGAGTATGCTTCCTTTTTAGTAGTTTAAGCTTATGTTTACCCTTTCGAGTTACCTTTGCGTACTTGTACATTCAATGTATTGACATCATTTGGACTGCATATTTTCATGATTCAGAAAGAGGTATTCAGTGTCATCAACAAGTGCTCTATTGATACCAAGTACAGTCCTAGTTAGCTTCGATGAGCCTCTTTGTTTCACAAGGGTCCACATTTACTTTTCAGTCTTGTTAAGATGTTATGGATCTTTGTCCCAATATCTATCATAGTTATCAGAGGCTTCATAAGAAGTAGTGTTTTGAAGAGTTTTTTTCATTTCCATTGTTAATGTTTAAGACTTGAGTTGCCTTCTTTCAGCTAGTTGAATGTTTCCAGACATTTTTGATTTTATTTATTTATAAGAAAATTGAGTAAATATTTAATTTTGAGTTCATATATTGTTGAGTAAGTCTTTCATTGAGTATTGAGCTAGGCCAAGGGTTTGCTTGGGGAACAATAATGGTTATTGAGTACCGGCCACATCTAGGGTGTGGGCTCGTGGCATGACAAAATTGGTATCTGAGCATAGAGTTCATGATTTCTAGGGTGTCTATGAAGCCATGTCTCTAGAGTTCTTTCTATTGATGTGAAACGCGCCACATCTATAATTACGAGGCTGCAACATATAGGAAAAATTTCACTTATTTCATACTCTTTTTGTGCTATAGAGTTTAATTCTATAAAGGTTTCTTTCTAATTTGTGCTTGCACATATCTTTCAGATCATGCCTCCACAAAGAGTTGTTTGAGGTTGTCCTAGTAGAAGGAATGTTGATCCTTAGAATCAAGGGGTACCCCATGCATCTGAAGTGCAACCCTAGGAAGAGGTCACGAATGTTGAGTTCTGGGATACTGTCTTGATGTTGATTCAACTTGTGACAAACCAAGCTAGGACAAAAAGAGGGATTCATCAGGATGTGACTCATACATCAAGGATCTGTAAGTTATTAAGGATGAATCCATCAAACTTCACAAGGCCAAGTGTCACTGAAGAAATAAAAAACATTATAGAGAAACTGTAGAAAGTATTTGAGGTGATGCATCTTGCAGATGCTGAGAGTGTCAAGTTAGCTTTATACCAACTCAAAGGGGTTGCTAGGATCTGGTATGACCAATGGAAGAAGAGTAGAGTTGAAGGGGCACCAATTGTGAGCTAGACTATGTTTGAAAGTGCCTTCATGGGGCACTTCTTTCCCTATGAGTTGAGAGAGGCAAAGGTAAGAGAATTTCTTAGTCTTAATCAGGTGTCCTTGAGTGTGTAGTTTACCACTTCAAGTTCACTCAATTGTCCTTTTATGCTCCAAAGATGGTTGCTGATATAAGGAGCTGGATGAACTTATTTGTGTTTGGGTTGTCTCGCTTGTCAACAAAGAATGGTAAAGGCATACATGCTAATAGGGGAGATGGACATATCAATTTTACTATCCATGTGCAGCAAATTGAGGAAGAAAAGTTGAGAGATAGGGAAGAGTTCCGTAACAAGAAGGCTAAGACAATAGGTAATGAGTCCTGGCAGCATTAGGCCGGTAATGAAAATCGATAATCTTTTTAGCAAACGCTAATTGGATCTACTCCAGCATATACTAGTAGACCTATACTAAAAAATGTATGTGACTTTACGAATCAGACTTTGCAGAACTTTATAGCTCGACATGCTCAGTCTCATGGTAGTATGGCACAATGGGCTAATAAACTGATCTTACATGTGCTAAGTGTGGTAGAAATCACCCAGGAGCTTGTCATGATGGCTCCACTGGTTGTTTCAAGTGTGGTCAGATAGATCACTTTATGAGAGAGTGCCTTATGAATAGGAAAGGTAATCCAATCTTCTTTAGTGGTTCCGGAAGACAGAGCTACACCTAGATACCGAGAGTGTCAAGTTATCTTCATACCAACTCAAAGGGGTTATTAGGATCTGGTACGACCAATGGAAGAAGAGTAGAGCTGAAGGGGCACCAATTGTAAACTAGACTATGTTTGAAAGTACTTTCATGGGGCACTTCTTTCCCTATGAGCTGAGAGAGGCAAAGGTAAGAGAATTTCTTAGTCTTAATCAGGTGTCCTTGAGTGTGCAGTTTACCCCCTCAAGTTCACTCAATTGTCCTGTTATGCTCCAAAGATGGTTGATGATATAAGGAGCTGGATGAGCTTATTTGTGTTTGGGTTCTCTTGCTTGTCGAGAAAGAATGGTAAGGCAGACATGTTAATAGGGGAGATAGACATATCAATTTTACTATCCATGTGCAGAAAGCCGAGGAAGAAAAGTTGAGAGATAAGGAAGAGTTCCATAACAAAAAGGCTAAGACAATAGGTAATGAGTCTTGGCAGCATTAGGCTGGTAAATCGGTAATCTTCTTAGCAAAAGCTAATTGGACCTGTTCCAGCATATGCAAGTAGACCTGCACTAAAAAATGTATGTGACTTTAAGAATCAAACTTTGCAGAACTTTATAGCTTGACATGCTCAGTCTCAAGGTAGTGTGGCACAATGGGCCAGTAAAACTGATCTTACATGTGCTAAGTGTGGTAGAAATCACCCAGGAGCTTGTCAGGATGGCTCCACTAGTTGTTTCAAGTGTGGTCAGATAGATCACTTTATGAGAGAGTGCCTTATGAATAGGAAAGGTAATGCTAATATGGAAATAGAGGCCAATTTTCTTTAGCGGCTCCGGCAGACAGAGCTACACCTAGAGGAGCTACTTCAAGGATAGGCAGAGGAGCAAACCGTCTATATGCTATCATTACTCGCCAAGTTTTTCATGACCCATGGGTACACCATAGAAGTAAAACGGCGTACTTGACCCCAAAGGGATCTCATACAAACCCTTAGCATTCATAACATACGATAAAAGAAATGATGTGGAATTTAAAAACTTTTATCCATACAATCAAAGTCTTTTAGAAAAGCAAGCGGAAGTCTAACTTGTCTCAAATAGCCATCTAATACAATATTTGAATTAACAATAGGGACGCTACCCTTTCAACATAATTCGACACATAAAATGACTAGAAAGAAACTACTAAGGACTCATACATCCTCGAATCTTGAGGACTCAACACAAGGTAGGAGAATAGTTGATCCAAGATTGAACCAATAGAAGATCACCTTAAGAACCAAGACATACTCTTTGTGAAAAATGTAGAAAATATGGGCTAGTACAAAAAATGATGTAAGTATGATAGCTATGCACAAAATAAGGCTAAAAAGGACATTTTAGTTGAAAAGCATGCATTTTTCCAAGTTTGAGAATCATCATGCACTTTTAGTGTAAAAGCATAAGTCACAAGCATATTCAACATATAGATCGTCATAGCATAATAGAACCATCTCATAAGTAACCCTAAGTTATACTTGTGCAATGCATAGATAAAGATCCGATAATCCCATCTATACTAAGTACCACATTTAGGCCACTATAATCATACTTACCATTCTTTATTCTCATCTTTAGTTAATACTCATGCATAAGGAATCCTTCACATTTACTAAGTCATTTCAAGGAAAGCAACATATAGCAACAATCCAAGTTAAGCATTCATCATTACAATTAGCCTTCATATCAACAAACTTATTAACATTTTCATGAGCATATTTTATTAATCATTATAACATAAGAGGAACACACCACAACTACTCACAAAGCCTACTTGTGCAATGCATGGATGAAGTCCCATACCCCCACCCACACTTCATAGAGATTCTTGAGTAACCATAGTAAATAACTCACATTCTTGTTCATGGTGGGAATAAGCCTTAACCGACATAGACGATGTGAGAAATCATGGAATCTAGTGTCATATCCCACACAGAAAAGAGTTGGTCTACTTGCCTAAGGTAGAACCAGTAACATTTTAGCTTAGGTGGATCCACTAGCTAATAACCTTTGAGGGCACATAGTTTATGGGATAAGGAGATTGTAACTCGATACCCCACCTCAACTCACGTGAGGGCATCCATCTCAATAGATTACTACTAGAAACCTTGCCTCAACTCATGTGAGAGCTTCCATCTCATATCAATATCTACTAGTTGCTTAGGATTATTTCCCATGGAGTACTTAACATTTTATTACTTTAAGTCATTATTATGGGAAAAATGAGATACAAAGATTGCTACTAGATACCCCACCTCAACTCACGTATAAGTATCCATATCAAGAGATTGCTACGAAATATCCCACCTCTACTCACATATGAGTATCCATCTCTATCAATATCCATCTCAACCTAACATTCATTCATTAAATAGCTCATAGATTCAATAGGTGAGAATAACCTTTCATCCTAAGAATCTCCATATTGTGAGAAAACCTTTCACAACATGTCATTATCATTCATAAGTGTAGAATTGAGAATAGCCTTTCAACCAACACAACATCGATATTATAATCATAAAAGTTCATTCATACTTCATTCATAAGGGTGTGTGTATAGTGAGAATAACCTTTCAACAACACCACCATTACATCATAGTCATAATCATATTACTTTCAAGGTATTCATAAAGAAAGTACATAAACCCTAGATTCACCTTTCTTCTTCTTATTCCTTGGAATTCTAGAGAGAGTTTATTTGGGGAAAAGTTTGTTATGGATTTGGGGTCTTGGGATTTATGAGGTGTATGGGTTGGTTATTGACTTAAAAATTCTTATATTAAGTCTATTGAAACAATATAAAATGACCATACATTAAACTAACTTTATTAGGAATTTATATCAAAACCCTTGCCTTGGCTGGACCTTGTGCAGATTGCCGGCACGAACCATGACCTAGGACCCACAGTCCGTGAATGGGTCTACGAGGTGTCCTGCAGGTCCGTAGGTGGTGGTCACTTTGGGTCTTGACCCATGAGCCTCACCCATGAGGCGTGGCACTTCTTGGGGCAGTCTTTGGGCAATTTTGGGGTTAGGCTTTAGGGTCCTCCTCAAGGGCCATTGGTTGGTCCTTGGGGAATTGTACCTTAACGTTTAACCCCTAAACCCCTCATCCTATGTATGAGAAGCCATTTCACAATTCTATCCCACATATCAAACTCTAAAATTTTCATGTAAGGCTCTAGTTTTACCTTCTAGTTTTCCAAGTGTTACAAAGAGAAAGATAATTCACCTGATCTTGTCACTGGTATGATCAAAGTCTTTAATTTTGATGGATATGCATTGTTTGATCAAGGTGCGAGTCTATCTTTTATGACTCCATATATTGTTATGAGATTTCATTGCTTCCCGAGTGACTTCTTGAGCCCTTTCGTATTTCGACACCTGTTGGTGAGTCTATTCTAGGTGAGAGAGTTTATCGTGATTGTACCATCTCTGTTAATCACAAGGACACCATGGCTGACTTAGTTCGAGTTAAACATGGTGAACTTTGATGTTATTTGAGGTATGGAATTGCTTAATGTTCCTTATGCTAGAATTGATTGTAGAACTCGATTAGTTAAGTTCCAAATTCCTAATGAGCAAATTATAGAGTGGAAGAGTAGTTCAATAGTCCCTAAGGGTAGTTTTATTTATACCTTAAGGCCACATAGTTAGTTTCTAAGGGTTGCATCTATCACTTGGTTTTAGTTAATGACTGTAGTGTTGAAACACCACCAATTCAGTCCGTTTCAGTTGTGAGTGAGTTTCCAGAGGTCTTTCTAGATGATCTTCTCGGAGGCCCTCATGAGAGAGAAATAGACTTCGGCATAGATATTCCTCCTGATACTTGACCTATCTCAATTCCTCTATATAGAATGACTCCAATTGAGTTAAAAGAGTTAAATGAACAGTTGAAAGAGTTTCTTGATAAGGGCTTTATTCAACCAAGTTTCTTACCTTGGGGCGCTCCAGTCTTATTTGTGAGAAAGAAAAATGGTTCTTTTAGGATGTATATTGATTACCGCCGATTGAACAAGGTTACTATAAAGAATAAGTATCCTCTTCTAAGAATAGATGATCTATTCTATCAACTTAAGGACGCCACTTGTTTTTCTATGATATACCTTAAATCTGGCTATCTTCAATTGAGGGTAAGAGAGAGTGATATTCCAAAGACAGCATTCATGAATCGTTATGGTCATTATGAGTTTCTAGATATGTCTTTGGGCTTGACTACTTCTCCTACAACATTCATGGATCTTATGAATAAACTATGTAAGTCTTGTATTAATATGTCTTTTATTGTATTCATGGATGACATTGCAATTTATTCGAGGAATGAAAAAGATAATGCTAGTCATCTGAATGTAGTTCTCCAAACTGTAAAGGATAAGTAGTTGTATGCCAAATTTTTTAAGTGTGAGTTTAGGCTTGAGTCTTTGGTGTCCTTAGGCCACATTGTATCTGGAGAAGAGATTTGAGTTGAGACTTACAAGATTGAAGCACTGCAAAACTAGCCCAGACCCACATGTCCAACTGATATAAGGAGTTTCTTGGGATTGGCTGGTTATTATAGAAGGTTTGTTAAGGGGTTCTCATCTATTCTGTCCCCATTGACAAATTTGATTGAGAAGAAAGTGAAGTTTCAATGGTCTAAATCTTATGAGAAAAGTTTTCAGGAATTGAAAAACCAGTTGACTACTGCCCAGTGTTAACCCTACTTGAGGGTACACAAGGCTTTGTTGTGTACTCTGATGCATCCAAAGTTGGACTTGGTTGTGTATTGATACAGAATGGCAAGTTATAGCATATGCCTCCAGACAACCTAAGATTCACCAGAAGAACTACCCAAACCATAATCTAGAGTGGGTTCCTGTAGTGTTTGCTTTGAAAATATGGCATCACTATCTCTATGGTTCATGTATATGTGTTCACTAATTATAAGAGTCTAAAATATGTATTCCGTCACAAAGAGCTTAATATAAAAAAAAAAGTGATGATTAGAGTTACTAAAGGATTATGAAAAGAGTATTCTCTACCACACATGTAAGGCTAATATTGTTGTTGATGCTTTGAACAGGTTATCTATGTGTGGTATTGCCAATGTTGAGGAAGGTAAGAAATAATTGGCCAAAGATATGCATAGAGTTTCCTGCTTAGGAGTCAGGTTGTTGGATTCCAAAGAAGGTGAAGTGGTGGTGATGAATGGGGTTGAATCATCACTAGTGTCTAATGTGAAGGAGAACCAAAACCAAGACACTTTTTTGCTTGAATTGAAGGCTAATGTTCATAAGAAAAAAGAGATGGATTTTGAACAAGAGTGAGATGGTGTGTGGAGTTAATAAGATAGATTGTGCCTACCAAAGGTGGATGAACTCCAAAAGAAGATCATAGAATAAGCTCATAGTTCCAGATATTCAATCCATCCAGGTTCCACAAAGAAGTACCGTGACTTGCGATAAATCTATTAGTGGAGTGGTATAAAGAGGTATATTGCTGAGTTCGTTGCTAAGTGCCCGAATTGCAAACAAGTCAAGGTAGATTACCAAAGGCCCGGTGGTATGGCTCAAAATATAGATCTTCCGGAATGGAAGTGGGAGATAATAAATATGGATTTCACTACTTTGTTACTGCAATCTCATAGGAAACATATTTTGAATTGAGTGATTGTAGATTATATGACTAAATCATCCCATTTCTTTCCGATAAAGACCACCTTTTTGGCAAAACATTATTCCATATGATATATTCAAGAGATAATCAGGCTTCATGGAGTTAATGTTTCTTTCTTTTCACATAGAGGTTCACGATTCACCGCACAGTTTTGGAAGTCTTTCAAAAAAGTTTTGGGTTCAAAGGTAAATTTGAGTACTATTTTTCATCCTAAGAAGGATGGCCAGTCTTGACCCGGGGTTACCCCCTATACGTAACATGGCGTAGTTGACCTCGAAAGGGTCACATACAAGCCCTTAGCATAATCATACACATAATGTCATAAGAAATAAAGCGAAAAATTAAAACTTTTCTAAACAGAAGTCAAACTTTAAATTTCATATATAAAGAGTTGCGGAAATACTAGACTTATCTCATTAAAAACCATTTAAACATAAGATTATGAAATTAGGGACTTAACCCTTTACATCAATGAAAGTCTTAACATAATAAAGTATGACTAAAACTAAGACTAAAATAACCATCTAGTCCTTGAACTGGAGGACTCACCAAAACATAGGGAATAGTCTACCCAAGCTTTACTTTGATGAAGGAAGTAATGAATCAACGTCCGGGACCCATACTCATAGTATGTAGAAAAGAAGGGGTTAGCACAAATATGTACTAAGTATGGAAACATGCATAAAAATATTTAAATATGCTAAATAGGACATTTTTCTTGGAAGCATGCATTTATCAAGTTTGGAAAGACAATATGCATTTTCAAACATAGAAGACAAGCTATAGTCACAATACACTCATAACATTGTAATATCAATACCTTAGCAACCTCTAAGAACACTTGTGCAATGTATGGTTGGCATCTCATAATACCAACCTTACTAAGCATTCCTTGAAGCAACATATTCATTACCATAATCTTCAAGCTTACCATAATCCATAGTCATAAATGAGAAATTATACAAGTATATGAACTAAACATAAGGAAATTCATCTATTCATATCTTGTCATACCATAAGGAAACCATTCCAAAATATCCAAATAAGTTTCCTTGTGCAACGTAAAAGTGCAGTCCCATACCCCCATCTACAAAGTAAACCTATTAAGAAGTCATAGTATATTTCCTATCATATTCATTATCTTATTATTATTAGGGAATATTATCCATAACCGACATACATCATGTGAGTTACATGGAATCCGATGTCATATAACCCCACACCGAAAGATGGCATTCTTACTTGTCGAAGGTAGAACTAATAATATTTAGCTTCTAAGTGGATCCACTAGCTAAGTCCTATGTTTGGCACATAGTTATGGGATAGGGAGATTGCAATTAGAGACCCAACCTATTGAATTAGTGGAGGAGCTTCCATCTCATGAGTTTACTATAGATGACCCAACCTATTGCATTAGCGGAGGGGCCTTTTCCTCATAGTCCATATCCACTCGGTATTAAGCATTATTTCCCAATTATACATAATTAGCATGGAATTGTATCTACATGTGTGAAGGTATACTTTACCCTTCATTCAATACAACTCACTAAATAGCTCATAATTCATTTAAGTGAGAACTACATTTCACTTTAGAATCATCATTTTAGGGTGAGTAACTTTCATATCATTATTCATCGTGTTTTCATGAGAACTAGCCCTGCAATCAACACAACAACATCAACATCATCCTAGACAATTTATACAAAAACATGTGTAAGGATAGGGGAAATTAGTCTTTCAACGACACCTCAATTCACATAATAGTCATAGGATTCTCACCTTTGAAATGAGTTCATAAGATCATCCAAAACTATCAACAGTGGTGAACAATCCCTCACAATTTACCCCTTGCAAGGTCATGAACCAAGTCTCACACTTACATTTAGAATATACTATCATCAATATGATTAAGGCAAGGTTTCATAACCAAATTAACATAACCACAATACATAGTAGAAATCACCATGCATCAATAGATTGATTGAAATTTATGAAATTGGGGTCATGCGGTAGTTCATGGGTTCATGGGGAGTTTTACTATATAATCACCATTAAAACATCAAATCATCCATAATATACATCAAATAACATAATGACTATGTTTTTAGGAAGAACCCATGACTAGAATGAAAATCCTAGTTTTTAAACAATAAAACCCATTTTCGAAATTGCATTGAGAGGAATTCATGGAGGAAAGTATTTCATGAATCAAGGTTCCCATACCTTGATTGATGTTTTCCCACAAAATTTGAGTGAAAATCATGGAGCTTAAACCCTACTCATAAGCTTCTTTTATGTTCTTCAATGGAGTTTAGAGAGAGAAAGTACTTGGGGGGAAGTTGGTTTGATTTTGAGTTTGTAAGTTATAAGACTTGTTTAATACTTTAAAATACTTTAATAAACATAAAAAAAAACTAAATACAACCGTCCCTACCCTTAAACAAATGAATTAGTAATTTACCAAAACACCCCCTCTACGGCCGAACCAAGACAACTTGCCCATGCACGATCCACGAACCCCAAACCACGATGTGTGGATGGGTCCACGGACCATCCTGGCTGTTCATGGTTTGGTTAAGAGAGGGGTTGTTTGAGGGCTTGGTGAGGCGACTATGTCTCAACTCACGAGACCTTTCCACGGAGCGTGGGTTGGTCCACGAACCGTGCTGCACGTTCTTGGAATGGGGCTGGAACATATAGTTTTGGGGGACCTTTTAGGAGGCTAAGGCTGGACTCATGACTCCCATCTACGGGGTGTGAGTCAGTCCACGCCTCATGGACCTAATTTCGTGAATGATTCTTCTTTTGGCAGCTTTTAGAGCAGCCCTTTTGCTCTCATCAAGGGCCCTTAGAGGGGTCCTTATGGGAGCCTTTCCCTGACGTATAGGATCTAGGACCATAGTATCAAGTTAGGGAATTTATTTTATGACATGAATCTTGACGTTAACTCACTAAACTCCTTGAACCTCAACATTAGCTCACATGCTTAAGCTCTAGCTTAACCTAGCATTTTTTGTAGTGTTACATTATCTCCCCCTTAGGAACATTCACCCTCCAATAATACATTAAAACACATTAAGGGGTTAACAACTCAATACTAGCAACCCAACAACATGCCACATTAACAATGCACATAACATAAGAGAAACATCACTCCACCTCAAGACATAATCAATGCAATCACAAGGAGGTAGGAACTACTTCTACAACCCACTATGCACACAATAATATCATTTCATATTGTCTTAGGAGGAACTACCTTCTCCATGCAACAAGCTCAACAAAATCAATCAATAAAGAGCCATTTAGCCATATCATAAAAAGTATAGAACACATGTTCATTAGTTCATCTCATGAAGTTAAATATGCAACCATTATACTAACGTGCAGCCCCACATGAGGAATACATAAATCATGAAAACTCAATACATGCTAAACATGAATTCTCACAAGAACACGCACACATAAGAAAATCATAAAGAAAACTTATAGTACAATTATTTCAAAATGCCAACTCAAGAACTAATTACCTCAAGTAGGGGTAGGGGTAGTAGGAAAAAGATGAGGATAGTGGGACTTCATATCGGCCTCGGCCTCCCAAGTAGCCCCCTCAACTAAGTAATTCCTCCATAAGACTTCAACAGAAACTACCTCTTTGTTCCTTAACTTCTTAACTTGCTGGTCTAAAATCTCAGCCAGAACTTCTTCATAGGAAATATTTTCATCAACTCCTAAATCCTCTAAGGGAAGGATGGATACCGGATCACCAATGCACTTCTTGAGCATGGAGACATGGAACACTAGGTTTACCTGAGCCAACTCACTGGTAAGTCTATTTCATATGCAACCTTTCCCACACATGTCAAGATTTGGTATAGCCCCACATATCGAGGACTAAGTTTCCCCTTCTTGCCAAACCTCATCACACCCTTCATAGATAAGATTTTTAGGTAGACCCAATCACCAATCTAGAATTCAAGATCCCTTCTCCTATTGTCGGCATAGGACTTCTGCAGACTTCAAGCCGTCTTCAACCTCTGTCTAATGAGTCAAACTTTTTCAATGGCATCATAAACTTGATCGGGAACAATTAGAGCAAAATCACCTACTTCAAACCAACTAAACAAATATCTACACCTCCTACCACAAAGTGCTTCAAACGGAGCCATGGCAAGTGGTAACTATTGTTATAGGCAAATTCAATCAATGGAAGATGATAGTCCCAATTTACCTTAAAATCAATCACACACGCCCTCAACATATCCTCTAAGGTCTGAATGGTCCATTCTACTTTGCCATCCGTCTGAGGGTGGAAAGCGGTACTAAGTTTAACATTGGTACCAAGCTCTCTTTGGAATGCTTTCCAAAAATATGAAGTAAACTGAGTACCCAGAATCGATATGATTGACAAAGGAAGCCAATGTAACTTCACTATTTCCTCAATTTATAACTTAGCATAGTCTTCTGCCGAGAAGGAAATCTTGACAAGAATAAATGGGCTGACTTCATCATCCTATGAACAATGACCCAAATAGAGTCATGTCGCGTTTGAGTACGAGGCAACCCCACAATGAAGTCCGTGGAATGTGGCTGGAACATGGAGTTTTAGGGGACTTTTAAGGAGGCTAAGTATGGACTCAAGAATCCCATCAACGAGGCATGAGTCAGTCCACACCTTGTGGTCCTCATTTCGTGTATGATTCTGCTTTTGGTAGCTTTTAGAGCAGCCCCTTGGCTCTAATCAAGGGCCTTTGGGGGGTCCTTGTGGGAGCCTTGCCTTGAGGTATAGGCTCTAGGACCTTAGTATCAAGTAAGACAACTTATTTTATGCATTGAATCTTGATGTTAACTCACTAGCCTCCTTGAACCTCACCATTAACTCACATGCTTAGGATCTAGCTTAACTTAGCATTTTTTAGAGTGTTACATGGCCAAATAGAGTGCACAGTTCAGACTTTAGAAGATATGTTGAGGGTATGTGTGATCGATTCCAAATGTTATTAGGATGATCAGTCACCTCTCATAGAGTTTGCTTATAATAATAGCTATCACACTAGCATTCAGATAGCTCCTTATGAGTCTCTTTATGGGCAAAGATGTAGATCTCCTATTCGATGGTTTGAGGTTGGTGAATATTGGTTGATAGGACCATACTTGGTTCATCAAGCTATGGAAAAAGTAAAGACAATTCAAGAAGAGACTTGGAGTTTGAGGTGGATGATTGGCTTGCTTGAAGTTTTCACCCATAAAGGGTGTTACAAGATTTGGTAAGAAAGGGAATCTCAGTCTCTGATATAATCTTACAAGATATCCAAGAGAATTGGCAATGTAGCTTTTGAGTTAGAGCTAACCATCAGAGTTAGCAGTAATCTATCCGGTATTTCACATTTCTATGCTGAAGAATTGTATGGGTGATCCTTCACTTTTATACCTACCAAAAATATTTTTATTAAGGATAGCCTATGTAACACCTAGAAAATTAGTAGACTAAACTATAACCAAGAGCTAGGGCTCTAGAGTGTGATGTTGAGAATTTGAGTTGTAGTTGAGACTTTGCGCGCTTAGAATGAGGAGTTTAGTGGATGAACGTCAAGGTATGTATTAGACCTATTAGCCTAGATAACCTTAGGGATTTTGGTTGAGCTTGGGAAAGGCAAGTTCTAAGCTAAAAGGGAAAGCCTAAGCAAAAGGGCCAAGGCTGCCCGACCTTGGCAATCTACTCCTAAGGGTTCATGACCACCTTCACGACCAGTGGTGTGGACCACAGTCCATGAAGGGGTCCGTGGAGATGCCTTATACACTTGGGAGTCAAGGCCTTTAGGCCAAGACACTACCCCAAGTTCACGAGGTACTTCACGAGCCGTTGGCTTGACCACGGCCCGTCAAAGTACCCGTGAAGGTGCCTTAGTGTTTTAGGGAGTTTTAGGGTCTTGGCAAGTTGGGGGAGCCACTGGTAAAGGGACCATTGGCCGTGGTACCCTTGACGGACCCTCCAAGGGGCCGTGGTGCCTGGGATGGGGATGCCAACTGAGGGATATTTGGGTAAAATCCTATTAGACTAGTTTTAAGTAGGGGTCATTTTATATATGTTTTATTCACCTATTTTGAGTATTTTAAGTCTTTAAACACCAATTCTAAGACACTTTAAACTAGACCCAAATCAAAGCCCCAAAATCCTCTCTACTCAAATAATTCAGTTCTAGAAAACCTAAGAAGAAGAAGAGAAAGAAGGAGAAGAAGAGAAAGAGGCTGGGTCGAATCTCACCATTGAAGCAAGCTTAGTAGGGTTTTGAATTAAGGTATGTTTAGCTTTTCATCTATGGGTTCTTCCACCCATTGAGTCCCCTAGGATTTCCACTAATTTGTGAAGAAGAACCTTAAGCTAGGCTAGGGTTATTTCAAATGTGTATATGTAGTTGGGTATGATTCCAAATTGTTGGATAATACTTGTTTATGGATAATTTTGCAAATAATTGTGATGTTATGATGAAATTGGGTGGTTTAAATGATTAACCCTAGTTTTCTTAATGAGTTGCATGATTTATGGGTTGATGCCATTAAAGGGCAAATTGAAGATTCATGAGTGACCTTCTTGTAACAATGTCATGAGTTGTAATTGTTCAAGGTTAGGAACACATAATTATGAATTTAACTTAAGAGTATTTGAATATGATTGATATTTTCTTGTAAAGTTGGGATTGAACCTTTAAGATGAATTATGGTTAGAATTACCTAGTAATGAGGAATGTGATGAGAATTGCTTAAGAAGAAGCCTATCACTTGATTGTCTTGTAATATAGATATGATTAAGGATAGAATGAAGTAAATCTTTGACATGAAGGCTTGTAGTCATGAATGCTTGAAAGTATGAAGTGATAGAATCGTTTGAGCATGGATGGATTGTCAAGGACATCCTTTCATGAGAGATGAATGTTAAGAAAGGCTTAATAAGTAAACCTTGGGGTTATGCTTGGCTCCAAGTGGATATTGACAATGAGAAGGAGTGTCACACAAGAAGGGGTCCGGGCTCCAAGTAGAAAAAAGAACCACACCTAGTTGATGTGAGGACTATCCAAGTACAAGAAGGAACTCTCACGCAGTAGAGTGTCAGTTTTGCCATAGTTAGGTCTCATGAGATGGGATTCTTCACATAGTTGAGTCAAGGTTCCTAGTAGCAATATCAATATCTAATGAACTAAGACATGCTTGAGAAGCATCTCAAAGTGTTCAAAACATACTTAATGAAGTAACTCATAGTGTTCTAGGGTGTAGATGGACTTAGACTTGTTTAAGATAGAATCTCATAGGGTCTATGTAAAGAGGGAACTTAGATATACTTTCTATAGTATCTCATAGGGTTCCAAGTATAATGGAGTGAGACATACTTAAGTAAGTATCTCCTAATATCCATGCTAGTAATGAACTTAGACATACTAAAAATGGTATCTCATAGGGTTCAAGTTATAAGTGAACTAAGATGTGCTTAAGAGAGTACCTCATAGTGTTCTAAAGATAAAGAGAGGAACTAGATTCCAAACGAAGAAGTATTAGTAAGAGGACCTAGAAGTAATACTTAGCATGATTATTATTATGGGATGCTATGATTGCATTGCACAATTATGACTTAGGGTTACTGAGAGAATGAGTTGAGATAGGATTGTGCCATAGTTGCCTTCCTTACTTTAGTGACTAAAGGTAAGAGACTCCCTTAGTTATGAGAAATTAAGTAAATAATGAGACAAAAGTAGCGTGTATATGACTAGGATGGCTTCAAAGTTATGCTTAGTGTGAAGGGTATTATGGGATGATTTTCATGCATTGCACAAGTGTGCTTTGAGGTTTCCTGGAAGTATGGTTCCCTTATGGAAGATAAGTCTAGTGAATTAAACCATGTATATAGATCATGATTAGGATGACCAAAATGGGATACATGGCTTGGGTAGTATTATGGGATGCTACTCTTTCTTTGCACTTGTATGTTTTTGAGGTTACTTGAGAATGGTACTATTATGGTATAAATGAATAAGAGTCAATAATTCTTATATGATACTGATGATGTTAGGGTTGGCTTATTGTAATTATGAAGGTTAAGTAAGGCTTTGTTATAAGTATGATTTAGCTCTTATGCTCATATATCTTGCATTATGTTGACATATGATGTTATGTTATCTTATAGGAGTTATGTTATTATCTCTTATGACTATGTCTATGTTGACTAACCATATGAGATGTTTATGTTGGTATGTTAGCTTTCATACTTGGTAAATTTTGTACTAACACATATTGCCTACATTATAATAAAATGTAGGGTGTTGGGAGATTGAGTTGTTCGGAGGCTAGGTTCCTAAGTGCAAGAAGATTGAAGATTGGTGAGTCCTCATAGCTTCGAGGACTAACCCCCTTATGTTTCATTTATGTCTTTTCTTATGTTTTAGACTTTATGTGGGCTGTGTCTCAAGACTTTTATTCATCTTACTCATAGATAGTTTGACACAATGATGTTAGAAAGACTTCTGCTTTTATGAAATATTTTTGGTATGATGCTTTAAATAAAGTTTTAAATTCTCCATACTTTTCGATGATTTTATGATATGATAATTCTAAGAGCATGTGACCCCTTCAGGGTCAAGTATGCCGTGTTACGACTAGGGGCGCTATCAAGTTGTGATAAACTTGGTATCAGAGCATAAGGTTTTGGAAAAAAATTATGATGTCTCAAACCACGTCTAGTAGAGTCTTATCCATAGGTGGGACTCACGACACATTTTATGAGTAGGAGGCTATGGGATGTCTAGGAAACTCCACTTCTTCATTCTTATAGTATAGAAGTTTAGCTCTAGTATGTCCTTCTATTAATGTTGCCTATGATTTTTCAGGTTATGGCAAATACTAGGGCTAATGCTAGGAAGGTTGAGAAAGATGAGGAGGAGCAAGAGGTTCCTCTTCAAGTTCCAAATCAAGTCCCTCCACAAGTTCCTCCTTGTGTTCCTATTGATGAAGGAGCTATGACTAATGCGGAGATAAGGGGTCTCTCCAAATATTAACTCAAGATGTTACAGCCCAAGTCAATAGGGAAGTAGTATCCCCGAGGGTGAGAGAGCTTTTGAGGATGAACCCTCTGGAGTTTTATGGCTCTAAGGTGGAGGAAGACACTCAAGGTTTCATAGATGAGGTGTATAAGGTGCTTGCCATCATGGGTTTTACTACGGTAGAGAAGGCGGAGTGAGCCTATCAATTAAGGGATATAACTCAAATTTGGTATGAACAATGGAAAGATAATACGCTATTAGGAGCGGGCCCAATAGAGCGGGAAAGGTTCAAAGAAGCATTTTTAGATAGGTTTTTCCCCTAGAATTGAGGGAACAGAAGATGCAAGAATTCATCAACCTCCGTCAAGAAGGTATGAGTGTAAAGGAGTATGCTCTTAGGTTCACCCAACTATCCAAGTATTTCCCAACTCTAGTGGTGGACTCAAGGGCTAGAATGAATAAGTTTGTGATGGGAGTGTCCGAATTAGTAGAGAATGAGTGTCATTCAACAATGCTTATACCTAGTATGAACATTTCAAGTCTTATGGTTCATGCCGAACAAATTTAGTAGCAAAATCTTAAGAAAGTGAATAGGGAGGTAAAGAGGGCTAGGACCAATGATATGAACTTTTCTAATGTTACGTTTGATGGACAAGATATGCCTAGGACTAAACCAAGGTACTCCAGCCAAAATTATTCCAAGCCTACTTGCTCCAAGTGTGGGAGGAGTCATTATGGTAAGTTCCTAGCCGACATGGATGATTGCTATAGGTGTGGAAAGGATGGGCACAAAGTGAGGGATTGCCCAATTCTTAAGGCTAAGGGAATGGAGGATAAGAAAGTGGCCTCTAGTGATCCGGATGATGGTACTCAAAAGAACAATAGGTTTTATGCTCTTAAATCTAGAGAACATTAAGAGTGATCTCATCATGTCCCTTCCGGTATGTGCTTCTTTCCTGTTTTTGAAAATTTCTAGATTTCTTATCTTTTGTGACTTTTTATGTTGCACTTGATACTGTCATTGCTATGATTGATGACTGGAGAAGTTGTGTAGGCTTGCTCCCAAGGGGGAGATAGTATGCCTACATATCAAGATTGTGAGTATTTATATGTTGCCATGATTTCCTATTATGCATATTCATAAAAACGCTTAGGTGTTGTCAGTAATGACTTACATGCATTGTTTTGCCTCTTGTTGTAACATCTTTGATTTGAGTTGCTTATGAGCTCCATGAGAGTATGTTGAGCATGGTTAGTGGAGAAGGTATTTCGTCCTATGAATATGATGAATTATGAGTATTTAATGCATAAAATGGGTTGTTAGATGTAGTCCCTACTTCCTTTAGTTGCATTGAGTATGTTTAGTTGAGATTAAATTTCCCTTTCTTGTTTTGTGCATTTAGAGATACTGCATGCATGATGAGTTGCTAGTCATGAGTCGTTCCTATAAGAAGTGTTTAGAAATGTCATTCGAGGATGAACGTTCCCAAGAGAGAGATATTGTAACTCCCAAAAAATTAGTAGACTAAACTAGAGCCAAGAGCTAGGGTTCTAGAGTGTGATGTTGAGAATTTGAGTTGTAATTGAGAATTTGCGTGCTTAGAATGAGGAGTTTAGTGGTTTAATGTCAAGGTATGTATTAGAACTAGTAGCCTACATGACCTTAGAGAGTTTAGTTGAGCTTGGGAAAGACAAGTACCAACGCAAAAGGGCAAGCCTAAGCCAAAGGGCCAAGGCTACCCAACCTTGGCAAGTTACTGCCTAAGGGTTCACGACTACCTTCACAACCAGTGGTGTGGACAACGGTCCGTAAGGGGTCAGTGGAGATGCCTTAGACACTTAGGGGTCAACGCCTTGACGCCAAGACACTGCCCCAAGTTCATGAGGCACTTCACGAGCCGTTAGCTTGACCACAGCCCGTCAAAGTTCCCGTGAAGGTGCCTTAGTGTTTTAGGGAGTTTAAGGGTCTTGGCAAGTTGGGGAAGCCACTGTTCAAGAGACCACGTGCACCACCATAGGCCGTGGTGCCTTGACGGACCGTTTAAGTGGTCGTGGTGCTTGGGACAGGGATGCCAAGTGAGGGACATTTGGGTAAAATCTTATTCGACTAGTTTTAAGTGGGGGTTGTTTTATGTGTTTTATTCACCTATTTAGAGTATTTTAAGTCTTTAACCCGCAATTCTATGTCACTTGACACTAGACCCAAATCAAAACCCCAAGCTTAGCATGGTTTTGAATTAAGGTATGTTTAGCTTTTCATCTATGGGTTCTTCCACCCATAGAGTCTCCTAGGATTTCAACTAATTTGTGAAGAAGAACCCCAATCTAAGCTAGGGTTATTTCCAATGAGTGGATGTAGTTGGGTATGATTTCAAAGTGTTGGATAATACTTGTTTATGGATAATTTTTCATTTAATTGTGATATTATGATGAAATTATGTGGTTTCAATGTTTAAACCTAGTTTTCTTGATGAGTTGCATGATTTGTGGATTGATGCCATTAAAGAGAAAATTGAATGTTCATGAGTGACATTCTTGTAACAATGTCATAAGTAGTAATTGTTCAAGGTTAGGAATACATAATTATGAATTGAACTTAAACTAATTGAATATGATTGATCTGTCTTGTAAAGTTGGAATTGAACCTTAAGAAGAATTATGGTTAGAATCACTAAGTAATGAGGAATGTGATAAGAATTGCTTAAGAAGAAGCCTATCACTTGAATGTCTTGTAATCTATATATGATTAAGTATAGAATGAAGTAAATCTTTGACATGAAGGCTTGTAGTCATGAATGCTTGAAAGTATGAAGTGATAGAATCTCTTGAGCATGGATGGATTGTCAAGGACATCCTTCCATGAGAGATGAATGTTAAGCAAGGCTTAACAAGTAAACCTTGGGTTGTATTCTTGGCTCCAAGTGGATATTGACAATGAGAAGGAGTGTCACGCAAGAAAGGGTCCGGGCTCCAAGTAGAAAAGACAACCACACCTAGTTGATGTGAGGACTATCCTAGTACAAGGGGGAACTCTTATGTAGTAGAGTGTGAGTTTTGACATTGTTAGGTCTCATGAGATGGGATCCTTCACATAGTTGAGTCAATGTTCCTAGTAGTAATCTCCATATCTAATGAACTAAGACATGCTCGAGAAGCATCTCATAGTGTTCAAAGCATAATGAACTAAGACTTACTTAATGAAGTAACTCATAGTGTTCTAGAGAGTAGATGAACTTAGACTTGTTTAAGATAGCATCTCATAGGGTCTATGTAAAGAAGGGACTTAGACATACTTTATAGAGTATTTCATAGGGTTCCAAGTATAATAGAGGGCGACATACTTAAGTAAGTATCTTCTAGTATCCATGCTAGTAATGAACTTAGACATACTAAAGTGGTATCTCATAGGGTTCAAGTTATAAGTGAACTAAGATGTGCTTAATAGCGTACCTCATAGTGTTCTAAAGATAAAGAGAGGAACTAGGTTCCAAACGAAGAAGTATTAGTAAGAGGACCTAGAAGTAATACTTAGCATGATTAGTATTATGGAATGCTATGATTGCATTGCACAAGTATGACTTAGTGTTACTAAGAGAATGAATTGAGATAGGATTTCGCCATAGTTGCCTTCCTTAATTTAGTGACTAAAGGTAAGAGACTCCCTTAGTTATGATAAATTAAGTAAATAATGAGACCAAAGTAGGGTGAATATGACTAGGTTGCCTTCAAAGTTATGCTTAGTGTGAAGGGTATTATGGGATGATTTTCATGCATTGCACAAGTGTGCTTTGAGGTTGCCTGGAAGTATGGTTCCCTTATGGAAGATAAGCCTAGTGAATTAAACCATGTATATAGACCATGATTTGGATGACCAATAAGGGATACATGGCTTGGGTAGTATTATGGGATGCCACTCTTTCTTTGCACTTGTATACTTTTGAGATTACTTGAGAATGATAGTATTATGGTATAAATGAATAAGAGTCAATAATTCTTATATGATACTGATGATGTTAGAGTTGGCTTATTGTAATTATGAAGGTTAAGTAAGGCTTTCTTATAAGTATGACTTAGCTCTTATGTTCATATATCTTGCATTATGTTGATGTATGATGTTATGTTATCTTATTGGAGTTACGTTATTATCTCTTATGACTATGTCTATGTTGACTAACCATATGAGATGTTTATGTTGGTATGTTAGCTTTCATACTTGGTAAATTTTGTACTAACACATATTGCCTACATTATAATAAAATGTAGGGTGTTGGGAGATTGAGTTGCTTGGAGGCTAAGTTCCTAAGTGCAAGTAGATTGAAGATTGGTGAGTCCTCATATCTTCGAGGACAAATCCCTTATGTTTCATTTATGTCTTTTTTTATGTTTTAGACTCTATGTGGTCTGTGTCCCAAGACTTTTATTCATGTTATTCATAGTTGGTTTTAGACAAAGATGTTAGAAAGACTTTCGCTTTTATGAAATGTTTTTAGTATTATGCTTTAAAGAAAGTTTTAAATTCTCCCTACTTTTCTACGATCTTATTATATGATAATGCTAAGGGCTTGTATTTGACCCTTTCGAGGTCAAGTACATCGTCTTACGACTAGGTTGTGCTCTCTGGTCATGACAACCTATCTCATAAGGAGATACCTCTTGAGATACTTCATCGTCAGGTTTGCCTATTGAGAACTATGAATATTGCATAAATGAAGGTCTTATGGAGGAATCATTTTGTTGAGGAGGGTACTTGGGAGCCTGAGTAGTATATAAAGAAGAAGAGATACTCACATCTCTTTGCTTTTGGAGAAATTGGAAATTAAGGTACTAAATATTTTCTTGTTACTCCTTAAGTGGATGTATAAAGTATATGTGAATTGCATGTTGGGTGTTCAAGTTAAATGTTCGATGTTTTCCCACACCCTATTGTACTTAGATTGATCTTATTCGAGGGCCAATATTCCCCAAGGGGAGATATTGTAACACCTTGAAATTTGGTTAATTTTTACGTTTTGGATCAACTTCAAATGATAATAACTTTCTGCACATGATGATTTAGGTGGCCCATGAGGTATCTAATCAAAAGTCATTGAGTCCTATTTCCAACGCCGCTGAGTTTGGTAAATTTTTTAGTTCGGATGAAGGAGATATGACTATTTGAGTGTAGCATGTTTGAGTTTGGGATCAGTTTTAGTCATTCCAAAAGAGCACAGGGTTTTTAGAGAGAAGTTCAAAGAGGATTAAAAGAAGAACGTTCAACATTCTTGCAAGCTTTAAGAATTTTTGGCAAGAACTTAGTTCTTACAAGGTATGTAAGCTTTCATAGTATTGGGTCTGTTCACCCTCACGCCAATCATGTGATTTTTATCCATAAATTTTTTCTTCAAGTTGGTTGATTTTAATTCTTGAGAAATTCTTGAGGTTGTAGCTTCATTCATTAACAATGTAGTCTTGTTGAGTTTTGAGGTGAGGGTCTTCCGAATGAGTGTTGCTTTTTGTAGGTTTTGTGTGAATTTCACGGTAATTGTGTTGGGTTTATGATATCAAAGGAATTTGAAGGAAATCATTAGATTCTACATGAGTTAGGCCTTGGAATTGAGAATAAAAAATTGTAAAAAATCTTGGCATGGGGTGCGGTGGCGCGCCATTATTGTGTTAGAATTACTACACAGTAGTTTGGGGCCAGGCGCTGTGTGCCACTTAGTGCTCCACCAGTACTGTTCAGTATTTTTGGGGCTGGCACCCAGCGCCACTTAGTGCGCCAGGGTCGCGAGGCCCCTACCCTTTTGTCCTTCTTTTCTGAGAGAGTTCCTTCAAATCGCACCTATGTTCTCTTCTTGATTTCCACACTTAAGATCTTCATTAATTATTGAGAGATCCTATGTATCCTAATCATAACTCTTTAATTCACATTCAAAATTCAAGGTAAATTTAAGAGGGAAGTTTGAGAAAGTCCTTTTGAGAAGTCTTTTGCAAACATTAATAATTTGTTTTGAGACTTGAGTAAATGATTAGGAGAATGACGAAAGTTGAGTTTCATATTTCAAAATGAGTATAAAGGGAACTAGGTATTCGTAAGTGTAAATACTTTTACATTTAAAATGAGAGTAAACCTTGATTTCTAAATGAGTTTAGTAGTTTTGAGCATTATCTCTTTTAAGGAAACCTTTTGAGCAATTATCTCAAATTGAGAAAGAGATGTGTTTTTAAATATATGAGCATGAATTATATATATTATTGAGAGTAGTATTAAGCATCGGTATAGGGATGAGTTTAGAAAACTCAAAATCCTCAAAAACCATGTATGCCAATATGTGTAAACGATCATACTTTTTAGATGATTCCTTATTGCTTTTAAGCATACCTTAGTGATGTTCTATACTCTGACTATGTATAGGATGGTCCTGACAGCATGGGTGAGACGTTGTATCATCATGCAGCTTATAGTGATGGTTCTGGGTGAGAGAATCTCCCAAATTAGAGTAAATAGTTTATTATTGTATTTTTATATACATTTGAGTTATTACAAACAGTTTAAAAAGCTTTATATATATTGCACTTTCATTGTTGCTTTCATATTGAGTTGAACTGAGTTGAGTTGAGTTGAGTAGAGTAGAGTTGAGTTGAGGTGACGTGGGTATGTTTTCCTCTATTGAAGTTCAACTATACATATTCCTATGCTTAGTTTTCTCCTTTCATGCTTGTACATCGAATGTACTGACGCCATGTGGTCTGCATGATGAAATGATGCAGATACAGGTATTGAGGAATATCAATCGGCGGTTCATTTATCCCATAACATTCAAACTAGCTTTGGTGAGCCTCCTTACTGTCTTGAGGGCTTCACATAATTTTTTTGCATTATAAGGATGTCTAGGGTCATGCTCCGACTTCCATTATAGTATGTTAGAGGCTTCATAGACAATAGTATTTTGAGGAGTCTTTTTCCATTTTCTTGTTAATGTTTGAAGAGTTGAGTTGCCTTCTTATGACTAGTTGGATATTTTGAATATTCTAAGTTATTTATTTTGAGACAATTGATTTAACCTTTGCATTGAGTTCCTTGAGTATGTCTGTCACGACCCGGGAGTACCCATAGACGTAACATGGCGTATTTAACCCCGAAGGGGTCACATAAAAGCCTCTAGCAATATCAAAACATAAGACATAGAAATAATGCAGAAAAATTTAAAACTTTTACAATAGAAGTCAAACTTTCATGAAGGAAAATCATAGGAATCTAGACTTTGTCTCATACACCATCAAAAACATAGGAATACAAAGTTTGGGACTTAGCCCTTTACATCAATAAAAGTCTCAACATGAGAAGTACAATAGAAACTAAGAAATAGGTAATCTATTCTCGAACTTGAGGACTCACCACAACTTGAAGATAAGAAACCCAACTCTTCTTCAAGAAAGAAAGTGTATGTCACCTAGCCAGAACCTACACTTATCAAAATGTAGAAGGAGAAGGGGTTAGCACAAATATGCATCAAGTATGGAAACATGCATAAAATCCTTTAAGTATGATAAAAAGGACATTTTAGTTGAAAAGAATGTCTTTGTCAAGTTTATAAACCAACATGCATTTACAATGTACAACACAAGCCATAATCACATTTATAGTCATTACCTAGTAATATCAACACCTTCGCAACCCCTAAGGAACACTTGTGCAATGTATGGTTGGCATCCCATAATACCAACCCTACCAAGCACCTCCTCAAAGCTACCTTGGTCATGCATATCATCTTTAGACCTCATTATAATCATTAGTCACAAATAAGGAAATAGTCATGCACATTATTTTAATATAAGGAAAGCCATTCATAACAACTATCCATTCAACACATATGCATACATTTGTATCTCATCATAATATAAAGGACCCATCCCACCACATCCTACTAAGTCTACTTCTGCAATGTGGAAGTGAAGTTCCATACCCCCACTCCTACTAAGTAAACTCACCAAGAAGTCGTAGTATAGTTTATGTCTCATTCATTATCTTTCATTCAGGGAAAAATAGCCATAACCAACATATACCATGTTAGCTATATGAAATCCGGTGTCGTGTAACCCCACACTGAAAGAAGGTGTCCTACTTGCCTACTAGCGATTCCGGCTTCATGCAGGCGAGTTGCAGCCTGCAATCCGAACTGAGGACGTAGAACTAAATGTGCTAACATCTAGGTGGATCCACTAGCTTAGTCCTATGTTGTCACATAGTTATGGGATAAGGAGATTGCTTTTAGAAACCCTACCTATTGCATTGGCAGAGGAGCTTCCATCTCATGAGTTTACTTTAGATGACCCGACGTATTGCATTGACGGAAGGGCCTTTACCTCATTGTCCATATCCAATCGATACTAAGCATTATCTCCTAATTTATACATAATTAGTCTTGAATTGTATTTACATGTGTGCAGGAGTGCTCTACCCTTCATTCAAAACAACTCGTAAAATAGCTCATAGATTCAATAAAGTGAGAACTAACTTTCAACCTTAAAATCATCATTAAAATATGAGTATGCCTTTCACATTATTGTTCATAGTGTTTTCATGAGAAATAGCCTTTCAATCAACACAACAACGTCATCATCATCCTAGACAAGTCATACATGAATATATGTAAGGGTAAGGGGAGAATAACCTTTCAACAATACCTCAATATACACAATAGTCATAGGATCTTTACCTTTTAAGTGAATCATAAGTTCATACATTACCTTCAACTATATGTACAAACCCTAGCAATTTACCCTTTCAAGGGTCATGAATCATGTCTAACAATCATACTTAGAAATACTACTTTAAGCATGAATAAAACAAGATTCAATAACTACATAGATACAATCATAGTAATCATCTTGCATAAATGCATCCATCACAATTCATGAAATTTGGATCATGGGGGTGATCATGGGTTAATTTTACAATGAAAAGTAGAATTAAACATCAAATCATCCATAATATAATGCAATTAACATAATAAAATCATATTTAGGATGAACCCATGGTTGGAATGAAAACCCTAGTTTTTGAACAAGTTACCAATTTCAAATTTAGAGTTTGAAGGGCTTCATGGAGAAAAGTGTTCCATGAATCAAGGTTCCCATACCTTAATTGATGTTTTCCCACGAAATTGGAGTGAAAAGCTTGGAGCTTGAACCCTAATCTTGACCTTCTTCTTTGTTCTTCAATGGAGTTTAGAGAGAGAATATTTTAGGGAAAGAAGTTGGTTAAGTTTTGAGTTTGTGAGTTATGAGAGTTAAAAGGGATGTTTAATAGTTAAAAATACTTTAATATACTTATAAATAACTAATAACAACCGTCCCTACTACTTAATTAATTTAATTAGTAATTTACGAAAACACCCCCTTTGCCCGAACGCCAAACCAGCTTTTGCAGGTTGGGATCCACGAACCCCATCTATGGATCATGGATTGGACCACGGCCCGTCCTACATAGGCGTGGTTTGGGTCAAAGAGGGAATTTTCTAGGAAAATCTTGGGGAGACTAAGTCTCAACCCAATACTCCAAACCACAGAGCGTGGGTCCACCCAGGTGGCATGGGTGCCCAATCATGGTTCCATGCTGTTTTTACAACTTTTGGACCTTCCCTTGGGTCCTCCTCATAGACCCTTGGGGGGGGGGGGGGTCCTAGTGGGTCGTGCCTTGACGTTTAGGAACTAAAACTCTACTACTATATTAGGGAAGTTATTTTAGGACTCTAACCTTACGTGTTAACTTCATTAGGCTAATAGAGTACATGTTAGGCTCTAGCTTAGGCCATTAGATTTTGGGGTGTTACTATATCTCCCCCTTGGGAACATTCGCCCCCGAATGATGACCAATACACCAAACTAAGTTATAAACTCTTGACTAGCAGCCCATCATGCGGAAAACATCAAAAAATGTGCAAAAACTAAAAAAAATGCACTAATAACATCATGCACAATTTCGAGGGAGGAAACTTCAACTCCCTTTCACAACATGGCCAATGTAATACAAGAAAGTAGGAACTCCATCTACCAATCCAATATGTATGAAACTCATCAATTTACATCAACATGGAAGGAACTACCTTCTCCAACTGATACAAGCTCAACACAACAACGTAAAGTCAACATGTCATCTCATTAACACATCATTAAGCATGTTCATCAATTTACCGCATGAAGTCAAAAATGCAATCATCATACAAAAATGTAATTTAACATGAGGAACATATATATCATGAAAACTCAATTTATGCTTTAATATGAATTCTCACAAGAACAAGTAAAATATAAGGAAATTATGGAAAAGTAACTCACACACATGACTCCCAAAAATCTAAAGACTCAAGAGGAATTATTTACCTCAAGTTCTAATAGGAGTAGAAGGAAAAAGATCAGGATAACGGGACTTCATATCGGCCTCGGCCTCCCAAGTAGCACCCTCAAATAGATGATTCCTCCATAAAACCTTAATGGAGGCTACTTCCTTATTTCTCAACCTCTTTACTTGCCGGTTCAAGATCTTAATCAGGACCTCTTCATAAGAAAGGTTTTCATCAACTCCTAAACAATCTAAAGGAAGGATGGATACCAGATCACCAATACACTTCTTGAGCATGGAAACATGAAACATCGGGTGAACCGGGGCCAACTCATTTGGCAAGTCCACTTCATATGCAACTTTCCCAATGCGTTTCAAGATTTGGTATGGGCCCACACATCGGGGACTAAGCTTTCCCTTCTTACCAAATCTCATCACACCTTTCATAGGTGAGATTTTCAAGTAAACCCAATCACCAACCTCAAATTCATGATCCCTTCTTCTAACTTCGGCATAAGACTTTTGCCGACTTTGGGCCGTCTTCAACCTCTCTCTAGTGAGTCAAACTTTTCAATGGGATCATAAACTAGCTCGGGACCAATTAAAGAAAACTCACCTACTTCAAACCACCCAACCGGAGATTTACACCTCCTACCATATAGGGCTTCAAATGGAGCCATGGCAATGCTTGAATGGTCAATGTTGTTGTAGGCAAATTCTATCAATGGGAGATGATCATCCCAATTACCCTTGAAATCAATCACACACGCCCTCAACATGTCCTCTAAGGTTAAATTGGTGCGTTCTGCTCGACCATCCGTTTGAGGGTGGAAAGCGGTAGTAAGTTTAACATTGGTACCAAGCCCTTATTGGAACGTCTTCCAAAAATTTGAAGTAAATTAAGCACCCTGCTCCGAATTATAGAAAAAGGAACCCCATGCAACTTCACTACCTCCTTGATGTACAATTTGTCTTAGTCTTCCGTCGAAAAAGTAATTTTAACGGGAATGAAGTGGGATGATTTAGTCATTCTATCATCAATGACCCAAATAGAATCATGTTGCCTTCGAGTATGTGGCAAACCCACCATAAAGTCCATATTCACCTCCTCCCACTTCCAAGTGGGAATATTTATATCTTGCAATAAACCTCCCGATTTAAGGTGTTCGGCCTTAACTAGTTGACAATATGGAAATTTTGCCACAACACCTGTTATATCCTTCTTCATGTCATTCCACCCACAAACTTCCCATAGATCACGGTACATCTTGGTGGATCCTGGATGAATAGAATGCCACGGAACATGAGCCTCTTCTAAAATTTGTTCTCTCAAGCCATCAACATCCAGAACACATAATCTACCTAAGTACCTAAGCACCCCATCTCTCCCAAGGGAAAAAACCTCATCGGACTTGTTGAGAATTGATTCTTTCAATTCCATCTAAATAGGATCAAGATGTTGCTTAGATTTTACATCCACCAGAAAGGAAGATTCGAAACTATGATGGACCATGAATCCACCCTTGGTGGAATCCACTAGTTGGACACCTAACCGGGCCAACCTATGCACATCACGAACAAATTCCTTCTTCTCATCTTCTAGATGAGCCACACTAACAATGGAAAATCTACTTAAGGCATCCACAACTACGTTAGCTTTACCAGGGTGGTAAAAGACACTCATGTCATCAACTTTCAAAAGTTCTAACTACTTTCTTTGTCGGAGATTAGAATATTTTTGGCTAAACACATATTGAAGGCTCTTGTGGTTAGTAAACACATCTACATGCACCTCATAGAGATAGTGTCTCAATATTTTTAAGGCAAACACCACCGCCGCTAGTTCAAGATCATGAGTTGGATAATTCTTTTCATGTACCTTGAGTTGCCTTGAAGCATAGGCAATAATCTTGCCTCGTTGGATAAGGACACATCCTAAACCTACTCGAGAAGTGTCACAATATACCACAAACCCATCAGTACCCTTCGGTAAGGTCAACACCGAAGCGAATGTAAGTCTATCTTTCAATTCTTGGAGGCTTTTCTCACAAGCCTCTGACCACTCAAACTTTTCTTTCTTTTGAGTTAAGGTCAGTCATGGAGAGGCAATAGAGGAGGAACCCTCAACAAACCTCCTATAGTAACCAGCCAAACCCAACAAGCTTCTAATATCAGTAGAAGTTATAGGTCTAGGCCAACTCTTGACGGCATCTTTCATCTTAGGATCAACCTTTATACCCATGCCTGACACAATATGACCAAGGAAAGCAACCGACCTAGCCATAACTCACACTTGCTAAACATAGCATATAGTTGGTGGTCCTTAAGGACTTGCAACACTATCCTCAAATGATCCTTATGTTCACCTTCACTCCTTGAATAGATTAAAATATCATCAATAAAAACTATCACAAACAAATCAAGGTATTGCCTAAACACCCTATTCATAAGGTCCATGAATGTCGCCGGGGCATTTATTAACCCATAAGACATAACCACAAATTCGTAATGACTGTACCGATTCCTAAAGGCCGTCTTAGGAATGTCACACCCTCTTACCCTTAGTTGATGGTAAACCGAATGAAGATCTATTTTAGATAAAAAGGTAGCCCCTTGGAGTTGATCAAATAAATTGTCAATCCTAGGAAGTGGATACTTAATCTTTATGGTGACCTAGTTCAATTGGAGGTAATTGATACACATCCTAAGGGACCCATCTTTCTTTTTCACAAACAATACCAGTGCACCCAATGGAGATATGCTTGGTTGAATAAAACCCTTTTCTAACAAGTCCTTGAGTTGTGCCTTTAACTCTTTCAATTCAACCGGAGCCATTATATAAGAAGGGATAGGGTCGTGTATCTGGCAAAAAATCAATGTCGAAGTCTATTTCCCATTCGAGAGGAATGCTGGGCATGTCATCGGGAAAGACTTCCAGAAATTTCCTTATTACGGGGACCAACTCTAAAGGAGGAGTCTCAGACTCAATGTCCTTAACTCTTACAATATCATAGATACAACCCTTAGAAATCATTTTACAAGCTTTCAGAAATGAAATGAATCGATCTCTCGGGATTGAATTTCCCCCCTTCCATTCCAAAATGGGCTCGTTTGGAAATTGAAACTTTATTGCCCGAGTTCTACAATCAATGGAAGCAAAGCAAGCATGCAACCAATACATCCCCTAAATTACATCAAAATCAAGCATGTCTAATTCAACCAAATCTACCAAAGTGGCTTTATAGGACAAAGAATAGGACACATACTATTTACTCTTTTAGCTATAACCGAGTCACCAACTAAGGTAGAAATGGAAAAAGGCTCTATTAGGGTTTTGGGGAGTACATCAAATTTCATAGCCACAAAGGGTGTAACAAAAGATAAAGTGGCATTGGGGTCTAGTAATGCATAAACATCAACGAAAAAGACTTGCAACATACCCATTACAACATCCGGGGAGCTTTCTTGGTCACCTCTTGATTGAAGAGCATAGAAGCAATTGTTCTTAGGAGCATCGGAATTGGAACCACTAGGAGGAGCTTGATTGCCCTCTATTCTCTTGGTCCTACGAGTTGGACAATCTATCAATTGATGCCCACTTTTTCCACATCCATAGCACACACGGCAAAACATTTCCCCTCAAGCTTCTTATCACACTTGGCACATGTAGGCCTCTCCATGGAAGGTCCACTCCTATTGCCTCCTTGAGGCTTACAGTTAGACACCCTATCTTTGTTGGTCTTAGGAGCATTAGAGGAGCTTTTGTTGGAAAACCTCTTCTTGAACCTTGGTCCGCTTTGACCTTTAAACTTACCCTTAGAAGAATAACCATCATCGCTCCTTGCCCTTTTTAACTCTCAATCCTTCTTCCTAAGCCTTGTTTCCTTAACTTGTTGAGCATATACCGTCAACCATGAGATATCTATGTTGTCATGGAGCATTGCCGCTCAACACTCTTCTTCAATAGCATTGGAAACACCGGTGACAAAGAGACTCATCTCATCTCTTGGGTTAGACACTAAAGATGGGGCATATTTGAACAACTTAGTCAATTTCAAGGAGTATTCTTGGACACTCATGCCTCCGTGGTGAAGGTTGATGAATTCCTCTACTTTTGTTTCCCTCTTTTCCCATGAAAAGAACCTACCAAGGAATGGATTCTTGAACACTTCCCAACCAATGGGACCTACTCTTATAGCCCTATTATCCTTCCATTAGGTGTACCATACTTGGGCCACATCCTTAAATTGATAGCCAGCTAGTTCGGCTTTCTCAATAGAAGTCACTCCCGTAGCATCAACTATCTTGTAGACCTCTTCCAAAAACTCTTGTGGGTCTTCATTCACTTTAGAACCAAACAACATAGGAGGGTTCATTTGAGTAATTTCTCTTAACCTTGAAGCCATGGTGCTCGCATTATGATTCACTCGGGGCCCAACTTCCCTATTTGCTTGAGCCGTTATAACTTGGGCTTGAGTGGTGATGGCTTGAGTTTGAACCATCATAAGTTGAGTCAACGTTTGGAGAGCCACTCTTATCTCCACATTAGTCATAGCCCATTCATCATTAGGAATTTGAGGGTCTTGAGAAGCTTGTGGAGGAACTCCTTCATTCGTATTCCCTTCTTGTGCCCTCCTCGCATTACCTCTTCTTGTATTCATTGCCTATAATCACAAGAGAAGAGTTAGGAGAAAGGACTTCATAGAGTTTGGACTCCAAAGCACGACTAAAGAGTAATGAAAGAAGTGAAAGTTCCTAAACATCTTATAACCTCTCATTCATAAGTGTGGCGTGCTTCACACTCATGAACAAGACTCTACTAGATGTAGTTCATGAGACATAAACCTAAATATTATTCCCAAAACCTTATGCTTTGATACCATGTTTGTCACGAACCGGGAGTACTCCCTAGAAGTAACACTGTGTATTTAACCCCGAAGGGGTCACATAAAAGCCTCTAGCAATATCAAAACATAAGACAAAGAAATAATGCGGAAAAATTTAAAAAATTTACAATAGAAGTCAAACTTTCATGAAGGAAAATCATAGGAATCTAGACTTTGTCTCATACACCATCAAAAACATAGGAATACAAAGTTTGGGACTTAGCCCTTTACATCAATAAAGGTCTCAACATGAGAAGTACAATAGAAACTAAGAAATAGGTAATCTATTCTCGAACTTGAGGACTCACCACAACTTGAAGATAAGAAACCCAAGTCTTCTTCAAGAAAGAGAGTGTATGTCACCTAACCGGAACCTATATTTATCAAAATACAGAAGGAGAAGGGGTCAGCACAAATATGTACAAAGTATTGAAACATGCATAAAATCCTCTAAGTATGATAAAAAGGACATTTTAGTTGAAAAGAATGTCTTGTCAAGTTTATAAACCAACATGCATTTACAATGTACAACACAAGCCATAATCACATTTATACTCATTACCTAGTAATATCAACACCTTCGCAACCCCTAAGGAACACTTGTGCAATGTATGGTTGGCATCCCATAATACCAACCCTTCGAAGCACCTCCTTGAAGCTACATTGGTCATGCATATCATCTTTAGACCTCATTACATTCATTAGTCACAAATAAGGAAATAGTCATGTTCATTACTTGAATATAAGGAAAGTCTTTCATAACAACTATCCATTTAACACACATGCATACATTTGTATCTCATCATAATATAAAGGAACAATCCCACAACAACCTACTAAGTTTACTTGTGCAATGTGGAAGTGATGTCCCATACCCCCACTCCCACTAACTAAACTCACCAAGAAGTCATAGTATAGTTTATGTCTCATTTGTTATCTTTCATTTAGGGAAGAATATCCCTAACTGACATAGACCATGAGGGCTACATGGAATTTGGAGTCATGCAACACCACACCGAAAGAAGGTGTCCTACTTTCCTAAGGTAGAACTAAAAGTGTTAGCTTCTTGGTGGATCAACTAGCTAAGTCCTACGTTGGCACATAGTTATGAGATAGGGAGATTGCTACTAGAAACCCTACCTCTTGCATTGGAGGAGGAGCTTCTATCTCATGAGTTTACTTTAGATGACCCCACCTATTGCATTAACGGAAGGTCCTTTACCTCATTGTCCATATCCACTCGGTACTAAGCATTATCTCCCAATTTATACATAATTTGTATTCAATTGTATCTACATGTGTGAAGGAGTGCTCTACCCTTCATTCAATACAACTCATAAAATAGCTCATAGATTCAATAAAGTGCGAACTAACTTTCAACCTTAGAATCATCATTAACATGTGAGTAAGCCTTCCACATTATTGTTCATAGTGTTTTCATGAGAAATAGCCTTTCAATCGACACAACAACATCATCATCATCCTAGACAAGTCATACATGAACATGTGTAAGGGTAAGGGGAGAATAACCTTTCAACAATACCTCAATATACACAATAGTCATAGGATCTTTACCTTTCAAGTGAATCATAACTTCATACAACACCTTCAACAATATGTACAAACCTTAGTAATTTACCCTTTCAAGGGCCATGAATCATGTCTCACACTCATACTTCAAAATACTACTTTAAACATGAATAAAACAATATTCAATAACTATATTAACATAGATACAATTCATAGTAATCATCTTGCATCAATACACCCATCACAATTCATGAAATTGGGGTCATAGGGGTGTTCATGGGTTCATGAGGAATTTTACAATGAAAATCACCATTAAACATCAAATCATCCATAATATAATGGAATTAACATAATAAAATCGTTTTTAGGAAGAACCCATGGTTAAAATGAAAACCCTAGTTTTTGAACAAGTTACCAATTTCGAATTAAGAATTTGAAGGGCTTCATGGAGAAAAGTGTTCCTTGTATCAAGGTTCTAATAACTTAATTGATGTTTTCCCACGATATTGCAGTGAAAAGCTTGGAGCTTGAACCCTAATCACGACCTTCTTCTTTGTTCTTCAATGGAGTTTAGAGAGAGAATATTTTTGGGTGGGAAGTTGGTTGAGTTTTGAGTTAGTGAGTTATTAGAGTTAAAAGGGTTGTTTAATAGTTAAAAATACTTTAATATACTTAAAATAATCAATAACAACAATCCCTACTACTTAATTAATTTAATTAGTAATTTACGAAAACACCCCCTATGGTCGAATCCCAAACCAACTTTTGTAGGTTGGGATCCACAGACCCCAACCACGGATCGTGGATGGGACCGCGCCTCGTCCATCATGGGTATGGTTTGGGTTAGAGAGGGAGTTTTGGAGGAAAATCTTGGGGAGACTAAGTCTCAACCCACAACTCTAAACAACGGAGCGTGGGTCCATCCACATGGCATGGGTGCCCAATCATGGTTCCATGTTGTTTTTACAGCTTTTGGACCTTCCCTTGGGTCCTCCTCATGGACCCTTGGGGGGGTCCTAGGGGGTCGTGCCTTGACGTTTAGGCACTAAAACCCTAGTACTATATTAGGGAAGTTATTTTAGGACTCTAACCTTACGTTTTAACTTCATAAGGTTACTAGACTACATGTTAGGCTCTAACTTAGGTCATTAGATTTTCGAGGTGTTACAATGTCTTTCACTGAGTGTTCAGCCACACTAAGGGTTCATTTGCTACCAGCAATGGTTCTCAAGTGTCGGCCACACCTAGGTTGTAGACTCGGGGCATGACATCCGGCTTCAAATCTGAATAATTTTCTATTTTGATCCTTTTGTGTCGCATCACTCTTCCATTTCTTTTTTCTCCTCTATTAGTACCGCTCCCACATGAAGCAATTTGAGCATATTCCCATTCAGCCATATCTAAAATGGGAACAAAAATATCAAAAATATGGCGAAGGACCATTTAATGCGACAACATATGTCACAAATTTTTGGTAGAAGGCAAAGAGATTCATTAAAAAAAAATTCTCCTAAGTGAATTATTACACGATCAATTTAATTATTTTTCAAAACCACAATATGTTTCCACTTATAAATCCCCTTACCAATTAATATATAAGAAATGAAGAGACTTGATGTATATGAGATTTTTAAAACAAATAATACTCAGAGTCACATTACATCCTATATTACTTCTTTATAAACAGAGAAATAACACTTCATATTCTGAAAAGAAATTGAACATATTTTTTCTAAAAAATAAATTTCAACGAACAAACATGTCACATAACTCTTTTTATCCTTTTTATTTTTATTTAAAATATAATAATTGAAGCCCATGTTGACTCATTCAACAAATAAAAAAATACAGAGTACAACCTACTTTCTCAAAAAAATTATAACAAAATCAATGTTTTATAGGGTCACACGTTTTCTTCCTTTTTAAAAAAGAAAGAGTTGTACTACAATATGAAGTACTACTTCAAGCCGGAAAAAAATGAAAATTTCTTGTTGGTAAAAGACAACTTTTTCTTTATCTTGTTTTATTTTACATGACTATTAACTTCTTTCAATTCAACAAAGTCATTCTAATCTATATCTCGTAGAAATTTGGCTATTTCTATTCTACTACTACTACTACTACTTCTTCTTCTTCTTCTTCTTCTCCTTCACCATAAATGTTCAATTCTTATGAACAAAAAAATTTACTTCATCTTGTCCATGTTCAAACAACCAATTTATACCAACAAATTTGATTCCCCAAAAACTGAAAGAGTACTAGATCTAATATTAGTTACTAAAACTTTCAAAGAGCAAACATGTGAGGTCAAGTAGTGAGCAATTATATTATTTAAATACAAAGCAATTAACCTTGGCTTCTGATAACATTGTAAGATTATCGTAACATAAACGAGAATGTATACATGTTAACCACAGCGGAATGTTAATGCAGTCTTGTGAAAGGTTGCTCCAAGTCCAACTTTGAGTCTCAAGAAATCAAAACTATGTATCCACAAACTAAATGTTACTTTTGTTTTGTTAATATTATTGAAGAAGATAGAGACTTATTTTATGTTTCTTGCTCTATTTTTCTATTTTTGTGTTTCTCACTCTTATTCACTGAAAAACATTCAACAACAATTTAAAATAGGGAAATGAGTATACGTTGGGTGACCCACAACCCAAAACTTACATTAAATTGTTGTCATCTCACGTTTTTTTTAGTGAAGAAATCATTAAATAGGTTTTCTCTTTAGTCATACATAAACATTAATAAACATTATTACTAACACATCTAAGTTAATAACTATTTAGTTTTAGTTTGACTTTCACTTTAAAATTTGAACTTTTTCATAGTGAAGCCACTAAATATATACTCACCAAAAGCCCCCTATTATATTCATCAACCAATGTTTCATGTTCTTTCTTTTGTTTTCATGATCCCATGGAGTTTGTAGATCATAATAGCCAATATCAAAGTGAAATATCAAGTGATTTGATGATCCAAATTCATGAACTCGAAGAAACAAATAGTTGTGCTAGTGCAAACACTAACAAATAAATGTTACAAGTTGCTCCTATTAATTAACTATATGATACTTTTTGTTTGTTAAATTTCATCATCTCTACTCTCAAAATTCTACTTTAATCACAAAGGTGATAGTCGATGGATTTCTACTTGGGTCCAATCGGCTGGATTCCCTCTTCTCCTTGTCCCTATTTATTTACCTTTTTATCTTTTAATATTAACTCATAGAAAACCATTTACAAATTTCAGTCCTAAAATCTTGTAAATTTCTATTATACTCCAGTCCTTTTTTTATTTTTTTGTTAACTTAAGTTTTGATACATTGTTGCACAAGTAAAACAAAGGTTGAGAATACCGGAAACAGTACTCACCAGGCAGAAGTTCTTCTACAAGCATCCAAGAACCTTATATGATTAATTCAAACACAGTTACCTACAGGCAACATTCCCAATAATATATATATATATATATATATATATGTTTTTTTCAACTTACAAAAAGTTGGCATATCAACAATTCTAATAGGATGTAGAAATCACAAAAGTACAATCTGAAGCATAATTTCGGTAAATTAGTAATTCGGAGTATCGATGGTTTCAAACCAATACTTACAAAACATTATTACTCTCAATATATAATCCTCCTCTTTTTCCACCATGTAAGCATCTTGATGACGATCAAAAGATCTTCTAATCATCTTAGAGGGTTCCCTTGTTGAGTAAGAACAATATCACAAATTTCTCCTATTTTGCAAGGACCAACTTTGTTACTAGATCTTTCCTAAAAAGACTATTAATTTAATCACAACCACTCACGTAAAGCACAATAAAACCAGAAAAATAAGTAGGCAAGATACTCAATGTTCAATAACACTAATTAAATAATTAAGCGCATCTCCCGCCCTACACTCTATTTTACTTTCCAAATAAAGAGTTTTTTCTTTTTTCAAACAACCAACTTCAACCAAATTTTCTAGTTTACTATCCAAAAAAATTCTTCTTCTCTCTCCTCAATATTATATTATTTTTTATATTTCATTTTCTTATTTCGTAATAGAAATTCGTTCTTTTTTATTAAAAATAATCATCCTTTAGGATTTTCATGTAATATATTTATTTTTTTCAAATTCTTTACTTTAATATATAGTTATATTTTATTCTAAAATTTTAAATAACGACCCCAAATAATTGAAGAATGAAATCAACAAGCACAATCGTAATCACAAGCACGACAATTCTTCGGATCATAAACTAATTTTTTTTTGAATATTGTTTAATCTGCCTATCGAATTACTAATTTATTGTTGTTATTGTTAAAATTATTATGTTACATATTGTATTTGTTCTCTTGTATTTTAATTATAATGTTATGTATTGTAGTATTAAATTAAATTTTTCATCTTATCATTTAAATTTTGTGTATTCTTTATAGTGAAAATTAATAATAATATTAAATTATCATTTAAAGTGACAAAAAGTGAAAACAAGATTCAAAATATTGTTAATTCGTAATGAAAGTAGTATAGATTAAATAATATATTTTTAAAATATATTATTACATTTAAAAAAGAATTACGAATATTTGAAATTTAATTAATAACCTTATATGAAGAATAATATGTTACTTACTAAATATTATAAATCTATATCTATATATCTTCTATCTATCTATAGAACCTTAAAAACATGAAATCCTAAAATTGATAGACATTTTAATAATCTTCCCTGAACCTAAAGACCCATAGACAAATTCCTATAATGCCCATGAATTAACAAAACTTGTATTAGATATGTGTGTCTTTTCACCAGCCATCAACACCCTGCACTTTTTCCATAAGTCACGATGTACGTTGCCTTCACTTAGAACATCCGACAATGTTCATGCCTTCTCAAATAAAGGCATCCCTTGTCTTCCAAGAATTCAAATAGATGGCAATGTCGATGAACTCTCAAATCGATGCAACCCTTAGCTCTTTCCTTTGTAAAACAAACAAAATAGACCGTTGTTTCCCATCAAACCTCCAACCTTCAGATTTAATGAAGAGGTACACTCTATAACCCCCACATTATCAAATGTTCTACCTTTGTAAATCAAATATTTTTCTGCAAACTTGCACAATCAAATTTCGACAACTTGCTAAGAATATTTACATATTAGTGTTTGTATCGGCACCCGTTAATGCACTGTAAGTTACCACCTACTATGCTTTAACATGCACATGCCCACGCCCATTGTTACACTACTCACTCCCATGTTTCACCTCACACACAACTCATATCCTACAATGTAAAGAATAAACAACTCACATATAAAGACAACTATCCAAATAGAATTACATAATGTTCATACTATAATTCAACATCCTTTAGTTCATGGGCAACTACATTTCATTTCACTTGTAAAATTTACAAATTATGAGTACATTTCAATTCAATAAAGGGCCAGTTCAAATTTGAGTCGTCACTAAATAAACAAATGTAAAATACAAGAACAGTCACTATTGTCTACCTACATCATCTCCCATCCTCACACAAAATAGATATACAAGAAAAGTTGTAGAAGTACAATCAAAGGGCACCATTTGTATTCGTAAAATTTATTAGGGCAAGAATAATTTGAGAATGGACTTTTTATTGTATAAAATTTGTTAACATTAACATGGGACACATATCATAGCTTCCCAACAAACATCTAAATTATGCAGAAAACTATAAGGTATGGATTGTTATATTCGCTTAGTAATCAAACCTTCTTCTTCACTATGTTATTCACTTTACCTTTATGCATGAAAATTAATAATTTTCCTTCGCCCGCAAAACCACTTATAAATTTGTTTGCGCTGGTGAAATTACTCACCCCCGTTAACGAGTTGTAAGTTTGACACTGCTGCTCTGTTTTACTTAGAATCCTGAATCATATCTCTCTTGTTTGCAAATTAGTTGGAAAATCGATTAAATTTTACAAGAATGTTCTAGGATTTGTGCCTAGATCATTCAATTTTAATAGCTCCTGGTAATTTGATGTTTATTTTCTTACATGTTATTAATTTATGAAGAAAAAGGGCATAAAGAAAATATTGATATGATTAGATTCCTTAGTTCATCAAATATTTGAATTGAGATTCTATGTATTTCATGGTGTTTCTTGTATGACTGGCTATTTAGTTATGGAATTGGGATTCATCTATTTCAATCGAAAGATCCTTAAGAAATGTCGAAGATACCTGAAATCAATCTGAATGATAACTATATCTCTTTCAAGGTAATTTTATTTGTTTCTCTAACATTATTGTCACGACTCAAGCCTACACCTTGGTGGCTGACACTCGAGAACCATTACTGGTCTCCAACCAAAATCTCATCCTGGTAACTACAAGTGGAAGATTATCTAGAGCATACATAATCATCAAATTGAAAGAAATGTTTAAAAATAGTTTACTGAATGTCAAAACATGGTTTAATATATTGAGTATAAAACATAAGTTTTAAATAAAACATCTAAAACTGAAAGACTCCAAAACTGTCTATCAATGAAGCCTTTACTAAACAAATAGTCGAGAAAAGACCCCACGACTCTTCAAGAGAACTACTACTAACAACCCATAAAGTTTGAGTGCTCCAAAATCAAGGAAGTTGCACTCAAAAGCTAACAAGCGGATGAAGTGATCTTTACAGACTCTTGTTGAGGATCCTAAGAACCTGTATTTGCATCATTAAAAGATGTAGGTCGAATGACATCAGTACATTGAATGTGCGAGTATGTAATATAGAAGAATAACAAATAAATGAATTAAAGGACTATAATAGAAATAGATATATACTCAACTGAATGTAACGAAATAAACAAGTGAAATCATTAAAACTTTACAAAAATCACTTACTCATATTTGAAGTCAACAAGTTAAGTGATATAATAAAAATACATTTTTCACTCTATTTGGGAGATTATCTAATTGAAAACCATCACTATAAGCTACGTGATGGTACAACATCTAGCCTACCATGCCAGAATTGTTCTATACCTTGCTGGGATATATGATACCTCAGCTAAGTGGATCCACTAAGCTATGCTTAAAAGTAATAAAGAATCATCTAAAAAGTAGAATCCATTACTCATGTTGGTTGTAACACCTCGAATTCAGAGAAGGGAAAATATTAACTCCTAGTAGAGCTCTTTGCCTTTTTTGCTCGATTTCAACATCCAGAGTTCTCGAACATTAGGTGTGCTAAGTCAATCTTGCCATTTCGTATGGCGTGTTGCCAAAGTCGACTCCCCATCGCCTAAGTTGACTTAGCCCTCAAGTCGACTTACTATAAAGCTCACTTGGCGAGTCGTTGAGTTACTTTTGGTGAGCTTCACTGTGTCTTGCTTTCAGGTTTTAAGTCAGGGTCTTAAAAGTCTTTTCAAATTATTTTAATTCAATACTCGTCGTTTTACCCTTCACCTAGAAACCTATATAAGTATTTTACCCAATTTTGCCCAATTAATATCATTCTTCTAAGAATCTAAAAGAAGAATTACCATTCTCTAGAACTTGAAGAAAAAGAAAGGGTTGAAGCTAGGATCAAGGTCAAGTATACAATCCTTAAGGAATTGTGGGCTTTGTTATCAAGATATGATGGATTTTCATCCATGGAGTCCCCAAGATTCCCTAATTGAAAAGTAGGAATTCCACAATTTGAGTTAGGGTTTTATTCTAATATTGTGGGTCTTGATGAATGTTGATTCAATTGATTGGGTTATGATTGTTTATGATTGAATTGTTAGGATTACATGTTTTTAGGATGAATTTACATGTACCTATGCTTAACCCATGTTTCTAAGTTAAAATTATTGTAAATGGGTTTGATGCCATGAAAGAAGAATTTTTGGGTTTAGATGTATTGTTTTAGGATTGATGAGATACATTAAAATTACTTTGATATTGAAGCATATATGCTGATTGTGATATACATTCTTTTCAGAGTGAAGCATATAAGATGATCATGAGGTGTAGTGCTTTAAGAGTAGATCTTATGTTATGAATGGTTGATTATTGAGGTAATTGTTGTGGAAGGGATAGTCCCCACATGAATTGCTTAGTTATGAATATGAAAGGCTTGCTCACCTAAAATGAATCTATAAAAAAATGCTAAGAAATAGATTAGGCAAGAGGTGATCACCCATGACCTCTAATTGAGAAGGATATGAGGTGATTCCCCATATTGTTTAGAGGAGTGTAAGAAGTGACTACCCTTATTCCCTAATGTTGTACATGGAGGCAAATACCCATGACCCCATTTTGAAACATATGGAGGCGAATACCCATATCTTATGATGAAAGATTTGGAGGCGAATACCCGTGTCTTATTATGGAAGGACATGGATGCAAATACCTATGATTCCTTATAGAATGATGTGGAGGCGAATACATATGATCCCATAAGATAGACATGGAGGTTATTACCACTGTCCATATATGTAAGGCAAGAGGCGACTACCCATTAACCTTTATGTAAGGAAAGAGGCGACTACCCATTAACCTTTATGTAAGGATAGAGGCGACTACCCATTAGCCTGTATAGGAAGGCAAGGACGTAATTTCCCCATGTCTATAAAAAAATAAGTGAATGATGAGAATGATAGGTGATGAGCTTGGATGGTTGCTAAGGTTACCTTCTCTTATGAATAAGACTAGTGGAGGATTACCCATGTCTTAGATAAGTATGCTTTGAATTTACTTTATGAAGTATTCCTTTTATGTTGATATGATCTATTATGTGCATTGATTATGCTTATAACTTATATTGTCTAACTCTTATGTTTATGTTTATGCAAGCTATCATACTTAGTACATTCTTGTACTAACGCATGCTATTGCCTACATTTCTTATCCAAATTTAGGGTCTTACGTTGCTGACTCTAATTCCCGTCGCTAGGATCTTAGTACATGCAAGACTTAAAGATTGGTGAGTCCTTATAACATTCGAGGATTTGACCGCCATTTCTCCTATATTTCTTTTCATTTTAGTATTGAACATTGTTCTATGGGTTGTGTCCGAATATTCTATTGTATTAGATGGTTTTTGAGACAAGTGTATTAGACTTCCACTTCGTTTTATAAAAACTTTGATCGTGAAAATATTCTAAACTTCACTGATTTTCTATTATCTTGAATATGATTGTCAAGTGGCTTATTTGAGGCGTCTCAGGTCGTGTATGACATGTTACATCTAGGGGGTACCTGATACGTCAAAACTTACACTTCAATTTAGGGGTATATAAGGTCAAAGTCAATTTACAAAAATCAAGGTGAATTGAGGTCGATCCCACAGAGAATTTCTTTATAGAAATAGTTTCATTGTCGCACTTATTCACATATTGTTATTATTTCCTCAAGAAAATAATTTTGGAATATAAAATTGGGTTAGTTGTGAGGTTTAGGTAACCAATAATGTTAAAAATATTCAAATTAATAATTAACTAAGTTTTGATTTTAAGGCTGAGTTGATAAATGAATGAAACCAGGGTTGTGTTCCTCATGACGTTACAATTTAGTGTGAGTTCATGAACAAGTTTCAGGTAATTTATTCTTTGCAACTTACATGCGAGTCAAATGTATCTAACACTTCTTAGTATAGTCTGATAACTTCCACTTACAAAGATTTGCGAATTCAGAGACAATTGATATTCAAGAATCAAATCAAACTTTGAATCTTGATTCGATCATTAATCGATAAAAACCAAAGTAGAGAATATTCAGAAACTACTCTCTCGTTCCAGATATCACGAGATAATTCCAAATTACAACCTAATTAATTCAAATAGTCAATCTAAAAAGTGTCCTACTTGAAGTAGGACTGAAATGTTGGGACTTATAAGGATATTGTGACGACCCATTAAGGGCGTCACGATCCATGAAGCCCTCTATGGTCATTACTTGGCATTCCCAAGACACATCTCTTCAAGGCCTGCATACTGGAAACATACCACAGGCAACACTACGGACCGTTATAATGACCACTGTCCGTCTAGGTGTCCATGGCCTTTACTTGGCCAATCATATTTCAGCTTCTCGAGGTATTCCCATTGGTTCACCTCTATGAGCAGCATCACAGTTCATCATAAGGATCACAATCCGTTGGGGCCTCCGTGGTCCTTACTTAGCACTACCAAAGTTTATCTTCTCAAGTCCTTCTCACTGGAAATCCATCACGATCACCATCACAGACCATTGTGAAGACCATGTCTCGTGTGGCCTCCCTTGGTCTTTACTTTTTCCAAATCAACCTACACTCTACAAAGCCTGCTTACAAGACCTTCTTAACGAGCTTTAGGATGGACCGTGAGAGAGACCACGACCCATCTTAGGCTCCGTGGTGCTTATTCTAGACTGAATTTTCTTCTTTTCTTTCCTATCTTTCACGTCCACATATTTTACCTGTACAAACATCACCAAGCACATCATATCCACATAAACACACTCGATTCTTGCAACAATCCTTAGATTTGAGCATCAAATTTCCCAAGATCTCATGACAAATCGACACCCTCAACATAGAACCATTACTTGTCCTAAAGTGATGATAAAGACAACACATTTTAACTCTCAAACACCCAACACCTCTTAACACTTATGCAACAGCTATCTTCTCTAGAACATATATCCGAAACCATCTATTTAACATGCAAAATCAATATATGACATTTCATTACTCACAATTGACCATGCTTATGCATATGTACTATTAGCCAACACAATTTAACTATCAAATGTAATCATTGTGTCCTCACACAAAAGAAGTCCCTCACACATGACAATTGGGACTAAGTGCTATGCTCACACTCCCAAAGAACTTTTAACACTAAAAACAAAAGAATATAGGCTTGCCCTTGCTTTATACGCTCTATCTTTCAAATAACCAGAATAGGATCACTGTAGGGCTTTATCGGCATGTAAAATATGCTCAGTCTAGGGAATGGAATATTTATTTTGTGACTGACTAATACCTTGTCTCTCAAATGTTTAATTCGCGCACAACTTTTTCAGTACATCCAAAAAACCATTTGTTTTTGTTTTTTGTTCTCATATATATATATATATATATATATATATTGCACATTTCTCATTTTCAAGTGAGTTCTTCAGACTATGTTCCATAAACATGACTGAGTGAACCTTCTTTTTCTACTTTTCATTTATGCTCAGTTTGTAATCACCCTAAACAAAGGCTTTTGGCCTGAGTTATGGCATCGAATCTTTGGAGACCTAAGGATATGATATCAAGCAGGTAAAAACAAATTAGTTTCAAGGCTCAATCGGGTTCAACGACTGAACTTTTTATTTGGTGATTTGTTTTTGGATTTTAGTGGGCTTAGCAGAAAGGGTCTACTGATCCTTTCCTAATAAGTTATTCTAAGATTCTAGCAAGTATACTGGGCAAGTTCTAGTTTCTGTACGTAGAGTTAGACTTCAAGAAAACCATACACACACGTGACATATGACTACATTAGTTCACTAATTTATGTTTCAGACTAGAAATGTCATACCCATAAGTATCTAGGATGCCATCTAAAGAGCATAAGAGTCAAACTTTAGGGTTAAGGATGTATTTTTTACTATTTCATACAAAAATAAGCTCAATCTTGGCTGCTACACATCTCAACACACAAAAATTTATAAAATATTTTACAACACAACACAAACGATCACAACATAAAGCCACCCTTCATACCCACAGGTTGCTCAACATCCCCTCTCCAAACAAAAATGACTTTGCCCTCAAAGTAAATAAAGAGAAACAATACAGGGCATTGAGGAGGGGTCATACCTACAACACACTAGGCACTGGTAGTAGGAGTAGTCGGCACCCTTATCAATAGGTACACTGTTAGAAACCTGTAGAGGGTCAGATGGAACGATAGGACTAAGGTATGGTATGGCACTGCTAGAGGCAACACCTAATAAAGCATCCCGCCTTTTATGTGCAAGGTCAGCTTCTTCTCTAGCTTTTCTCCTTGATGCCCTACAGGCTTTCTTGTGTTGTTTATTTTCCCCTTTCAAGAGATTTTTCTGTTACTCCTCACAGACTCTCCGATCCTATGTTTTCTTTTGTCGTATTTGCTTTTAGGTAGTTCGCCCCTGAATTCATTAAGGCCCTGAGTGGGAAGGGGCTATGTGAACAGACTCATGAGGATTTCAAGATAATAGAGGGAGGCACAGTGACTGGCTTGTCAGCCAGTTAACAATCTCAACTCTCATTTTAGTCAAATGTGCTTTCAACTCCTCTGCATTTACTGACCCGGCAGCTTGCGACTAATTCCACACATGGTCCTCAAGTTCGTCCATTATATTTTTAAGGACTACCAATTCTGTCAGCATCTTATCCTTTAGCCGCTTCACTATAACTAATAAATCCCGTACATGAGGTAGTCTAAGTACAATCTGGTCCACTAGGGTCTAAGTCTGCTTTTGATGTGCAACCAATCTCTCAAAGATTATAGGAGGGATACTAATGAAAGTACTTATAGCCTCTGAGGCTGAAGCTAGTGGACGTGGTACTCCTACAGATGGACAAACCAAGAGGACTCATTACCTCAAGCTAGAGTAGGAATGGAAGGAATAGATGAGTATATTGAGACTTTGTATCAGCCTCGGCCTCCCAAGTAGCACCCTCAACAAAATAATTCCTCCACAACACCTTTACGGAAGCAACTTCCTTATTCCCTAGCTTCATAACTTGTTGGACCAAAATCTCAACTGGAACTTCCTCATAAGAGAGACTTCCATCAACTCCCAAGCCTTCTAGGGAAATTATGGATGTCGAATATCTGACACACTTCTAAGGATAGAGACATGAGAAAATCAGATGCACCGATGCCAACTCATTTGGCAAATCTAACTCATAGGCAACCTTACCAACACGTATCAAAATTTTACATGGGCCTACATACGGGGACTAAGCTTTCATATCTTACCAAACCTCATTACACCCTTCATGGGTGAGCTTTTCAACTAAACCCAATCATGAACATCAAACTCAAGATCCCTTCTTCTAACATCAACATATTACTTTTGTTGACTTTGAGCTATTTTAAACCTTTCTCTACTGAGCCAAACTTTCCCAATAGCTTCAGCAACTAGATCGGGACCTATCAAAGAAACTTCACCCACCACAAACCAACCTATAGGATACATACACCTCCTACCATTAAAAGCCTCAAATTGAGCCTTACAAATACTCGAGTGATAGCTATTATTATAGGTAAATTTAATCAATGGCAAATGGTCATCCCAATTTTCCTTAAAATCAATCACACAAGCTCTTAACATGTATTCCAAAGTTTGGATAGTACGCTCCGCTTGCCCATCGGTTTGGGGATAAAAAGTGCTAAGCTTAACCTTGGTACGAAGACCTTTTTGGAATGACTTCAAAAATTGAGAAGTGAATTGGGTACCACGAACGAAAATGATAGACAAAGGCACACCATACAATTTCACCATCTCTATCAAATACATTTTGGCATAGTCCTCCACCGAATATGAAGCCTTGATGGGAAGGAAGTGAGTCGATTTCATCATCCGATCCACTATTTCCCATATTGAATCATGTTTTCAGCGGGTAAGAGGCAAACTAACTATAAAGTCCATGGTCATGTCCTCCCACTTCCATGTAGGAATAGAAATATTTTAGGAAAAACCTCTCGGTCTTTGGTTCTCAACTTTCACTTGTTGACAATTAGGACACTTAGCCACAAATTCTGCAATATCTTTCTTCATCCCATTCCACCAATAGACTTTCGGTAGGTCATGGTACATCTTAGTGGCTCCCTGGTGAATAGAATAGTGAGAACTATGGGCTTGATCTAGGATTCATTCCCTCAAGGCATCGAAATTTGGAAAACATAAACAGCCTTGATACCTAAGAACCCCATATCCCCCTTGGGAGAAAGCCTCGATGGATTTCTTACGAACTGCCTTTTTATACTAAACTATAATGGGACCAAGACCTTTTTTAGACCTCACATCTGTTACAAAGGACAATTCAGAATCATTATGGACCATGACACCACCCTTGGTGGAATCCACTAGTTGAACACCTAGTTTGGCTAACCTATGAACATCACAAACCAACTCTTTCTCTTCTTCATTAATATGAGCCATACTACCCATTGAAAACCTACTAAGAGCATCCACTATCACATTGGCTATACCAGGGTGATAAACGACACTCATGTCATAATCCTTCATGAGTTGTAGCTACCTTCTTTGGTGAAGATTCAAGTCCTTTTGACTAAACTCATATTGTAGACTTTTTATGATCAGTGAAAACATCAACATTGCCCCATACAAATAATGCCTCTATATCTTTAAGGCAAGAACAACCGCCACTAACTCAAGATCAGATGTAGGATAATTATTCTCATGGACTTTAAGTTGCCTTGATGCATAGGCAATAACCTTACCATTTTGCATAGGTACACATCCCAACCAAACTCTAGAGGCATCACAACACATAAAAAAACCATTTGTACCTTCCGATAAGGTCAACATTAGAGCAGAAGTAAGTCTACCCTTCAACTCTTGGAAACTAGTTCAACATCAGAGCGGAAGTAAGTCTACCCTTCAACTCTTGGAAACTTTTCTCACAAGCTTCCGACCACACAAACTTAGCCTTCTTTTGATTCAAAGCCGTCAAATGAGAAGAAATGGAACAAAATCACTCAACAAACCTTCTATAGTAACCGACCAAACCCAAAATATTTCTAATGTCAGAAAGAGGTAGAGGTCTAGGCTAACTCTTGACCGCTTCCATCATCTTAGGATCTACCTCAATACCCTTGCTTGACACAATAATACCAATGAAAGCAATGGAACTTAACCAAAATTCACACTTGCTAAACTTTGCAAAAAGTTTTTGATCCTTAAGAACTTAAAACACAACTCTTAAATGGTCAACATGCTCATTCTCACTCCTTTAATAGATTAAAATATCATCAATAAACACAATTATGAACATATCAAGGTGTTGTCTAAACACCCAATTCATCAAATCCATAGACGTTGTTGGAGCATTAATGAACCCAAACGACATTACCACAAACTCATAATAACCATATCGGGTTCTAAAGGGTGTCTTTGGAATATCATCCTCTCTCACCCTTAATTTGTGATAACCCAAACAAAGATCGATCTTAGAGAAATAACTAGCCCATTGAAGTTGGCCAAACAAGTCATCTATCCTTGGAATAGAATACTTATTTTTAATGGCCACTTTTTTCAATTGACGATGATCAATACACATCCGAAGAGACGCATCTTTCTTTCTAAAAATCAATACAGGAGCACCCCATGGAGTGATACTCGATCGAATGAAACACTTATCCAACAAATCCTTTAGTTTCTCTTTCAACCTTTTTAACTCTACCCGATCCATTCTCTAAGGAGGGATAGAGATAGGTTGCGTATTTGAGAGAAGGTCAATACCAAAATCTATTTCCCGCTCGGGATAAATACTAGGTAAATCATCGGGGAAAACTTTTGGGAATTCATTAACTACCAGAACCGACTCTAGAGTAGGGATCTACATCCCTCACCCTAACAATATGGTAAATACACTCTTTAGAGATCATCCTCTCAGCTTTAAGACAAGAGACAAACCGACCCCTAGGCATAGTATTTCCCTCTTTCCACTCTAAGGTAGGCTCATTTGGAAAGTGGAATCTAACCACATGAGTTCTATAATCAATAGTGCCGCTACAAGCATGCAACTAATCCATACCTAGAATCACATCAAAGTCTAACATGTCTAGCTCTACCAAGTACACAAGAGTAACTCTATGGGATAAGGAAATGAGAAACCTTCTATAGACCCTCTTAGCCATCACAGAGTCACCAACAGAAATAGGATAGAAAAAGGTTCTAAGAGCACTTCTGGGGATACATCAAATCTCATCGCCACATAAGGCGTTACAAAATATAAAGTACCAGTGGGATCTAATAAAGCATATACTTCATGATGAAAAACTTGTAACATACCAGTGAATACATCCAGGGAGCTCTCTTGGTCACCTCAGGATCGAAGGGCATAAAAGTGGTTTTGTTTTGGAGCATTGGAGTTTGAACCAATTAGAGGAGCTTGGTTGCCTTCCCTTCTTTTTTCCGCAAGCATGGGGCAATCTCTCATTTTGTGTCCACTAATGAGAGGGATTTGTTTACAGGGATTTAGTGTCCTCAAATGCTTAATTTATACCAATAATTGATGTGAAATCCTTGATTTTCAGGTACATGGGTTGAAGAGCAAAGCTAAGACATTAGAAGGTAAGAAGGATAACATAAGATGAAAAAGAGAGAGGAAAAACAAACCAGGTGATCATCGAGAAAACTCGATGGATCACCAAAAAGTTCTTGGATTGCCCTAATTTACAGACCACTGAGCCTAAAATAGGAGGAATCTTAGCTAACTGCATCTTTTATCGGTGAATCATTGATTGCATTGGCAAAGGACGACCATGTTACCAAAAAGTACTGATGGAGACTAGGTGAATGCAGATTGGCGAGCTAAAAGACTATATGGCGCATCGCTAGATGGAACGGTGATCCCGATCTGGATTGCCTAAATTTACAGTGGCTGAACAAGGAAATTATAAAGAAAGAAGGCAAGATGAGAGGACGATAAGTGAGTCACCATATGGGTCAGGTCGGTGAAGCTTGACATTCCTCGCTGCATGGTCAAAAAAGCCTCACCTCATCTTAATATAAATTGTTTTTTGAAAGAGAGAGAAGGCATTAAAAAATTGTGAGAAATGAAGGAAAGTGTGAAAAACACTGCTGCTATTGAGTTTGAGTAGTTTTTGCACTATTTTCAGTTAGGTATTGTAATAGCAAAGAGATTCTTCATAGAAAACTTTTGATTTTCAGATACCCAGCTATGGAATTTATAGCAGGTATCGAATTTAATCTTTTTATGATGATTGGATAAAACCCCAATATTGGAGGTTTGACAATGTAACCAATTGATTTGCTTAGCATAATTGGTGCTAGTAATTATTGACTTTCGGTGTCAATTTGAAGTGGGTATGGGTTATTACTTTGGTTTAACTTCTATATTGCAGGTTTATTGCGATATATTTTAGGGATTTACACTTTCTTGAGAATGAAGTGTAGAACTAAGGTAGTAAGTTGTCATCCTTAGCTAGTGGGTCTTGATGGTTTCAACTTGAGAAAGTGAAACCCAAGCTCCATCATTTGTATCTAGCTCGAGAGAGTAGATTTTTTGAGATTGTGGGCTAGTCTTCTTATGGGATGCATTGAGGTTCGAGAGAACTAAGTGAAAAAAAGGTATTGTTTGAGAGAAAAGTGCCTTATAAAGTTCATTCTACCCATAATAAATTAGCATGGCTAGTTAAGGATTTTAACCTATTGAGTTGAATTTGGCAATTGGTTACTCATTCCCCCAAGTATTAACTCCTTATTTGATTATCTTTAGCTGATTGTTCAAGTGTTTGGTAGTCCAACAATTGTTCGTTTGGATTAGTGACGACGTTTTCGAGTTTGGTTCGCAGATTTCAAAGATGTTTATATGTTCAATTGACAAGGTCACCATCATAATATCATAATCGAATTCAAAAGAAACTACTCTCTGTGGGATCGATCCCAACTCATTTAGTTAGGTTTATACTGATTTATGATCGTTGACACTTAGAATTAGATGAAGTTTCTTTAAAACGTTAATCAAAATGGTACCACTACTGGCGAGTAGCATTGTTTAGAGTTCCTTTATTGAAGTTAAATGTGTGAAATTGGCAGCTGTAATTGGATCGATTAGGTTGCATTGTGTTCGTGTTGTTTGGGCTGAATAGAAGTAAGAATGAGTGAGGCAGAGTTGAATGGTAGCCAAAAAGATCATCGAAATGGTATCGATGATATTAATAGTGCGTACAACCCAACCTACTCAGGTGAAATGGGAGTAATCTGCCTACCATTAACTGATGAAAATGTGAAATTTAAGGTCACAAGCACAACTCTTCATCTCATCCGAATGAAGGGACTTTATGGAGGGTTGAATCATGAAGATCCACATGAGCATGTGATAAATTTTATAGATGTCTGCAGCCCATTTTCGTTGAAGAAGATGTCACAAGAGTCAATTTGGCTCAGGTTATTCCCATTATCATTGACGGGGGAGGCTAGCAAATGGTTGGTTGAGTTACCAAAGAATTCTATCATGTTTTGGGATGAACTAATCACGACATTCAACACTAGGTTCTTTCCTCCGTCGAGGATGATGAAACTCAGAGATAACATTCAAGGTTTTAAGCGATTGGAGGGTGAACCTATCCATGAGACATGGTTGAGATTTAAGAAACTCCAACTTCAATGCCCAACTCACGGGTTTCCAAACAATTTGCTACTCCAATATTTTTACCGAAGTCTTGATTTGGTAAATAAAGGATTGGCTGATCAACTAGTTCAAGGGGGAATAATGTTGCAAACATTTGAGGTGGCTTCATTTCTTCTTGATGATGTGATGAAAATAAATCAAGCTTGGTACACTCAAGAAGATCAATTTTCATCTTTTTGTTTCAGAATGACTCAAGAGGAACTTGATAAGGAAAGAGAAAGGGATGAAAACATCAAGAAAATGTTATCCCAAATGGAACTACTTCAAGAGCATGTGTTAGAGAATGTGAAAAAGCCCAAGGGAACAAGTGGAGTTCTTAGAGTTGATGAGGGTTCTTCCTCGAGTTATTCAAAGTTGGGGGAGAATCATGGTTGGAATTCCAAGATGTGTGAGGAGGGTTTCCACTCACGCTATTTACAGCGAGGTAGGAATTAAGGTTGGAACTTCCACAAAGAGGAAGACCGAAGAAGATACTATCAAGAATAGTTCGAATAAACTGATTATTGGAGAAAAGATGATGAGCATAAAGAAGACCACTCTCAATCAAGTGAGAGCCTAAAGTCAAAAGGGATTACAAGTAGCCCCCAGGTGAATGACTTGTTGTTACGCATCCTTGACAAAGTTGAAGGTTAGTTTAGTTTACTTTTAGCACAACTGGAACAAAATATGACAAGGGAAAATGATGATAGAAGGTTAGCTGTGGTTACACGTAGTGGAAAGGTGGAGGTAGGTGATGTGAAGGGAAATGATAAAGCACAAATTCATGAAGTAGACAAGGGTATTGATGAAGATGAAACGCCCATCCAACAAAGTGTTGCCAAGGAGTTACAGACATACATACCAAAAAGCCCTCCAATGTCAAAAGTGGTGCAACCTCTTCCTAAAGTGACTCCTCCATTTCCTCAACATCTTAAGAAGAATAATGAAGATGAAAGGTTCAAGAAACTCTTGTCGGTGTTCAAGACATTACCGATTAATCTCGATCTAGTGGAAGCATTGTTGGAGATGCCGGGTTATGCCAAGTTTATGATGGAGTTAGTCAACAAAAAAAGAAGCTTGGAATTTGAAACAATTGAACTCTCCAATAGTTGTAGTGAAATTATGACTAAGGAGACTGTAAAAAAGAAGGAAGATCTCGGAGCCTTCACCATTCCTTGCACTATCGGTATGCTCCAATTCGCCAAGGCTCTATGTTATTTAGGAGCAAGTATAAACCTAATGTCATATGCAATCTATAAGCAACTTGGATTTGGTGAATCGAAGGCCACAACAATGATGCTTTTGATGGAGGATTGATCTATCAAGCACCCTATGGGAATACTCTATGATATCTTAGTAAAGGTGGACCGATTCATTTTTCTGGCTGATTTCTTCATCCTCGATTGTGAGATTGATGCGGAAATTCCCCTTATTATAGGAAGGCCACTCCTAGCGATCGAAAGAGAGTTAGTAGATGTTGAATGCGGAGAGTTAAAATTCTGGGTGAATGAAGATGAAGTAATATTTAATGTTTGTAAGTCAATGAAGCACCTAAGAAATATTCACATTATCTCTATTATTGATGTTATTGATGAGGTAGTAGCTAGTGTGAGCTATCTGATATATATGAGTGAACCACTTGACGTCGTGCTTGCTAACTATGCTGAGTTCTAGTTTCAAGGTTACGAAGAGGTGGTCGCTGCTCTTTCGGGCATGGGGGAATATTCAAAGACTCCACTGAAGCTGGACCTTGATTTAAAAAATTGAGAAAGTCCTCCAGCAAAGCCATCAACAAAGGAACCACCGAAGCTTGAGTTGAAAGTGCTTCCGTCCGATCTTCGATATGCATTCTTGGGGGAAAATAACACATTGACCATAATTATTGCACCCAAATTACTTGAATGGCATGTGAATTTGCTCCTGGAAGTATTGAATAGATACATCAAAGCCATTAGATGGACAATCGCTAATACTGTGGGCATTCCACCCGGCATTTACACTCATAAGATCCAACTTGATAGTGAATGTAAGCCAAGTGTTGAACACCAATGGAGATTAAACCCGCCGATGCAAGAGGTACTGCAAAAAGAGATTATAAAGTGGTTAGATGCTGGAGTGATTTACCCTATTACGTATGGTAAGTGAGTGAGTTCGGTCCAATGTGTACCAAAAAAAGGAGGCATAACGATAGTTCCAAATGAAAAGAGAGAGATTGTTTCTATGAGACCGGTTACCTGCTGGTGAGTATTCATGGACTAACAAAAGTTGAACTCGTGGACCGAAAAAGATCACCTTCCCATGCCCTTTATCGATCAAATGCTTGATCGACTCTCAGAAAGATGATGGTATTGCTTCTTGGAAGTGTACTCAGGTTATAATCAAATCTCCATTACTTCGAAAGACCAAGAGAAAACTACCTTCACCTACCAATATGGTACCTTTACCATCAAACGAATGTCGTTCGGGTTATGTAATGCTTTGGCAGCATTTCAACGTTACATGCTATCTATTTTTGCTGACATGGGGGAGGATTCAATGAAAGTGTTCTTGGATGACTTCTCGATTGTGGGTGACAATTTTGAAGCATGATTAACATACTTAGGACAAGTTCTTCAAAGATGTGTGGAGACAATTTTGGTCCTAAATTGGGAAAAATGCCACTTCATGGTTAGGGAAGGTATAGTTCATGGCCACAAAGTGTCACAAAAAGGGCTGGAGGTTGATAAAGCAAAGATTGAAGTGATTGAGAAGCTGCTACCACCAATTTTAGTGAAGCGTATTCGTAGTTTCTTGGGGCATTCAGGCTTTTACTAGAGGTTCATCAAAGACTTCTCAAAAATTGCACACCCTCTATGCAAACTTTTAGAGAAGGAGGTGAAGTTCAACTTTGATGATGCGTGCATGGTGGCTTTCAAGTGTTTGAAAGAAAACTTAATATCCACCCCGGTTATCATTAGTCCTGATTGGTCATAATCTTTCGAAAGTGATGTGTGATGTAAGTGGCATGACATTAGGTGTCGTGTTGGGGCAAAATGCAACAACTTATTTCACCCCATTTACTACGCAAGCAAAACCTTAAACAGTGCTCAATGTAACTACATGGTTACGGGACAATAATTACTCACGATAGCATATGCGCTTGAGAAATTTTAGGCATACTTGCTAGGCACTAAAGTGATTGTTCCCACTGATCATGCTGCCCTACGTTATTTGATGGAAAAGAAGGATGCAGAGCCATTATTGATAAGGTGGGTGCTATTGTTGCAATAATTTGATTTTGAAGTCAAAGATAGAAGCGTTGTGAAAATCAGGTGGATGACCATTTATGAAGACTAGAAGGTAAGGAGGATGACTAGCTGGAGGTAGACATAAATGAAGCCTTTCCTGATGAATAGGTATGCTAATTTTGCTAATCATATTGTGTGTGGGTTAATGCCAGACGAACTAAACTTCCATCAACAAAAGAGGTTCTTGTTCGATGTCAAGAAATTATTTTGGCATGAACCATACTTGTTCGGAGAGTATGCAAACCATATCATTTGGAGATGTTTTTCGAAGGAAAAAACCAACAAAATTCTCCATGCTTGTCATGCTTCACCAGTTGGGGGTCATCATGGTGAGGTACATACAGCTGCTAAAGTTCTCCAAAGTGGTTACTACTGGCCGTCCCTTTACAAAAATGCTCACGATTTTGTTAAGAAGTGCACTCAATATCAGAAACAAGGTGGAGCGTCTAAAAGACATGAGTTGCCTCTCACGCCTATTTTAGATATTGAGCTATTTGACGTTTGGGGAATAGATTTTATGGGCTCATTTGTGAGTTCATTTTGTAATAGGTACATTTTGGTGGCAGTAGATTATGTTTCTAAATGGGTGGAGGCTGTCGCACTATCGAACAATGAAGGGAGAAGTGTTGTTCAATGCTTAGTCTATTATTAGTGATGAGGGATCCCATTTTTGCAATAAGATTTTTGCATCCATGATGAGTTTGAGATTTGCACTCATTTAGGGCTTTATTTTAATAGATTTAGTGTCCTCAAATGCTTATTTTGTCCCAATAACTGATGTAAAATCCTTGATTTCTAAGTATGTGGATTGAGGAACAAGGCAAGGACACTAATTTGCAGAAAGAAACGAAGTGAGCTGAAAGAAGGAAGAAAAGAGAGCATGGTGATCGCCAAGTCCATTAGACAAGTCACTAAGTGGACATTTGACCACCTAAAGTTCGAGTGTGCCAACACCTGAAGGAGAAAACCAAGTTGGCAAGAGAAAGGAGCAGTCGGCGGATCGCTGAGTGATTCCGCGATGTAGTCTGAGATCGCCTAAAGTCACAGACCTGGAGGATACTAAGGGCCAAGGCTAAATGGTGATGTAAAGGACCAAAGGGCAGATCGCCGAGTTGATTGATGATCTCGACTTACTACGCCTAATGGTCCTTTGTAGCATATTTTTGACGACTATAAATACGTTTTTGAACAATTTAGTTTAGTATCTTTTTATCATCAAATTTTATTCTGAACATTGAGGAGAACTATTTCCATTTTGAACTTGGAGTATTGAGACAAGTTTTCCTTATCTTTGAAAAATTGAAGTTTTTTACGTTTGATAAATTGGAAGTGGGTCTTTAAGATTCTTCAATTCGGACCTTTGTAAAGATGAACTTAATCTTACCCAGTTAATGGAAACACAATTTGGTAACGATTTTATCTTTTTATGATGTCTAGCTAAAACCCCAATTCTTAGGGTGTGGTTATGTGATTATGGGCTGATTTAGCTTATGGGTATTGCTAATTGTTAGTTTAAATGCTATTTAGAAGTGATTTCATTCATTAATTATGGTGTAAATTAATGAATTATAGTTATAGATGCAGTTCTCTCTTCGTGTTTTTGGTTTGCTCAAGAGAGTTTTTAAAACCAAGATTATTGATTGATGGTCTGTTGGTATTGGGTTTTCATGGGTTCATCTCGAGAGAATGAATCCTAAGCCATTTTCCACATATCATCTCGAGAGAGTGAATAGACTAAGGCTTAGGTTGTTCTTATTTTGCATGTTTGTCGATGTTCGAGAGAAATTGACTTGATTCGTGGTAAATTGTTCAAGAGAAAGTTTACCTCCTCTATAGTCTAGATTAATCACTAATATACAACTATTTCCTAACAGTTGCAATTACCCATTTGTCTACGTTAGCATAAAATTGAATCACATCCCAAGAACCCATCTCATTATTGTTATTATGTATTGTTTTTTGCTACTGTAGTTGATAATTAAAACAAAATCCCCCGTTATTTGACATTAGTGTCACCCCTTAATTTGAATTATGTTTTTATTCGACAATGTTTATTCCTATGGCTGATTTGAACATCTCCGCACTTTACTCTTGAATCTTAAACACGTACCACTCCCTATGGGATTCAACCCCAACTCATTTAGTTGGGTTGTTATACTGACTAATTATAGTTGACACTTAGAACTAGATTAAGTGTCCTTGAAACGTTAATCAAAGTGGCACCACTGCCAGGGAGTGGTGTTGGTTATGATTCTTTGGTTAAGTTGAATTTTGTTCTTGTTAGTCATAGTTGATTCTACTTACTTTTAGTTTTTGTTTGTTTGTTGTTGTTTTAAACAGATGAAATGAGTGTGAATAGAAGAAATAGTAGCCAAGTGGGCCACCAATATGACATCGATAACCTAAACTATGTCAACGAGCCTAATGTTAATGACCCTCATCTAATGGGTGGAATTGGTGCCATCCGATTGCCTCTGGATAAAGGGAATATTTGTTCCATATTACAACTACTATGTTGCAGCTCTTGCAATTTAAAGGTTGTTTAGTTGGCTGGCTCATTAGGATCCCATTAGCATATTAGAAACTTTGTTGATGTTTGCGATCCGTTCTCCTTAAAGAACATATCCCAAGAGTCGGTCCGATTGAGGTTGTTCCCATGTTCTTTAATGGGAGAAGCATGTAAGTGGTTGGCTGAATTGCCATGAGAATCAATCACTTCATGGGAAGAGCTTATGACTGCATTTCAAGTGTGATTTTTAACTCCTTCGTAGAAGATGACTCTTCGGGATAGCATCCAACGCTTCAATCGTTTGAAGGTTGAGCCAATTCATGAGACTTGGCTACGATTCAAGATGTTGGTGCTGCAATTCCCAAGTCATGGTTTTCCCAACAACATTTTGTTGCAGTATATTTACCGAAGCCTTGATTTGGTGAACAAGGGTGTAGCTGACCAACTTTCTTCAGGAGGCTTGATGCAACAACCATTTGTTATAGCAGCCTAGCTTTTGAATGGTATGACCAAAATTAATCGAGCTTGGTACACCCTCAAAGATCAGGTCTTCCATCTCACGTTTAAATTGACCAAGGAGAAACTTGAGAGAGACCAATAGAGGGATTAGAACATTGAAAAGATCATGACACAACTTGACATTTTGTCTAAAAATGTCATGGGAGCTGGTGCTCGAAGTGTCAATGATGTGGGTGTCGGGTGTGTTAATCCTTATAAGGTTATGTTTGAAGAGTTGTACAAAGAAGAGCTAAATTTCCTAGCCAAACAAGGTGGTGGTTATCATGCAAACTACCTGAGGCAGGGCGTTAACCAAGGTTAGAACAGGGATGAAGGTTGGAGAGATCGTGATAGAGAGTGGAGGGATCGTAACCCCACTTGGAAGGAAAGGGATGGGGAGAAAGACAAGTACATTCCTCCCTACAGCATCAAAAGCAAAAGGATACTGAGGGTGGTCGGACTGAGGATATGTTGTCTTGTATTCTCAACAAGGTTGAGGGGTCAGATAAAATTTTCAAAGTGATGAAGGAAGATGTGTCGACACTTAACCAGACAGTTACCTCCCATTCCGTCTCTATCAAATAGTTGGAGACCAAAATGGGTCATATTTCATCTCATTTAAACCCTAGACAACAAGAGGGGTTGTCTAGTGACACTATGGCCAACCCCAAGAATGAATTTTGAGCGAGGAGTTGCGTCGTGCCATGATGTTAACTGAGGCACTTCTTGGGAGGGAACCTAAGTTTTATTTACTTTCTTTTTGTTTTTGAAATAATCGTGTGTTGATTGTGCAAGTGGAAGTGTGAAATGTGTTTGCAGAGTGATGATTGGCTAACCAAAATTCTAGTCGGCGAGCCCAACTTGGATCGCCATTGGACTCAAGCAATTCTAAGGATGGAGTCTCTAAAACTCGACTAGCCTAGGAGAAAATTTGCGTGTCACCGAATGGGCCAGCGATTGTGACTTAATCTGCCCTTTGGACCCCCACATCAACTAGAGGTCCTGGAAAACTCGGCGAGGTAAGTACCCATTTGGCATGTCACCAAGTGGGTCGGCAAGTAAGACTAATGTCACTGAATGGACGAGAACTGGACGGTTATAAAGGCAAAAAGTTCAAAAGTTCAAAATCTTTCACATTCCCTCACTTTTTTACTTTCCAAATTCACACCCTTACTATATTTTCCCGTATTTTTGCTTTATTATTGCCTTTTATTCATTGATTGTGTGTTCAGAGTTAGATTCTTTGTCGTCTAGCTTTTCAACTAATTTATTTGGAATAAAAGGCAAGTTTTCAAAACCCCGAATTCATATTTTGCGATTTTACTCATTTGCAATTAATCTTATCTTAGTGAAGTGTGCTGGGCCTCTCTGATTTTATTGTTTTTGTAATTGTGTGCATGTGTGCCTATTTTAATTCGAATATCTTGCCTATGTTGATTAAATTACATGTAAAGAAACTTTTGTGCTTTAAAATTGATCAAAATTGTGGAGTTGTGCTAATTTGTTGTTGGGTCTAGTTGGGTGAAGTCTAAGTAACCCGCATTTGTGCCAAATCGCATAGTTTTCCCAATGATGGAGCGGTTGACGTCATTCCTAAGGGCAGAAGTCATGAAATTGCCAAATTTGTCCAAACCGGGAGAAATCTGAAATCTCAGGGGCATAGGTCTTATGGGTCTAGGTTTAATTGAGTGAGTGCATGGTTTGATATTGTTTTCGGGGGGCAGCGGGGTTGAATTTGGAAGTTGGGGTTGAAAGTAGTCACGTTTGGTCGTTTGGCGAGTTGGGTCGAGTTTGTTGAACCACTCGGCAGTTCACCGAATTCCCTTATATCACCTTTAATTTAATGCTAAAATTGATTGTGGGTTCTGTAAATTTTGGCAAGAAGCCTGAGTTTGCCGAGTGCACTCAGTGACTCTCCGATCATCCTTTTTGATCGCCCTTTCTTCGCCCCAAACCCCTAAAATGCACTGTAACTTTCGGTAGGGTAGTACTTACTCGCTGAATACTATCGGTGATTCACCGAAAGGCCGTTCCCATTGTTGACATGCCATTTTTCTAGAAATTTTTGAAGCCAATCCTTTCGGCGGGCTTGATCTGGCGAGCCGAAGAGATTTGGCGACTCACTGACCGGTTCGGCAAGTCTATCTGCAACTATTTTTCTACAAATTTTCTTGAACTATATCTAACTTTTTCTGATGTTTTTGCAGATATGGCTAGACTAAAAGTGGATGGTAGATACATGCCGCCCCACAAGAAGACAAAATGAATCACAATCAATAAGGATGCAACTGCATCTAAGGCAAAGGTTACTAAATTGCCCACCACGGTGGGAAGGGCAAGGGAAAAGGCAAGGCTCCTGCACCTGCGTCACCGCAAGACAACTACGATAGTGACAGCATCTATGCCACTCTCCTGACCACTTTTGAGAGTGTGGGTGAGCACCAGGATCCTCGGGCTACAAATTCTGAGCCTAAGAATTATGAGCCACTGGCACCCCAAAAGGCGGAGATGTGATCTAATAGGATGATTGATCTGTCTAGGATTAGGACTCCCTAAGCTGCCACTACTCGTTCGGCTCCCGCACAGGCTGTGGTCCTTGCCCACCAGTACAGGGTCTTCCCCTACGGTCTATGACCAGACTGTAGACTGAGGGGCTGAGGACCATTATAGAGGATAAGTGACTATTGACTGAAGGCATCATAGATAGGTATCCAGAGATCATGAGCTGCCTGAGGTCACACAAATTCCAGCTTTTCACTAAGCTCCATGGACCATACATTCCAAATTAGGTCAAAGAATTCTACAATGCCTATAGTGCCCTTGTGCCACAAGGGAAGAAGCCAGCACCCAAATTCAAGCCGATTGACTAAGTGGTCGTTAAAGGTAGAAAGGTGAAATGTGATAGTGATGCTATCAATGGAGTCTTGGGTGTTTCAACACAAATTGGGAATGACTGCCAACATCTGATTAGGACAAAGACACTGGAAAACATGAAAAAGTGGTTGGCTCCTCTGATATCAGATGGTACTCCCAAATTGCTTGAGATGGGAGCACCCATTGAGAAGAAGGACATAAATATAGTAGCAAGGTTCTGGTTTGGCTTCATCACTAGTACAATTATTCCATCCCAAAATGAGTCAATTGTCCACCATGCCAAGGCAGCCTATCTAGGTTTCATCATTAATGAGACGAGGCAGAACATATGGATGATTAGGGCACAGGAGAAGGTCATGAGGGCCAAGCAGTGCCAAACTCTCCCTTTTCGGTGTTGATCACCGAGCTGTGCAGGCAACCTTGGGTGCCTAGAGATGAGAAGAAGGATGCATAAGTGACTCCCATATCTGTACTGACTTCTGGAGCATTGAGGTGGAATACTTGAAGAATGAGGCGGAGAAGAAGAAGGCAACTTCGGTTGATACTTCTCCGATTGTGGATACAGATGTATTACCTGCAGGGCACCTTTGCCTACTCCGGCCCATGGGCTTTCATGTATACCTAGCACTACCCCCTCTATGACTCTTACTACCTCTACTGCTCCCTTGCCTCCCAGATTTGGTACTGTTGTTGCTGCTGCTTCCCAACCTCCACTCACCTAGGCCGCATTACTACAGATGGGCCAGCTAGCCCATTACGTAGATAGACACGCCTCCAAACTTGAGGCCTCCATTCCTGGCATGATTGAGAGGGCCCTTTTTGATGTTGTGACACTCTTGAGTGCGGATATTAATTCCCTTACGGCAAGGATAGCGGTGTGCGAGTGTGACCAAAAGGTTCATGAGGAGGTGACGGCTCTAAAAGACGTTATTGCTGCGCTGAAGAGAGATGTGGACCAGCTAAAGTCCACTAAAATGTCTATTATTTTTGGGATGGTGGAGATTCCGGATATACTAGTTGATCCAGATACGCCTGAGGCCACCACCGGAGATGAGGTTCAAGCTGAGGAGGTAGTTGCCGCCGAGTCTGATGCTAAGACTGATGAGAAGCTGCTTGGTGTTGCTGAGGAGGCTTCCTATGAGGTCCTGATAGAGGTTGAGAAGGCGATGATAGATTTAGTTGTGCGGATATCTTTGACAAACATCACCATGGATGGCTCTATTATTACTGATGTGACTTCGGGCACTGATTCCAAAGATCAGAGTGTTACACCGATGTTGATGCCCCGACATAAGGAGAGACTGCGTAGACGGGACTTCTCTTTACCTCCCTCCCTGTCATGCTTATTGATTTTTAGATTTTTTATTGCACTTGAGGACACATTACTTTTTGTTTATGGTGGGGTGAGGTATTTCCATACCTACCTCTTATGTTGATGACATTTTCTATGTATATTGGGCTTTGTGATATATATTGTGTTTTGGCACTGTGTTGTGGATATTTGAGCTTGTGCCTCCTTGTTTTAATTGAAAATAGTTTTTGGACCCTTCTAAAAAAAAATTTCCAAGCTCGAAACGAGTGGCCAAGTCGAAGTGTCGAATCAGGAGATCAATAGTATCTTGGCCAAGACAGTGAATGCGAATAGAACTGATTGGTCTCAAAATCTTGATGATGCTCAGTGGGCATATCACGCCACCTACAAAACACCTATCGATATTTCCACGTATCAGTTAGTCTTCGAAAAGACATGCCATTTACCGGTTGAATTAGAACACAAAACTCTATGGGTATTGAAGGCTATATATATGGACTGGGCAAAGACTTCAAAAGGGAGAGTAGATCAGCTAAATGAATTGGATGAAATTAGGGTTAGATCTTATGAAAGTTCATCTATCTATAAAGAAAAGATGAAGAAGTGACACGATTCTTAAATCCTTAAAATGGATTTCAGAGTTGGAGATTGGTGTTACTATATAACTCTAAACTGCGCCTCTTTTTAGGAAAGCTCAAATCCAAATGGTCGGGTCCATTTAGAGTAACTCGAGTATTCACAAATAGTGCCATTGATGTTGAAGGTAAGAGAAGGCACTACCTTCACGGTGAATGGGCAGCGCTTGAAGTTGTATTTTGGAGAATGCCATGAAATTTCTATGATTGAAGTGGTATATTTGGAAGATGCTTGAGAGAATTTCCATGTCGTACCATGACGTTAAAAAAGGCATTTTTTTGAAGGCAACCCAAGTGTTAGATTTTCAAATAATATGTGTTGAATGTGCAGGTGTCGGCAAATTTGTGAGGTAAATGTTCCATTGGCGAACCGCCGAATTCGTTAGGCGATCTCGATGTTGATCGCCTTCTTGGCATCAAACATTGGGCTTAGATACTGGAACATTAGACGGTACATATCCATAACTCGGCAACACACTGAAGTGATTGGGTGACTCGACTTTCACCACCTTTTTGCATTAGTCTTGATAGCTCAGCAGCTTGAAGCAGTCCGTGAAGATTCCACCAATTAGGTGATGTGCCAAAGTCATTCGGTGTACTCAATCTCGTCCGCTCTTCTATCCATAAAAGGCTGGTTGGTTCCTGTATATTTTGGTGAGCCCTTGAATGTAGGCGAATTGTCAAACCGTTTGGTGGTCCTAACAGGCCTTCACTGAATAGGCATCTAGTAAAGATTTCCTATCACCCTACTCTGCTAATTTCAGTTCCATTAGTTTATTTTTACACTTATTATTGTTTGCTCTCTATTCACATCAAGGACAATATGGATGCTTTTGTTGGGGATGGTAAGTGTTTGGTCATTCAGACCTTTATTCATTCGAAAAGTTATTTGAGTATCTGGTTATGATCAATACAAATAACTTGAATAGTGCCTTTAATCGAACAAATATGAATGTGCAGCTACGATGAGGCCAAATAAAGTTGTATAGAAAATATGTGGACATTTTGCATCTCATTTTGACTAGCCGATTATCAAATGAGTCTCTTGTGATGAACATTGCACACTAGCGAAAGTGTGGAGTCTTGTGTTATATTAGTGCCAATGCCTTGGGTGATGAGCTTACCGTGAACCTTGTGTGATGACACCTAAAATTTTCCCTGTTGGTCCGGTTGACCAAGTGATGCAGGCTCTTGAAATGAGCCTTGAAATGATCTTAGGAAACAATTTGGAAGAGTGAAACATTTTAATAATATACCTCTTTTGTGGTCAACCTTGTGAGTGTGTGAATTTTGCTTGAAACCCTTTTGAGGCTTATCCTTTTCTTGGAAGAAACTTGATGCAATTGTAACCCCTATTCATCCATTCACCCATAATCCTTATGAAGTGTGGTTTGTTTGAATAGCAAACTTAAGTTGGGGGTGCAGTGAAAAGAGGAGGAAAATCAAGAAGTGTGAAGAAGTCCCCATTTGATAAAGATCAAACAAGGAAAGAAACAAAGAAATAAAGGATATGTGCATTAATAATAAAGCTATTGAAATTATGGGCAACAAGGGACTAAAACCCTCACCTCCCAATTGACTTCAAAAACCTAAATTCAATCCAAGGAAGAATAATCAAATGAAACCAAGAATCACAAAGGGGTAGCACTTTGATTAATCAAACTCAAGAAGTTAACTAGCAATCCCAAGAGTTCAGCCTAATTACTCACTAATTACTCACTAAGAAGATAATACAATTTTAGAGTCAATATTTAACATAGTCTAAGTCATGCAAAATGATAAAAGACTAATATTTATACTAAGAAAATAAAGAAGACACTTATTTTACAAGTTTACCCTTAATGAGATATGGGCCTTGTTTTGTTTCCTTCTTTTGTCAATTCTTGAATTTATGAAATGGTTGTTTGCACACATGGCCTCTTTCCTTATTCCTTCTCATTTTTATGTACCTTACACACATTGTATGTCCTTCTTTGGTGACCTTCAAGCTCCTCTAATGCTTCCCTTTTCAGGAACATTGCTTGTAGGCCTTGGAGATCCTTTGCTTGACTCAGTGTGAATGGTCTTGAGGGGTAGTTGACACTCATGTTAGTGTCATCCATGCTGCCCATGTTATCATCCTCCCCTTCTTGAAAATGATTTGTCCTCGAATCCAAAGGATCACCTACAACACAAGGAGATAAATCACTAACATTGAAACATTATGAACATTATACTCACTTGGTAGGTCAATCATGTAAGCATTATCATTGATTCTCTTGATTACTTTGAAGGGTACATCCCCTCTTGGGATTAGCTTCCCTTTTCATACTTGTGGAAACCTCTCCTTTCGGAAATGCACCACACCCAATCATCTGGATTGAAGATTACTTCCTTTCTCCCTCGATTCTTTCGAATGGCCACCATTGAATTGTTCTTTTCAATGGCTTCTTTGACCTTGGCATGAATGTTCATCATCTCATTTGCCTTTTGCTTGGCATCTAGGCTCACAACAACATCGCTAGACAAAGGAATCATGGTTAATGGAAACAAAGGTTTAAAACCATAGCATGCCTCAAATGGAGACATTCAAATAGAGGAGTGGAAAGATTGATTATATGCAAATTGAATCATGGGTAAATGGTCTTCTGAAGTAGTTGGGGATCCTCTAATCATGCAACAAAGCATGCTTCCAATAGTCTAATTGACTACTTCGGTTTGTCAATCCGTTTGAGGATGGCAAGAAGTAGAGAACATAAGTTTGGTACCAAATGTATTGACTTGACGTATTCGGGCGCTTCATCCAATACTAAGCATCCACGGTCGTTCAATAGTAATATAACCCAACCAAGGGTTGGGATCATTCTCATAGGGTGCAGTTTGTAATTGAGAATCAATAGAAAAGCAAATATTTTTTCAAGTTAATTATAGTTATAGACATTAACAAGTAAAAATATGATAAATTAAAAAGGGTGGCACAAGTGTCAATTAATGAAGGGGGTTTCATAAGAAATTATCAACTAAAATTGCAACTAAAGCGAAAATGCAAATATGGAGACGGGATTTTTGGGATGTGATAGGAATATGGGCTAAAATACACAGCCGGGTAAATGCCATTGATAGTAACTCGCTGCAAATTAGTAACTCGGCTAGACTTTAGTGGGGGTAAATTTTCTCTCGAACAATTTACCCCGAATCAAATCAGTTTATCTCGAACACCGATAAGCAGCAATGAAGTACAGCCTTCGCCTTATTCCATTCACTCTCTCAAGCTGAATGTGTAGAAGAGGGCTTAGGATTCACTCTCTCGAGCTGAACCCACAACAAGCGAATAATCACGGACTATCGATTCAGTAGTTTTGGTTTTAAAACATCTCTCTAGAGCAAGTAAAAAACACAAAGATAAAATTGTATTTGCAACTACAACCCCATTTAATTCAAACACAACTACTGAACGAAATCACCTCTACACAACGAATAAACAATCAATTAGCAATACCCAACATCAAATTCAACCCATATTCACAAAATCACACCCCAAGAATTGGGGTTTTAGCAAGATATAGTAAAGAGATAGAAATTAATACCGAAAGGTATTTCCATTAAATGGGTACTATAAATATTTTCTTTACACACGTCAAGGATGAAGAATCTTCAATACTCACTTTCGATTGCTTAGAAAATGGAAATCTTCAACTCTTCAAAGATATGGGAAATTGCCTCCCCAAAACTAAGTTCTAAAACTGAGTAATTCTAAAAAAAATTCATTTCTGAAAATTTAAAACTTGATAATAAACTAATAATTCAAACATGTATTTATAGTTGTCAAAAACTATGCTGTGAAGGATCACTTCGGATCAGTTTTTCGAGATCGCCCATCCACTCGACGATCCGCCTTTTGGTCTGGTTCATTGCCTTTCTACATTGTCCTTCAGCAACTTAAAGTTCTGTAACTTTGGGTGATATGGCACTACCTCGCGATAGCGTTCGGCGACTACTCCTTTCTATCACCTATTTGATTTTGTCCTTCAGGCCTTGGCACACTGGAACTTTGGGTGAGACTAAGGTCATTCGGTGACTTGCCCAATAGTTTAGGTGATCCTCAGGCCTTCTTTTCTTTGTTCTTTCATTGCCTTGTTCATTTTTGCTCCATAGTGTCCATGTTTTGTCCCTAAGTTCAAACACCTAAAATTCAAGTATTTATCACTTAAACTTTTGATTGTCCTCAAGTAAAATTCAAGTTCAGCAGTTCAAAAATGATAACTCGAATAGTGCTACACAAGACTCAATCATGAATGCACACAAAAAGTCTCAACTTACTCATGCAAGGATCAATTTTGCACTAAAAGTTTCAAGTTGTCTCACCATTATCAAAGAATCTCAAGCTCACTATACTTGCTTCAAATGCAAGTTCATGCTCAACAAAGGAAATCAAATTCCCTCACACAACGAATGATTCCATGTTCACACACAATGGTTCAACAATTTAAAGTTCTGAAATCAAGATCAACACTCACACTCAAAAAGATAAACACAATGCATGATTTCACCCATATGTTTGCCCTTATTTTTCAATCGACTTTTGCTTCATCTCATTCAAGATCAAAAAGGCCTTTTTTCAAGGCTTGTACTGCGGCTGAGTGTAATGCTATGGTCATTTAGTGAAATGTGATGTGAACAACACCTTCTTTCCTTCTCTTTGTCATTTTCATTCAATCTCAAAAATCATTGTTGACACCCAATTTTAACCGACCTATAATCATTTCGGAAGTGCTATTTGATTAAATGCGTAGTTTTAAAATATATTTCGAGTTTAAAATTTTAATCGATTTTGTCTAAAAATTATATATTTTAGTTTGCATGATTTATAAAAATTATTGTATTTAATATTAAATTATTATTATTATATTTATCGATAGTTAAACTTAAAATACTTAGTTTACTCAAATGTTTTAAAATTTAAGTGTGTTTAATTTGCGTAGTATCTTATTAATTGGATAGCAATTCCTAAATTTTCCTCCAAATCATTTAAATTTTAGCATACTCTATTCTAATTCATTTCAATTCTAGCCATTCAAATTCAAATTGCTGTTTCAATTTTAGCCATTCTTTGAACCCAAATCTAAAAACCTCATCTTTTAATCTGAACCGCCCATTCTTCTCCATGAAATCTCAACCTTACATCTGATCTTGATCGGACGACTTAGCATAAATCTTCTAAACCTTCCTTTTAAACATCTAAAGAGAGCCCAAACCCTAAAAAATCTCATTTGTCCTCTTCCTCTCTCTCAAGCCACCGCACAACCCCTCTCTTCCACCATTTCCATCTCCGGAGAAAAGCCCTTCCTCTCTCCTTTATTTCCCCTCACCTCCCATCTCCCTCTACTCAAGCATGGATAAGGAAAATGGCAGCAACATCCATCTAACCACAGCAAAGGCAGCAGCTCCGGTGAGGTGCACGAGGCAGCGCCGCTCAACCCCTCTCTCTTCTCCATTTTTCTCCTCCTGCAGCAGCAACACGAGGCCACCGGTGAGCAGTATGCTCTAACCAGCGACAAGTGACAGAATCAACAACTCCGACAAGCAGTCGAGGGCAACCAGCAGTAGCAAAAGATGGAGAGTAGAGGAACAGCAGCTCCGGCCAACAGCAACCAGTGCGAGAGCCAACTTCGACCAGCAGCAATCCGATGCCCCTATTCTTTTTCGACGAGGACGGACAGCGTATTTCGGCAAGCATTTTGAAGATTTTAGTATATGAAAGATGGATCTTTAACAGATCCGTCCAGGTAAGTTTTATTCTAATCATTTCAACACTTTGCTCTTGACTTTTAAAGTATTGCAAGTTATTCCAGCATCATAATGTCATTGTACTAACCCTTTCTATCGATTCTTAGAAAAAGCAAGTCTAGGTTGTGATTTCTCTATCTAAATTAGTGCTCGTTTGCTTCTGTTGTGATCTTTGTGTTAAGATTGTGAATTCAATATGCATGTTATAATAAGTTTGAATCCATGCCTGTGAGTTTCATTGTTTTGGTGAATTTCTTTAGATTGATCTCTTACTCGTAAAATTATTTTAGCCTTAATTAATGGAGAACTATGTTGTTCTGTTTCCCAAATTAATCATGCTATTTTCCCTTGATTATTGGAATATATACGTGATTCTATGTGCAAACTTCACCTTAATTGTTGCTTAAGAAGGGTAAATTTATCAATCTTTAATAATTCCTTTTTGTTAAATTGAGTATGTAAGTTGTGAAATATTGTACTATTATACTGAAATTGATTTGATTTGCTAATGTCTTTATGGTAAGTCTTAAATTAATAAATAAAAAGTGAGTATAAATTTTCAATGCTAATTTGATATGTTAATAGTTGATTTAAATTGATCCCTCCTCCCTTAATTATTGCCCTAAATAGATTCTTACTTGTTTATTTAGGGTAATCTAGTATTAGGTGAATATTTGACTTAGGAAATTATTTATTTTATGTGTTGACCATTGCTCATTGTGTACTGTTTAATTGATAATCCTTGTCTTATTTAGTTGCTCTTATATTTGGTAAAAAATAGATTAAAAAAAATCTGATTTGGCTCTCCTTTAAAATAAGGAAAATATGTTAAGTGAATAAAATTTACTCTCTTTTCCTTATTGTCATGCCCCTCTCTGCTACTATATAAAGAAGACCCCTTTCACTAGTTTCGACACTCCAGTAATGAAAAACTCAATAAAAAGGTGTTCTCTCTTTGTAAATGAGAACTTTGCAAACACTCAAAGTCTCTGTTGTGTTGTTGTTTTGAATGGAAAATGTTGCTAATAAATATATTCTGCATAATTGGTTAGCCCTTCTTCATTAGTTTAATTTTCATCTTGCATCATTTTATTATGAATGTTTTGTTTGAAATAAACAAAAGGAAAGTGTCCGGATCGGTCTTCTTCTCCTCTTGATATGTAATGATATGTCTATAGTAATTGTTTGAGTTTTATATGTGTGATTTTACTTATAATATGTTATGCACTTTGGTATGTGTAGATATTATGTAGTATTGTGCCTATTATTATTTAGCAGGTAATCTAAGTTCGGGAGTTCGAAGAGTCGCCATGGGAAGGGATGTTGGATTGAAGCTTTACCTTATTTCATTTTAATATTCGTATGTGGATTATTGATTAGAATTGTAATAACCTTATATAAACGCTAACTCTATATATATATAATATAGCTTGGGGATCGTCTAAGGGGGGGGGGGGGGGGGCGGGGATTTCTGTGCTACTTGTTTATCTCATTGTTATATGTTAGAAAGCCAGCCTATAGGAGCTGGTTTATATACTTTATTATGCTAGTCTATTCTGTGTCATCAACTTCATCAAGAAAAAAAAAATTAACTTAATACTTGTTTTAATTATCCATCGTGATTATTTGTTCACTGCAAAATAAGGTTTTCATGTTGACCATGTGGAATGTCCAAACCTCTTAAAATGAGATTAAAATCAAGATCCTGTATAATAAATGAATCTTAATTTGTTTCGTATAGAAATAATTCTGCCATTTTAGAAACCATGTCAATAGAGATTTAAATAATTTTAAATATATTATTTGAGTGTAGTATTTATGCATATAGGTTTAAATAGTTCTAATGTATGCCTAAGATCAGAAAATAATCTCAGCATGTGCACACTTAGATACCATACCTATAGGAGTTACATAATTCTTAATATATTATCTGGGTGTAGAAATTATGCATATAGGTTTCAAGTGACTTTTCATTTTTATTTTTTTGGGTTAGAAATCATGCCTTAGGGTTAATAATTAACTGTTGTATTAATTAGCTGAATTTTAAATAAATAAAAAATATATTTTTTTAGCATGTTAAATAATTGAAATAATTTGTTGCATGTCTGCTCACTATTAAATAATTTCTGCAATACAAATATTTTGGCCACTTAAAGTAAATAAACTAATTGCCAACATGTTATTAAAATATGTCCATGTTAAATATTTGTGCCCTCATTTGAACTTAATTAAATTGATCTCTTGACTAATTTGTGCTAATAGTTAAATAAAATATGCTACTGTTCTTAAATATTTTTGCATTTGTGATTACCCTTTTGCTATGCTTTTAAAATCAAATTAATAAAATTACTTTATGTACTTATAATAATTTTCTGCCCCTTTTAAAATTAATTAATTTTACATATGCTTGTATGTCACACACTTTGCATGCGACCTTTTCACAATTACTTGTGTTTGCCAGCATGTTTAATAAAATCTAGAGGCCAATATGAGACTCTATGTGTTACGTGCTCGTCCTATTTGTTTGATTTGGTGTCTAGGGGGCCTAATTAGGAGCCTTTATTTTATTTTAGTCTAAAACCTCCCTACTAGTAGTCCAATGCCTCTTGGACATTAAGCAGGGGTGCAAGACACCTTTTAGGATGATGCATGCGGAAGGTGGGGTAGGGGTAGTCTAGGCCCTACGGAGATGATGGCATTGCCTCGAGCCACAAACGACAAACATTTGTTTTGTTTCTCCCTATATAGAAGCTGAGCGCTGATCTGGAAAGTTGTCATTTTCAGAGTCTTCCTTTCCTTTTCCTTTTGCTTACTTTAATTATAATTGTTTGGGGTAGTTTAATAAAATAAAAATGGTTTCGTCTATTTATTTGTGTATATAAATAGTCTTCTGGCTTATCTATAACTATTTGTGTTTATATATTTAATATTAAGCCATCACCTACTTCGCATGCTTAAATAAAGAATAAATGAAGCAACCTTAATTGTTAAATGTTAGTTATCATCTAGCAAGCATGTTTATATTAATTAAGCAATAAATGATGTGACCTTATTTGCTATTTGTAACCCCCACATAAATTACATGAGATACAGTCGGGACCCATAGTTGTGTAACTCGAGGGATTCTTAACACCTTCCCCTCGAGGTAATTTGAAGCCTTACCCAATCTCTGGTTCATTGATCTTTAATTAGATTAGTTAGGTTAGATAGGTGCCCTAATGTGCCTTAATTCGTTAGGTGACGACTCTTTAATCCAACCAAAACCAAAAAGAGTTGTTAGGTCGTGCACCGAAAACCCGTTCTGAGAAAAATGGGGCGAGATAGAATGGCGACTCTGTTAGGGATTCTAGGTTCTAACCATTACGCGTTTCATGCTTTATGTGGTGTTTACTTTATTGCTTGTTGGGTAATTACCATGCTAAGTTGTTATCTGTCTTTCCATGTTTATTTATGTTCTTTATACTGTTTATTTTCATGTTAATCCCTATTTCCTTTCCTTATTTGCTTAATTCGTTTATGTGTTTGCATGCATATTTATATATTTATTTATTTACTGCTTTATATAACTATTTATGTGTTACCGCTTTCCATTTAATTGTTAAACGTTACTGCTTTGATAACTGGCATTCCCCTCATACTTCCCCCAATTGGGACCCTTTTCCTTTCTTTTATATTTTCTAGTGATGGTGTGTGACTTTGCACATCTCACAAAATACTCCAATTCTTTCAAACCCTTATATTAGAGAGATGGCTGAGGCGTGGCAAATTCGGATAGCTTTACTACCATGGAATCATGTGTCTTCTAGCATAGAACCTCTTTAAGTCCATGTCTACCAACTCTTAGAAATATTAACTAGATCATACATGTTGCATAAACCCTAGGTGTCAAACCACACTCTTAGTAGCCACCTTGACATCTAAAGTGCCCCAACACCCTTCAAACAAAATGCATCCTATATGTCAACGTGATCATAATAATTGAACCAAGCCAAATTATATCAAAATGGAGTTTAGAATCTTCTCAGACTCTAAAATTCAAATTGATAAATAAGGCTTGAATTAATTATTGTACATTACTTATGTGTCGTTTTAGTCCTACCTCTGTCTCAACAAGGCTCCTTGCATTTAGAGAGTTTATCTTAAAACAATGTGCTTGTTATATCAATTAATGCAACGCTCTAACTTGAGTGTTCTTTTGCTTTTACTTTTGTTTTACCCTTCCCCGATGGTTGATTTGTAGACCATGGTTTACCACACACTACCAAAGGGTGCTCTTCCTTCTCTTCTAAATAAGAACCGCAAAGGAAAGAGGAAATCGAATAATGAGAAGGTTATGGGTAAGACTATTGAAAAGAAGCATCCTTCAGACACTGGAATAGAAAATAAATAAGTTAGAAGAAGAGGTGTCAGATATGCACGAATGGGCTAAGCTGTTTCTCTCTGTCAATCCCGCCTTGGAGACAAACATGGATAAGTCGCCTGTCACAAGTCAAGCCACTCTCCAAGATAGTCCTCCACCCACTCACCCTGCCTCTAATCCCCAACCAACTTATTCTACTTCTCATCCTCAAAATCAACCAAGCTCCATTCAATTGCCTTAAAGGAACACTCACTTTCCAAATTACTCATATCCTTCTCAACATCATGCATATGCTCCTAGACCTCTATATCTAACTCCACGCCTACAAAATCCCATCATACAAGATCCTCGATATGAAATGCCTCTACACCAAGTTTCATGGTATCGCGCACCTCTCCAAATTCCTTCATATCAAATGCCTCCATCCCAAAGGCCTCTCTACCATATCAACAACCAGCATATCTTGTCCACAATATCAAAATCCTCACTCAACGTCATATTGGCAAAAACCTCTTCAATGTTGAGAAGAAACCCATCAAAATTTATACTTCTTTAGTGGAATCCTTTGGCCAACTCTATGAGAGGCTGAAATGGTTGGTTGCATGACACATATTCCTGCCCAGAATCCAGACACTCAGTCCAAATGGTATGACCCCAACAAGAGTTGTGACTATCACTCAAGGATGAAGGGACATACTACTGAAACATATCATGCTCTAAGAGACAAGATTCAGCAACTGATTGAGGCTAAAGTTATACACTGGATAGACTTTGTGCCAAGGGAGTCCTAACAGTGAACGTACCGAAGTTTACTTAAACCAATTTCCAAATAAGGCTTGCGCCATTTAAGTTCAAGTTTTTATACATTCACACAAGGAAAGTACCCATGTTAGCATATGGGCAATAAAGTTGGTCAAAATCTATCATTTCAGTGTTGCTTAAGAATGCTCTATTTAATGTCTTATGCTCTTTGTATTTGGAACTACGTCAGACCTAATTCTCGTTTAAGAGGGGATACGTAGGCACTCCTATGGAGTTCGGTCTTATCATAATAAAAATTCCATTTTCCCCTTTTGACTATGTAACTGGGGAAGAATTTTTGAGCTCAAAAATTACATCAGAAGGACATTTTCTTGCAAGTCGTGATACTAGGGCAGAATTTTTGCAGGGAACTCAAAAATTCTTTCGAAAGCATTTCTTTGCGCAAATCAGTAACTGGGGCAGAATTTTTGAGAGGGTTTCAAAAATTCCTTTAAAAGAATATTTTCTTGCAAATCAAGACTGGGGTAGAATCTTTGAGATCCTCAAAAATATTCATAGCAATCAAGCTACAATCTGCAACGAAGATCAGAATAACAGAAGTTCTATGCTGGGGCAGAAAATTTTGAGAGAACCTCAAAATTTTGACAACACTGCAAAGATCGACTTTCGAGCAAACATCAAAGGAACACTGTGCCAAATCAAGTATACGGATCAACCTCCCCTAAATCTAACTATTTTTATTTGAATGCAGAAAAGACATGTACATATACAAGAAGCAATTTCAACACCGCTTGAAGGATCAACGTACTACTATATTGAGCCCGACAAATCGCTAATCATTGGCATATCCTTCCAACCAGAAGGAAGGATCAAGTTACTTTATATCAATCCCAAACAACCGTCATTTAATGGCAACCTCTCCTTACTATAGGACAGAGGGTCAAGCAACAATACTCCGAACTCAAAATTTGCAGACAAATGGCACTTGACCCTTCCAACAAGGCAAAGGTCGAAGGTACCTTATGCCCTCAATCAAATATTATGCATGTGCCCAAAGATTGCATGTGCTTGAGAATTGCGTTATTGCATATGCTTGAATTGTATTGTGCCCGAAGATTGCATATGCCAGAATTATATTATGCCCGAAGATTGCATGTGCCCAAATTGTATTGTTCTCAAAGATTGCATGTGCCTGAATTGCATTGTGCCTGAAGATTGCATGTGCCCGAATTGTATTGTGCCCGAAGATTGCATGTGCCCGAATTGCATTGAGCCCAAAAGCGCATGGTGCTCGAAGATTTTATGTGCTCGAATTGCATGTGCCTAAATTGTGCCCGAGATTGCATTTGTGCCTGAAGATTGCATGTGCGCGAATTTCATTGTTCACCGAAATTGCATTGTGCTCGAAGATTGCAGTGCCCAAATTGCATTTGTGCCGAAGATTGCTTGTACACGAATTGCATTTGTGCCCAAGAATTGCAGATTGCATTGTGCTCGAAGACTGCATGTGTTCGATATTGCATTGTGCCCAAAGATTGCATGTGCTTGATATCACATTTTCCAGAATTGTATTGTGCCCAAGAATTGCATGTGCTCAAGATTGCATTATGCCTGAATATTGCATTGTGCCCGAAAATTGCATTATTGCATGTGCCCGAGATTGCATTGTGCCCGAATAAATTCAAATCAAGTCACAAGTATCAACAGATGCTTGAATTACATAAAAAAAAAAGATATGCTTTTTTTACTCATTATTTATATTCCTAAGGCATCATAGTCTAAAGGCATCATTTTTCATGGCCTACTGACATCATAGCATGGCTTAAGGATTTAGTTTCTGCTTATCATGATCCAATGGTGTCATAGTCTAAGGGCATCATTTTTCATGGCCCACGGACAATATTTGCATGACCTGATGATATAAATTTTGCGTATCATGGCCCTAGACATCATAGCCTAAGGCATCATTTTCATAGTCTCAAGGCAAATTCATGGTCGATATGGGAAATTGCATCATGTTTACATTTACCGTTTATTTGATATATATGCTCTAATCACTTTATTTAGTCATATTACAAGCCACATATTTGCAGATTACATATAATATTTTTCACCTTTCTACTACAATTATCGTGATTACATCTATCGTTACAAAGGCTCTCTTAATTCTTTCTATTGTATTACTCCTTCTCATAGGATCTTTGACCCTTAAACCAAAAATCTCTCTGTCATGCTCCTCTCGCTTCTCTAATCTTATCCATTCAAGTCGATATCGTTCTCATTCGACTATCACACCGCCCTTTCATTTTTTAGGAGTTTCGTTTGCTTCTAAATCAAGAAACTTGATTCTCATATAACCAGAGATATGTAGGCGACTTAATACCAAATTCTTGGTCATACCTCCTTTCCAACTCTATATCATTTCAATTGATCCCACTGACATCTCTCGTCGGTCAAACAAAATCGGTTACTAAGTCAACGTTGGTTGCGCGACAATTAATCTTTCATTCTCAAGCAACCAAGGGGCAGCTGTTAACACCCAATTTCGACCTATCTATAACCATTTCGGAAGTGCTATTCGATTAAATGCATAGTTTTAAAATATATTTTGAATTTAAATTTTTAATCTATTTTGTCTAAAAATTATATATTTTAGTATGCATGATATATAAAAATTATTGTATTTATTATTAAATTATTTTTTTATTATATTTATCGGTAGTTAAACTCGAAATACTTCGTTTACTCAAATGTTTTAAATTTTATGTGTGTTTAATTTGCATAGTATTGTATTAATTAGATAGCAATTCTGAAATTTTCCTCCAAATCAATTAAATTTTAGGTTATTCTATTCTAATTCATTTTAATTCTAGCCATTCCAATTCAAATTGCTATTTTCATTTTAGCCATTCTTTGAACCCAAATCTAAAAGCCTCATCTTTTAATTTGAACCGCTCATTCTTCTCAATGAAATCTCAACCTTACATCTGATCTTGATCGGACGACTTAACATAAATCTTCTAAACCTTCCTTTTAAACATCTAAAGAGAGCCCGAACCATAAAAAATCTCATTCATCCTCTTCCTCTCTCTCAAGCCACCGCGCAGCCCCTCTCTTTCACCATTGCTATCTCCGGTGAAAAGCCCTTCCTCTCTCCTTTCTCTCCCCTCGCCTCCCATCTCCCTCTCCTCCGGCGTGGATGAGGAAAACAGCAGCAACATCCAGTCAACCACCGCGAAAGTATCAACTCCGGTGACATGCTTGAGGCAGTGCCACTCTATTCACATATTCATACCCCAAGAATTGGGGTTTTAGGTAGACCTAGTAAAGAGATAGAAATTGATACCGAAAAGTGTTTCCATCAAATGGGTATGATAGATATTGTCTTTACACACGTCTAAGATGAAGAATCTTCAATACCCATTTCCAATTTCTTAGAAATGGAAACCTTCAAATCTTCAAAGCTAAAGAATAAAGTCTTCAAAACTCCAAGTTCTAAAAACTGAAAATAGTGTTTGATATTGATTGCATACAAAATCTCCTTACGAAGATAAGAATTTAAACAAGTATTTATAGTTGTCGAAAAGTGTGCTTCAAAGGACCACTCGGCGCAGTTAGTCGAGATCGCCGATCTACTTGGTGATCCGCCCTTTGGTTGGGTTCATCGCCTTTCACATTGGCCTTCAGCAAATTCAAGTTTTGTAACGCTGGGCGATGGAATACTGCATCGCAGAATCGTTCAGCAACTTGCTAACTCCTCTTTTATCTCGCCAACTTGATTTTGTCCTTCAGAGCTTGGCACACTGAAACATTAGGCCAAACCATAGCCATTCGGTGACTCGCCTAATGGTTTAAGTGATCCTCAGATCGTCATTTCTTCGTTCTTTTCAGCTTCCTTGTTCCTTTCTGCCCAATAGTGTCCATGCTTATTCTCTAACTCCAAATACCTGAAACTCAAGGATTTTCATCAGTTATTAAGACAAAATATGCATTTGAGGACACTAAATCTATCAAAATAAAGCTCTAAAAGAATCCAAATCATGGACTCATTAGGCCTTGTGAAAGTTTCATGGTGAGTAGGCACAAATTGATCAGACTTTTGTTGCTCGTTTCAGTGGGAAGAAACTGATAATCGGATCAATGGGCAGCAAGGAGGAGAAGAACTTACATGTTTGTAGACTCATGAAACTAAGACAGGATCAGGTAAATTTACTAACTCGATATCCATCCAATATTCTGACAATAACATAGAGTCTTATTTGCAATCCAATGCAAATGGATAAGTACACATTCGATACAAGGACATGAATTTTTCTCTCCTGCTTGTTTTTTAGAAATTGCATGGTTTAAAAAATCTTCTACTCCATCCAAGTATTTTTTACTAAGTCTATCAAAAGACATCCATCTTTTATTTCTAGAATTGTTCATGACTTTTTAGATATGATTTTATTTTCTGCAAATATTAGAGGAGCTGAAAATACGTAAGTAAAAAAAAAAGAAAATTAATCAAAAATGTATTTCAGGTGAAATATACATCTTATTAGTACATAGGGTGCAATACAGGAGTTGGTCGTCAACATGGTTGGTATCTTTCAATGAAGTCCTAAAGGTAATCAATGCCTTCAGTTGTCAATGAAAAAGCAAGATTTTTAGGCGCCCTATTTATAGTCGATAATGTTTATGAAAGCATGCTATCAAATTTCAAGTATTTATGATTTTGTGTATATTAAGTTTCCATGGTGTTGACATTGCAAGTTTAGGAAACTCTCTAGAAAATCTGTGCAGCAATCCAAGGAAATTTCAAGTCCAACTGCTAGATAGATTTTCAGAGAACAGAGTCGTAAAATAGTAAAGATGAAACCATTTATCATTATAGCTCTTGGAAGGTGAGGCTGAAAAGTTATTACAAGATCTTATCAATAGGTGTCTTGTTCTCGTCAGCAAGAAAAGTGTGGATGAAACAAAATATTAGATAATGTAAGGTTCATGATCTAATATATGACCTGTGCTTGAGAGAAATTCAAAGGGGAAAAGTGTTCATCATGAAAGACATTGTGTTTGAAATATTAGATGCAATAAATCGTCAGTTTCTCAGCAGTCGTAAAATGCAGCCCTTTAAGTGTTGGACTAGTGATGAAATTTATGATTTTACTTATGGTCTTTATAGGGTCCTTCTTACCCCCTGTACATCATCATTTTATAGATGATGATGACAAGAACCATCTTTTGAAACGAACTCGTTATGTTTTCTTTTTGGGTTGTTTTGTTTCATCTTTTATTCTAAAATCAGACCTTATTCATTATAAATTCCTCAAAATCCTAAACTTGAGTCACATAAGGGTTGATATTTTCCCTCTACAGATACTTAGCCTCATATGGTTGAGCTACCTATCATTATGCGTCTAGGAGAATTTTGACATGCCTCCAGAAATTTGCAGGTTGTGGAATCTACAAACATTCATTATTGAAGGGTAAAATCAATCAGTTATATCTTTCCCTGTGCAAATTTGGGAACTAATACAATTAATGCATCTCAAACTAGCCAAATTTATTTTTCCAAATTTCCTAAGTATATTTGTTGACGATGCCTTTTCAAATATACAAACTATTTCTTACTTGTCTCCAAGTTGTTGCACGAAGGAGGCTATTTTGGGGATTCAGAATGTTAAGAAGTTAGGAATCAAAGGATGTTATCGAAATTATGGATTTCTTGACAATCTGTATCAACTTGAAACATTGAGTTTAAAAGGAGCTTGTTCAAGTACAAAAGCTTTACCAGGAACGCTCAAGAAGTTGAAGTTGAAAGAAACTTATAGAAGTTGGTCCTACTTGGACATCATAGTTGAGTTGCCTAACCTTGAGGTGATAAAGCTCATGTATAAAGCTTGTTGTGGCAATGAATGGTATGGGATTTACTCGATTAAAGTTTTGCTAATTCAAGGTAATTATCTCAAGAACTTGAAAGTTACAAATGACAATTTTCCTGTCCTTGAACGACTCGTGATTAGAGGTTGCTCTCATTTGAAAGAGATACCCTAAGTTGATGTCCTTGAACATACTGCAAATTATTTAATAAAACCTAAGTTGCTCGACTCTAAATTAAGAGACATTATGTGGAAAACGTACAAGTTATTCTGAGGGGAGAATATTGATCAAGAAGAGAATCTCAAAAGGAGATGAAAGGAAAATCAGCTAATTTAGAAGTTTCTGTATACATGCTTGAGTTTTAGTCGATGTAACTAATTTCTAAAAGTAGAGGTGCTACAGGTGAAGTTTTAATGTTCTTCAAGTTTAAAAGTCACTTAGGGATTGTGAGGAAGCTAGAAATTTTCTCAAGTCTATCGATCAATAAAAAGTTGTTACCATCACGATAAAAAGAATTGCAACTGATTTAGTGTCCTTGTCAATTTGTAAGTATGTCCAACAATCTGTCAAAGAGACATGTCAAAATAAATTGCGAATTCATCATCCGAACAAATTTTCAAAACAAAGAGACATGGATTAGTAGTAATAGAACTAGTCGTCATTACAAACTCTTGCTCGAGGTTTAGTCGATGTAACTGGACAACAACAAATTGATTGAGTTTTAGTTGCTGCCCAGTTATATATGAAAATAAAAAGCCTGATAACAATTTTACTTGTGAGACACATTAGTTATGGCATTCGAGATTACGAACTCTTAAATGTCAAACATGAAGGCCAGATTAAAAAAACAAAACATGATCAAAGCATCTACAAATTCGATATTTATAACATGTTTATAGTTGAGAGACATTGAAGAAAGCTTTAATTGATAAATAGAGAGATGTGACAGTTCAAAAGAAGTAAACATTGGCTTTGGCATTACAATGGAAGTACTAACTGAACATTTCACATCTACCTAAAATAAGCTTCTTATGGCTGATGTTTCAAGAATTTATAATCTCTGGTTTGAACAGTTCACATCTACAGAATAGTTTGCTTTGTTTGAAAAACTAGCAGCGATTTCAAGTATTTAACATGAACCTAAATAACAGAGAGCTCATGGAGTCAAAACAGGGAGATTATACAATCGCTAAACTTGATAATTGCAAAGAAGAGAACTTAACTCATTGTCAAAACTGCCAGAAATCATGAACACAGAAAAAACATACTTTTACGAATGAAATAACTTGGATCACAATTAACGCTTGAAAACTTATTAATTCTTCACGTTTATTTTCTATTTCCTTCCTAGTTAATGCTTAAATATGCTGAGCAACAAAGATAATAAAACATTATCGAAACAGAGGAGTTTAGAACAACGATCTACATACCTGGAAACTTCTAAAAAGATTGTTGTTGCTGGACTTCGCTATCGTGAGAAAAATATATGTTGTTGGATGTCGTTATTGGGAGAGATATATATTCCTTATGTGCGTGATAATCTGATGAATTAGGTTGGGGAATCCTTATTTGTTGGGATCTTTTAGTAATATTTTCCTTATTTGTGTAGGAGAGCTTTTTAGGTTAGTAAATGTTTACCTCAAAGTTCAGGAAAGCTTTTTTCTCCAGAATTTGGAGAAAGGCGGGAGGGGAAATAATTTTAAGAAATGCAGGAGTTTTATTTATAGAAAAAAAGAGGCTCTTTTGCGGCTATTCTTTAGAATTTCTACTAAAAATGGGCTTATTGCTGGCCATTATACATTAGCTATGATATTTTGCCCGCGTGTATACATTAGTGGCAATTAGCTGATTGTTGCAAAATAATTGTAGCTAAAGTTCATTTTTGTAGTAGTGGTTGAAGACTTGGTAAGTCCTCATAGCATCGAGGATGTGGTCATCTTTCTTTTATGTTTTAGACTTTTGTGTGGGCTATGTCCCGAAGAAGATATTCATGTTTTAGATGGTTTGAGACAAAGTGTTATAGACTTCCGCTTTACTTTTATAAAAGACTTCGATTGTGTGCAAAATATTTTAAAATTTATGCACTTTTCTATTATCTTATGTTATGAAATGCTAAGTGGCTTACATGGAGTCCTTCGGGGTTCTATGTGCCATGTTACATCTAGGGGGTTCCCCTAGGTCGTGACAAACTTGGTAATCAGAGCACAAGGTTTAGAATGATTCTAGGATGTCTCAAACCACATCTAGTAAAGTATTGTTCATAAGTGTGAAGCGCACCACATTTTTGAATGAGAGGCCATTAGATGTTTAGGAAACTTCACTTCTTCATTCTCTACATCGTGTCGCGGATTTTAACTCTATTAGGTCTTTCTCCGAATCTGTGCCCTATGATTTTTCGGATATGACTACTACAAGGGCTAATGCTAGGAGGAATGAGGAAGACAGTGGGGAGAAAGAAGTTCCTCTCAAAGCCCCTTTTAAAGCTCCAATGGATCCTTCGACTATGTCGAATACGGAGATTAGGTCGGCTTTTCAAATGTTGGCTCAAGCCATGATGACATAAGTGAATAGGGAAGTGGTAGATCTGGTGAACCCAATAGTGAGTATGGTTTCTTCAAGAGTGAGGGATTTTATGACTATGAACCCTCTGAAGTTTTATGTCTCCAAGGTGGAAGAGGATCCTAAAGGGTTTATAGATAAAGTTTTTAAGGTACTTGTTATCATGGGGATGACTTCGGTAGAAAAAGTGGAGCTAGCCCCTTACCAATTGAAAGATGTTTCTCAAGTATAGTATGAACAATAGAAAGATGGGAGGTTGGTAGGAGCGGGTCCAATAGAGTGGAAAGTGTTCAAACTAGCATTTCTTGATAGGTTCTTTCCCCGAGAGTTGAGGGAAGCTAAGGTGGAGGAGTTCATTAACCTTAGGCAAGGTAGCGTGAGTTTTAAGGAGTATGCCTTAAAATTTACCCAACTATCCAAGTATTCTCCATCTATGGTGGCAAATTCGAGGGATATGATGAGTAAGTTTTTTGTGGGCATTTCCGACATAGTAGGAAAATAATGTCGTACGACAATGCTCCTTCATGATATGGATATCTCACACCTTATGGTGTACGCCAAACAAATTGAGGAGTCAAAACTCAAGAAAAAAATAGGGAGGTGAAAAGAGCTACAACCGGTGATAGGAACGCCTCTAATGCTAGGTATGATGGACAAGGTAGACATAAGTTTAAACAAAGGTATTCTGGTCAAGATTCTCCCAATACCCCTAGATTTAACCAAGAGAAAGGTTGTGGGTCTCCATTACGTAAGCCTACTTGCACTAAGTGTAGAAGGAATCACCATGGTAGGTGCCTAGCCAGCATGGATAGTTGTTGTGATTGTGGAAAAAGTAGGCATAAAATGAGAGATTTCCCGGTGCTTAAGGCTAAGGGAAGAGAGGATAAGCAATTTGTCACTAGTGGTTCAGATGGGAATGCTCTAAAGAAGAATGAGTTCTATGCTCTCCAAGCTAGAGGTAAACTAGAGTGTCCTCCGAATGTTGATACCGGTATGTGTCTTATGCTTTACTAGATTCTGATACTTTTTGGTCTTTTTTGACTTTATATGTTTGACTTTGATGTTGTCATAAGTATGAGTGGGCTAAATTATTGTTATGTATTGTTGATATTAGAACCCTACTTGGACATTTTGAGCTTTGGGTATATTAGTGAAGACTTGAGGAATAGGGTGTTTAAGTAATGCCTAGATGTGTTGGGTGAGTAGACTTGTCTAAAGAAGAGTAATGTAATTCACCTTGGTTTATAATCCTCTTGTGTGAAGGATATGAAAGTTTAGTGATAACTTGATCTGACCTTAGAATTGAAAGTAATGGTGCTTAGAAAGTCCACCTAGGGTTACTCCCAAAGGTGAGATGGTGTGCTTAGATAGCAAGGTTGTTGAGCATTCTTGATGTTCATGATTTAGGTTGGCTTGAAATCCTCACCCTAGAGAGGTGTAGTGAGTTTGGAAAGTTTAGTCCCCGTCTTGTAGACCCCTATAAGATCTTGAGATGATGAGTTCCTCTTAGTTGTATTATGTTTTGGAGTCATGTGTGTTTTAGATGTTTCCATGATTTCATTATGTGGTGCATGTTAATGAAAACTTGTGTTTAGAAAGAAAATGAGTTTGCAAGATAGATTTCATCATGTTGTAGTGCATTGAGTAGAGTTGCCTATAGAACTTCATGAGACGAATAGATGAGCATTCCTTAGTTCGAATTTGAGAGATTCCTCCTTGAATAAATGCTTTTTGAGATTAAATTGCATATGAGCTCCATGAATGTATGTAAGCATGTTTTAGTTCGGAGATGGTAGTTCCTCCTTGAACATGAGTAGATGTTGAATTCCATGCATTTTTTGGGTTGTTAGATGTAGTTCCTACTTCCTTGTGTTGCATTGAGTGTGTTTTGCCTGGAGATGAAGTTCCTCCTTTGTTTATGTGCATTTAGATGAGTTGCATGCATGATGGGTTGCTAGTCTATAGTTGTGACCTTAAGAAATGCCTAGAACGTCATTCGAGGACGATATTCCCAAGGGGGAGATGTTGTAACACCCTGGAAACTAGTAGGCTAAACTAGAGCTTGACCTGAGGGTTAGAGTCGTGAATAACTCCCCGTACTTAAAATGACGGGTTTCAGGTTAGAATGTCAAGGTGCAACTCCCTAAGGACCAACCAAGGGTCCTTGAGGAGGACCCTAGCAAGCTGCCCAAAACAGTCCACCCACAAAGGGACCCATGCCCCGTGGGTGAGGGGTCGTGGGTTAGAGTCCCAAAAATTTGAAGTTTCAGACCACCATCCACAATTGACCAGCACAACCCATGGGTCCACTAACGGCCCGTGGGCGTGGTCTTGTGGGTGAGGCAGTGAGTTGACTTAGACGATTAAGTGAGGGGCTTTATGGAACTTTTCGGAATTGATTAGTTATTAAGTGACGTCATTTTATCCTAGTTTATATCAATTATATAAAGACTTTAGATCCTTAATTTAGTCATTCCAAATAATTATTTAAAAACCCATAAAAAAGAACCCAATTCCCTCTAAAAATCCTCTCTCTAGAAAGAAGAAGAAGAGAATCAAGCTAGGTCAAATTCCTCCAATCTTCCATGTTTTGTGAGGGATTTGTATCCAAGGTATGTTAGCTTATTCATCCATGGATTCTTCCATCCATAGAGTCCTCTAGTAATTCCACAATTGTGAAGATGAAATCCCAATTCAAGTTAGGGTTCCTTCCAATATTGTGGGTTAAGTTGAATATGGATCCAATTGAGTGGATATTGATTGTTTATGACTGAATTGATAGTGAATCGTGTTATTATGATGAAATTACATGCTTTCCATTTCTAACCCTAGTTTAATTGATGAGGTAATATGGGTTTATGACTTGAAAGGTGAAATTGAGGATTTAGAGATAATCTTCTAGGGTTGATGACATCTGTAGTAATTTCTTGAGAGTAAAAGCTTGTAGACATGAATGAATTAGATTAAAATATATATATGATGGAGCATTACTAGTAATGCTTGAGATTTAACCTTCAAAATGATATATGATTATAATCACTTAAGAAAGAAGTATGCGATTAGAATGCCTTGTAATCTAGGTTCATAGGATGATTTTAAGAAGTAAAGCTATTGAGAGTAAGGCTTATAGTTATGAATGTTGAATTCTAAGGATTTGAAGGTAAAGCTGATATGATGAATTATGTATGTTAAGGCCCTAAGACGGAAGTTGACATGATGATGGTAAACTATTAGGTAGAATTGTTGTGGAAGGACTTTACCCACCGCATCTACCTTATGAATGTTTGAATTCATAAAGTGATAGAATCACTTGAAACATGGGTTGGTTGTCAAGGACATCCCTCCATGAGTCATGAGTTAAGTAAGGCTTAATAACTAGTCTAAGGGATGTATGCTTGGCCCCGAATGGATATTGACAATGAGATGGAGGCTCACACCTAGTTGAGTCTGGGCTTCCAAAATAAAGGAGGCTCACACCTAGTTGAGTCTGGGCTTCCAAAATAAAGGAGGCTCACACCTAGTTGAGTCTTGGATTCCAAAGTAAGGGAGAAATCTCACATAGTAGGATCCGGGTTTCTCAAAGTAGGTCTCATGGGATGGAAGCCATCACCTAGTGAATTCCTGGTTTCTAGTACCAATCTATGTATCTACTAAACTAAGACATACTTAAAGAAGCATCTCCTAGTACTCAAAAGAATTAATGGACTAAGACATACTTTATGAAGTATCTCATAGTGTTCAAGATAATAATGAACTAAGACATGCTTAAAGAAGTATCTCATAGTGTTCAAAAGTAAAGAAGAGGAACTAAGATGTGCTTAAAGAGGTGTCTCCTAGTGTTCCAATGTTTTAATGGATGGACTAGTCCCTAACCAAGAAGTATGATTTTGATGACCTAAAGTGGTACTCAGTATGGCTAGGATTATGGGGTCTTATCCATGCATTGCACTAGTATGAATTGAGGTTATTTAGGAACTGTTTCTCTTGTATGATGTATGTTGACATGGGATTGTTGCTATAGTTGCCTTCTTTAATATGTTTGACTAAAGGTGAATGTTCCCTTGTCTATGAGACATAAGCTAAGGATGAGATCAAAGATGGTAAGTATGTATGATGGCCTAAGGTGGCAAATAGTATGGGTGAGACTATGCCGTCATATCCATGCGTTGAACAAGTATGACTTGAAGCTACTTATGAAGTGTTCTTCTTATGATGTGAAGGATTAAGGGTTGACTAACGCTTATGCTATGCCTATGTTGGAGATTATGCTTATGACTATGTTGTTGTCTCTTATGCTTATAGTTTATGTTGTATAAAGTATCTCATGTGATTATGGCATATATCTTATTTTATGAAGCAAGGAGTTGAAGACTTGGTGAGTCCTCATAGCATCAAGGATGTGATCATCTTTGTTTTATGTCTTTCTTTTATATTTTAGACTTTTGTATGGCCTACATCCCAAAGAAGATATTCATGTTTTAGATGGTTTGAGACAAAGTGTTATAGACTTCTAGTTTGCTTTTATAAAACACTTCAATTGTATGGAAAATGTTCTAAAATTTCTACAATTTTCTACTATCTTATGTTATGATATGCTAAGTGGATTACATGGAGACCTTCGGGGTTCTATGTGTCATGTTACATCTAGGAGGTACCCCTGGGTCGTGACAAATAATCTCTCTAAGATAATAATTTCCTTTGGTCTCGACTTGGACCAATGAAAAAAATCACTTATTTCGATAAGATAATAAGATAACATATTTTCAGAAGACCCCTATATAAATATATAGTCCCATTAATATTGTAAATTAATAATTCTTTGAAAGAAAAAATACATCTAGGAAAATTTAGTAAAATATGATTCTATTATGCTCGATTTTTTGTTAAAATCTAAATCTAGTTGAAACTCATCTCTAACTTATCTTATTGCATCCAAAAGTTTCGGTGTTGTCTCTTCTAATTGCACTAGAAAATTGTGAAGAGTTTTAGATGCAAGTGTTTCCTTACGTCTAACTTGTTTCAAAGGTATTGTATCATCTTCAACTTTATCATCAACATTGTTTTTCAGTGATATCCACAATTTGTTCTAAGCTTGAAACTTCAGAAAATGTATCATTTCCACCCATCCAATAGGTTATTAACGTCCATTTTATTATGGTAATAGAGATCATTAATCATGACCTCAAATTCATGAATGATGTTTTCACAAGTGGGTTCTTTCAAATTTTTTGAGATTCCATCACAGAACAGTTTTTTCGTTGTCGAACACTCTTAAAATTAATAGATATTGATTTATCGATTAAATAATACCTCTCTAAAAGTAATATTATTTCATGATCCCACCTATATTAATTTAGAGAGGTTTACTTTAGTATAATATTAATGAGGAAAGAGGAAATGTAAGTGTCGCTATTTTCTAAAATTTTGAAAAGCACAATTATTATTATTTTTTAAAAAACGAAAAGTAAAAAAGGAAAAAGAGGAATCTTAGGGCCTGTTTGGCCATGTGATATGGTATCATGATATGTAATCATGATATGGTATCATGATATGGAATCATGAGATGAAATTAAAGTTTTGTTTAGACATGCGATATGGAATTTTTGTGTTGTATATTTTCTCATAAACATAAAAATATCATAAGTTGTAACACTATTAAAATAGCCCCAATTGTGTATTCAATCTTATCAAATAAACAAAAAATTATAAAATTGCATAATAAATTATTACAAAGTTATTTGTTCTCCACCTAAGTAATTGTTTCATCTTACTTTAACTTAATAAAAAAAATGAACATATATTATAGTAGTCTTTAATATAATCCTCCCACATAGTACGGACAATTTCCTCATGCTGAAATTGCATTTCTCAAACATGAGATCGATAAGACGAACCAACATTGTTACTTTGAGCCATTTGTTGGTCAATATCATCCTCAACTATATTTTCATGCTCAAAGACTTTACTATGGAAATTATAACGTTGGTTCAACAAGTGCATTCTCAAGTACTTTACTATCATGTGCAGTACCTTCCCAACCAGCAGCAGCAAAGGTAAATTGCATATCAAAATCACAAGCACATAAGATATTTTGTGATGTTCTTCCTTTGCGATTACGATATGCTTGTTGCACCACTTTAGGAACCTCCCTTCTATATATGTTTCATCAATCGCACCAACACAATCCTACCAAATTAAAAAAAAAATACACCAATATTAGTTTGGTGAACATAAAATAAATTGGAAGCATTATAGAATGCACTTCATAAAAATAATGTTTGTCAGAGTAATAAAAATAGTGCTTCCAAGACAATGCAAAGTCATAAAATAAATATTATCTCTTTAAACAAAGTTGATAGGAAATATGTAACTACATACTAATAACTTATACATAAAATATAAATGTGCACTTATGAAGGCCATAAAAGAAATTTATTACTCAACAATCAGTTGGTGTGAGTTAAAGTGACTATATGTCGGTGAGAATAATAAATTTTATGTTGGTGAGAATAATAAATTTTAAAAAGTAATGATGCGATTATAAATTTTATCTACATATGAAATAAATGGATAGTAGATATAAATGTGGGATTGTTTTAACAAAATATAAACTCGTGGATTAATTTTTATATTAAAATATCTCAAATCATGATATGGAATTCTCATATAATTTCATCTCATGAGATGGAATCACATCTCATGAGATGGAATCAGCGTAAAATCGCATGTCCAAACGCTAATTCTATCTCACGATACCATATCGTGATATGGTATCGCATGGCCGTTCCCTACTTAGAAAGGTCTAAATAGTGTAGTAATAATGAGGAAAGAGAAAATTTAAGTATACCTATTTTTTATTATTATTTAAAAAAACAAATTAAGTAAAAATCATATATATATATATATATATATATATATATATATATATATATATATATATATATATATATATATATATATATATATATATATATATATATATATATATATATATATATATATATAGGGAGAGAGAGAGAGAGAGAGAGAGAGAGAGAGAGAGAGAGAGAGAGAGGAGAAACATAGATAAGGTGATGTGGCACATCTCTATGGCCTTAATTCGTATTTATCTTGTTTTCTCTCTTTTTTTTTCTGCTTTTTTCCTTCATTTCTTTTTATGAAATAATTTGTTTAGTAATTAAAAAATTCAATCATATTTACTATTCTAATTATATCTGATAAGTTGCCACAAAAACCTCTATCTATTTGCATTCTCTACTTAAATAACATGTCTCTTCAAATTCTTTCTAACTATTCTTATGGCTTACATAATCTATAAATAACAATTATCTATGGAAATGTTGAATGTTCATTTTCATTTTCTCATTCTTTCTTTTTATTAGTATAGTTTTTTCCTCTTTTTTAAATTTTGTATTCTTCATCTTTTTCATCAATCATGTACTTAATAATGTCACAATATTGTCTTCATTTTGATAAAGATCAAAGATATATTTATTAAAAATTCATCACAGAGATCATAGATATACTCTTCAAGATTCATCACATTCACATTAGTTTGGCATAAGTTCATCTAAATGAAGAAGGAAGCTTAATGACCTTTAAAGATTTCATCAAGAGATGGTCATATTAGTACAAAATTTTGAATATTTTCCAAATATTTTAAATATTCATTCATGTATTGTTTTGATTTCAATTAATATTATTCTATTTTTTTATTTAATTTTAATTAGATATATTATTTCCTTTTATTCAGAAAAAGGGACATTATGTAACTCTACTAACCACCACCACCACCATCATCATCAGATTTACAGGATCAAGGACCTGGCGGTAATCCGCCTAGTCATAGATCAAGCATTTCAAGCATCCTTAAGCTAACGGTAGTCCGCCTGCGAAAGAATTGAAATATACAAGAATTTTGGCATAGTATTTCAGACTGCATGGTAATCATTTTACCCGAGCAAAGAGTCTGTCAAAATCTAATACATACAACTTATTGAGCCCATGTGCCTAACAGTTCTAACCGGGTATAAGGTGCCCTACTTATCAAAATTCCTTTTCGGGCTAAAACCACGGCTGACCAGGCGGAGTCACTAAGACAAAGCCAATAAGAGTAGTGCTAGATTCGACTGTACCTCAATCTCGGAACCAAGTCAAAAGCCATACTAAAATTCCTTAATATTTAAATAAAGCTTTGATCCGTTCATGGTCTATATGGGAGAAAAGTTAGTTATTCGACATAGATAATCTTTAGCCGGACATTGTCCTGGCTAGGAGAAACAAACTAAAATTAAAGACTAAAACTAAAGATAAATACCTTATAGAGGACGTTTGCCTTCAAGATCCAAGACTCGAAAGAACTGACAATTTATTTATTAGTATGATCGGAACACTGCTTTGGAGATATTACAAAGAGATTTACAAAACTCAAAACAAAAGAGAGAGCTTAATTTTTTTGATGCCTTCTCTCAAAAAAAGCTAAGACTTGTATAGAAAAATAAAAAGACACAAGGAATCTATGTATAGTACAAAACGGCCCTTATTTGGGTCCCTGAACAGTGTATCTATTGTTTCAACAATACATTTACTGTTGAGTGGGTCTCTCTTCACATGTCTTCAGATGTCTATGTTTCCTTCACGTTTTTGCCTTTTTCTAAGGCTTTCATTTGCTGCAAAAAAATCTTCTGCATCATGTAATTCGGTGGCGGACAACATATGTTCTGACTCCGCCCATTGTGATTCGTCCACACCGTTGCTAGTTTCACTTCGCATTGAGGTGTTTGATTTATCTATCTGAGTTATTATTTGAAGTAAATTTTTTCTTACTTCTTCCAGATAGTCTTGAATCATTTTTTCTTTATCACCTTCTTGGAAAGAAATTCGCCTAGCAATATGTCGGACAAAATCATCTTCAATAATTTTCTTGGGATGGACTATTTTATAATCTTCAATCCTTTCTTTAATGGAGTCTATAAGCTCTTGGCCAACTAATTATTTGGTCTTAGGATCCATTTTTAAAAGTTTATCGCAGAAATTATTATAATAAGTTTTGTATAAGCAAGGAATATTTTCTTCGCTGAATCCTACCTCAGGAGTCCATTTATGTATCCATGGTATCGAAAATTCGATGAAAAAATAGATTTGATCTATTCTTTCTATCCAGCATACATGAACTTCGTGATATAATCTATTAAAATCTAGAGAAACCTTAGTCCATTCTTTATATAAGTTTAAAAATGGTTCTGGTAAAATCTGAGTAGTAGGACCGTGGTATGACCACCAGTTAATAAACTAATTAAGAATTGTATCAGCGAATATCTTCGCACATACATTTACAAACCAAGTGTGTTTGTGTTTGTCGTTATTGTAATATAGCACTACATCGAATGCTTGGATATAATCCCAATATGTAAAATTCATCCTGACATTATTGAGACTTATCTGTCTCTCTTTCATGGTTGACATGCCCCAATCTTCAACCGATATAATTTGTTTTGTAATAAATTTAGAAAAGTTATAACATTTCTCTTATGGGTTATGACCCATTCCTGAAAAGTGTTGAAATTCTGCACTTCCTGTATTTATCAAAATCTCTTCATAATAAGATAGAGTCATATATGACTCGCCTAGATAATATAATCCATTTATAAGATATCGTTGGAAAATCTTCCAAGGTTCATCCTTCCTTCGTAAATTAGAGTTTTCTAATAGAAATATCATCTCTTTTTTTGGTAACTTTTCATAGGATTTGATATCATCAGAATCCTCTTTAATAATTGAAACAAAAGTATCTTTTTGCTTCTTTCCTTCTAGATAGGCCTGCATGTGAGCATATAATGGACTATTTTTTGGAATATCTTCCAAATTAACCAATTGCTGCTGCGAACTGGATGAAGACTCTTCTTGAGAAGAAGTTCTTTTATTAATTAAAGTTCTTTTTCCTGTTTGTATAACCAGGGAACTTGATTTGGATCTGTATGATGATCCTTGCGATGTTCTAGTTCCATATGATGGATTGTCATAGTTGCCTTTGCTTGGGGCTATTTTTCCCCTTCCTCTTCCTTTAATATGAATCCAGGATGGATCCATCCTACAAACATAGCATCTTTTTGTTATCATTCAGAAAAATAATTTGTTAAGTAATTATCAATTGAATAATATTCTATCTGAATATGAGGAAAATCTTCTATCAATATTTTATCTACCGCTTTATCAATAATAAGATTTTTCATATCTCTAGGCAAAATTGTAAGAACCCTCAAAATAGAAACAAGAGTTTGATCATCAAGAAAGGCTTGAAAAAACATAATTATTGAATGTATACCCTGTATAAGAAATAAGGTAAAGAGTTATCAACTCCCTTTTTATATTGAATATCAAAATCAAAAGGGGCTAATTGCGCTTGCCACTTGGCGAATATCAATTTCGAGGCATCGTGTTTAAAGTCTTTGTCAAACATGAATTTGACTAATTGAGCATCAGTTGTTATCAAAAACTTTTGATTGTACAAATCGTCTTGTAATTTGAGAACACATTAAACGATAGTTAACATTTCATGTGCTACCGTCACATATTTCTTCTGGGCTATTCCATTTCCCATAATGAAATCTAATCAAATATTATCTCTTATCATGAGGATTAATTTGTTTAAGAATTCCTCCATAACCAATATTAGACGCATCTGTCTCAATAATCTTTTGCCAAGCAGGGTTGGCAAGTGCTAAGCAGGGCAGTGACTTCACTCGCCGCTTAATATCTTTCCCTAGATTGGTAAGAGTCTCATTCCAAAGAGACTTATTATCTTTCTTCAGCCTGTCATATAACGAAGCTAAATCTTGAGAAAGATATTTATAGAATGGAGAAATATAATTCAAACTTCTCATAAATCTCTGTAGTTGAGTCCTATCTGTAATAACATCAGGAAATTTGTCAGCAAAATCAATGGCCCTTTGAATGGAAGTAATCTTCCCTTGATGAATTTGATATCCTAAAATTCAAACATCCATTTGGAATAAACTCATTTTTGGTTTAGAAATAACTAAGTCATTTTGTATTACAACCTTTTTGAAAATATCAAGATGTTTGACATGTATTTCAAAAGTTTTCAAAAATACTAAAATGTCATCAATATAGACAATAATAAAATCCATATAAGGGTTGAAGATATCATTCATGATTTTCTGAAATTCAAAAGGGGGGTTTTTCAAACCAAAAGGCATGACATTCCATTCATATTGTCCAAATGGGACATTAAAAGTTGTTCTACAAGAATGTTCTTTAAAAATCTGAATTTGCCAATATCCTGATTTTAAATCAAATTTTGAAAATATATTGGCATCATATAATATTGATAATAAATCCCTTTTATTAGGAATAGGATACCTGATCCACTTTAAGTGTTTATTCAAAGGTTTGTAGTTAATCACCAATCTTGGAACACCTCGTTCCCTTTCAGCCGCGTTATTAACATAGAAGGCTATACAAGACCAAGGAGACTTGGAAGGTTTTATCAAACCCTTTTGTAATAGATTATCAATCTCAGTTTTGCAGAAATCTACTAATTCAGCATTCATCTGACAAGGCCGAGACTTAGTAGGGATATCATCCTCTACAAATCCTTCGTCATAGGGAAGAGTCACAATATGATTTTTGCAATCCCAAAAAGTGCTAGGATGATCTGCACAAATATCGACAGCAATCTGTTCAGAAATCAATTTGATTTTTTCCTTACCTTAGCAGATTTCATCGATTCTAAGATATTCATGCTGAATAATTCCAATTGTAATGAGTCCATATGACTCTGCTTCATTTTATTCAATGCATTAATATCTCTAGTTATCGGATCTGTAACAAAAGAATAAGTTATCTCATTATCCTTGTATTTCCCTGAGAATCCTTTTGCGTCGATCCCTGTGAAAGGATAAATTGCATTTATAAAAGGAGTTCCAAGTATATTTGCAGGGTTTAACTGATTCTTAACCAAAAGGAAGAAGTGAGGAATGCAGACTTTATTCTGACAAATCTTCAAATTAAGCAACTTATACTCTATATCCAGAGCATGGCAAGAGGTAGATTTCACCAAATGCATAGTTTTTTAAAAGTATTTAGTCGGTACTAAACTTTCCTGAATACAGCTAACATCTGCACCGCTATCAATCATTGTAATATTAGTAATTGAAAAACTATTATCAATCAAAATAGCACATTTAATATACCATTTATGAGCTATAACAATCTGCATCATTCCCAAAAACATATCTTGTTTAAGATCTGAATTATCGAGTTGGAAAGATTCATCTTCAACTTGTTTTCCTTTATTTTTTGAAAACCGAACTTCGTCAATATTATTAATCTCAATCTGAGTAATATAGTGATCACAAATCAATTGTTTTTGCTTAAGAGATTTAATCTCCCTTTTCAAATTTTCAACCTCAATTTTTAAATTGTCAAAAGAAGAATCTTTTTCAAGAAAAGTATTTTTCTTTAGGATACGATCATCAATTTCTTTTAAAGAATAAGGTGTTTCATATTCAGAATCATTTAAATCATTCTTTTTCTTTCCAAGAAATTTTGAAGAATTGGCTTCATTTGAAACAGCTAAATTAATAATTTTTTCATGAAACCTACCATCAGTAACTTCCTTTAAAAGTTCAATCACATTATCAGATGTGATAGTATTCAGATTAAAATCTTGAAATTGTGATTGAAGTTTATAAATTTCGTCATCTTTGCAATTGCAATCATGATCCTAACAAGTATCACAAGCATTAGTACGATTATTATCATAATCAAAGAACTCAAATAATTCTACGTTAGAATCCAAACTTGTTTAATAATCATCTTCAGATCCTGAAGTGTATAATAAATGTATACCTTTTCGTATGCATCGTTTTCAAGTTCTAAAGTTATCAATTTGTTTAACTTGCAATTTGGAGCAATATGCCCAAGTTTACCACACTTGTCGCATTTTATCTTTGAAAGATCTCTTCCAGATCAGTCTTTAGCAAATCTATTAGATTTACGATAGTTTTTTCTAGCTTCTCTATCTTTTTGAGATCTATACCTTCGCTTAGATCTTTTCTTTCTGTGCGAATATGCATCTTTTGAAGATCTGTAATATTTATCTTCCTTAGCAGTGGGATTGGGTAAACTAAATTGTTCACAAAAATCTCCCAATTGAGATCGTTCTTTTAGATTATCAATCTTATGTTCTAGCCATTTTAAGTTCATTGCACAAGTTCAAACCTTCTTGTGTGCAAGTGCCTATAATTTTTCCATAGCTAAAATGACCATAAGGTATTTCAACCTGATTCCTTCTTAGAGTTTTCCTAACTCTTTCAGCGAAAAGAGGGGGAAGTCTGTCTATGAATTTAGCTTTCCAATATTCAAGCTTATTTTCAGGCAATTCCATAACCCTACTAAGATAAATATCTTTATACCATCTGAAGTTTGCTAAAGTCCTACATCGAAGACCATTGAGAAGAGTTCTAATCATCTCATGCTAATTGGAAAATTTACCATTAAAATGTTCTAGAATGGTAAGAACTAAGGTATAAACAGCATCGTCTCTGTTTTTTACCAAAGCCATTCCTAGGTTATCAAATCCTTCATTTGTGGCTATAGCATTAATGACCAAAGCTTTTTCTTCGGTGCTGAGATAATTATCCCACCATCCTCGAAGCTGTCCAGTAAAACCTGCGATAATCATTTTGTAGATTGTTCTATCCGTATATTTAATAATTTTACAGATAGTTGCATACATCAGCATACGATGTACCAAAATAGTTAATTGCCTATCTATCAATCCATCGAGATTTCATTCATAAATTTTGAAACCGTTGTAAGACGTATTAGTCTGATCCTAGTCACGTTCTTCAATCAAAACATCTTGCGGAGTTGGACGATGATAATAGTATGTATTCATACTAGGCTTGGTAGCATATATGCTATTTTTCTTGGGATAACCCCTGAGTTTGTTAAACTCTAAAGAGACTTGATTTTTAAAATCAACAGTAGTTTCCATTTTATCTCCAAAATCTTGCGATAAGTCCATAGGCCCATCTTTATAAGTTCGTTCAATAACATTAATATATGACGGTAAATAAGTGGTTATAAACCAAGGGACAAAATACATAATTTGATTATGCAAAGAACAGGTTTATAAAACTCTTGAGAAATGCAATTTAAATCCTCTTTGCTATAAGCATCAAAGAACCAAGTTTTAAACCGATTCCAGTTTTCATCAAAAATTCCTTTTGAATATGTTTTCTTGTCAGTTAACCTGGACTAAAATCAATTTGGAGTGAAAACATTAAGAATCATTTAAATCGAACTCCATTTCAGAAGCTGAAGGAATATCCTTATCAGAAACATCATCCTTTACTTGAACAATATTAGTTCGCGGCTCAATATTTACCTTTTCTACCACTGAGTTTCCATCGGAACCAATAGTATGTAATGAGGCTGCACGATCTCTAACTGGACCATAAATTGGATCGATAGGGAAAATATGATGGATTGCAGGCAAGAGTTTACGACTTGATAAAGAATGTCTATTCATACTGTGATTCACAAAAGACATTATTTTTCTATCACTAAAAGACTGCCTATGAGGCACATAGCTATTATTTGCAAATTGTATACTAATCCTTCCATCAGGATTTTGAGATATATGCGAAAAGTCAGAATTAGTAATAGCATCAGTTAACTAATTTGGGGATATAATCGAATTTAAAGTCTATGAAGTAGGGAAATCTATCTTTCCCACTTAATAGGTCTTCTAGTAGTGACCTTGGACCTTGCAAAATTGATTTCCACCAAAATAGTTTAATTAGAAATATCATATAATCTACATCTAGGATTAAGAGTAGACAACAATTCGGTATGATAAACAAATAAGTTCCGAACCAGGCGCATAGTTATAACCATGAGTTTTAACATTTAATGTTAAAGCATCGAGAATATTTGTATTAGTAAGAGATAACTGCAAATTAGGTTGCGTATTAAAATAAATCGAACCATAGGCCACTGTAGATTCTATCGAACCCATAAGAGACTGTCGAAAATTTAAGTTTCTAGCATCACGAAGAGCAGCTAAAAAAGTCTCAGGCAACCCTTTAAGAGTCAAAGATTTAAAAGCAATCTGAACCATACCAATATGCAAATAATTATACTGATTTTTATAAAAAATCACATCTCGTTCGTTTAGCAAACGAATAGTCTGTTCAAAAGAATTCAAAGCAAGAGACTGCTCAGTAGTTTTAATCAATTGTTTAGAAGAAAGTTTATCAAATCAACCATAGTCATAAATAGTTTTAATAGGGACTTTAGGAATCGTCCACCTGTTTAACAAGTCAAGGTTATGAGGTATGTCTACCTCTTCTAGTCTAGTACTTTTAGTACTTGTATCTCCTAGATCCATGGATGAAAGATTAAAATCTATGTCGAATACTTTACCTCTATCTCTTATATATTCCATGAAAAGTTTTTGGCTTTGATACCAGATTTACAAGATCAAGGACCTGGCGGTAGTCCACCCAGTCATAGATCTAGAAAGTCAAGCATCCATAAGCTAGCAGTAGTCCACCTACGAAAGAATCGAAATATATAAGAATTTTGGCATAGTTTTTCAGACTGCATGGTAAACCTTTTACCCGAGCAAAGGGTCTGTCAGAATCTAATACATATGGTAAACCTTTTACCCGAGCAAAGGGTCTATCAGAATCTAATACATAGTGCTTATTGAGCCCATATGTCTGGCAGTTCTAACCGAGTATGAGGTGCCCTACTTATCAAACTCCTTTTTGGGCTAAAAGCCACTGCTTTCCAGACGGAGTCACTAAAATAAAGCCAATAAGATTAGTACTAGATTTGATTGTACCTCAATCTCGGAACCAAGTTGAAAAGTCATACTAAAATTACTTTATATTTAAATAAATCTTAGATCCATTCATGGTCTATATAGGAGAGAAGTTAGTTATTCCACATAGATAATCTTTAGCCGGACATAATCCTGGCTAGGAGAGAGACATACTAAAATGAAACACTAAAAAAAAATAATACCTTATAAAGGGCGTTGTCTTCAAGATCCAAGAGCTCTGAAGAACTGACCGATTTATTTATATGATATGAATATCGGAATAGTACTCGAAGAGAGACTTTACAAAAGATTTACAAAACAAGAAAAGAGAGAGCAATCCTAAAAAATTTCTGATGCCCTTTCTCCAAATAAGCTAAGACTTATATAGACAAAATTAAAAGACAAAAGGAATCAATGTACAGTGCAAAAGGACCCTCATCTGGGTCCCTAAACCGTGTATCTACTGTTTAGTGGGGTTTCAACAGTAAATTTACTGTTGAGTGAGCCTGTCTTCACATGGTCTTCACTTGAATATGTTTCCTTTGTCGTATTCTTGCGTTAATCTAAGGCTTTCATCTGTTGTAGGAAATCTTCCACTTTTTGTAATTCAGTGGCCGACAGCATATGTTTTGATTCGGCACATTGTGAATCTTCCACATCATTGCTAGTTTCACTCCGCATTGAAGTGTCAGATTTATAAATCTGAGTTATAGTTTGAAGTAAATTTTTTCTTACTTCCTCAAGATAATCCTGAATCATTTGCTCTTTATCTCCTTCTTGAAAGGAGATTCTTCTAGCAATATGTCTTACTGAGTTATCCTCCATAATTTTTTCTGGCCTAATTGTTTTATAATCAACAATTTTTTCTTTAATGGAATCTATAAGTTCTTGACCAACTAATTGTTTAGTCTTAGGATCTTGTTTCAAGAGCTTATCCTAGAAGTTATTATAATAAGCTCTGTAAAGACAAGAAATATTTTCCTCGTTGAACCCTACTTCTGATGTCCATTTGTGTATCCACGGTATAGAAAATTCTATGAACAAATAGATTTGATCTATCCTTTCAATCCAGCACACATGACCTTCTCGATATAATCTATTAAGATATAGAGATACCTTAGTCCATTCTTTATAAATATTTAAGAATGGTTTTGGAAGAATCTGAATGGTCGGACCGGGGTATGACTACCAATTAATGAACCAATTTGTTATTGTATCTGCAAAAATATTTGCACACACCTTTACGAACCAAGTATGTTTGTATTTGTCGTTGTTATAATACAACACCACATCAAAAGCTCGGATATAATCTCAATAAGTAAAATTCATCCTGGCATTATTGAGAGTTATCTGTCTCTCTTTCATAGCTGACATGCCCCAATCTTCAAAAGATATAATCTGTTTCATAATAAATTTAGAAAAGTTATAACTCTTCCCCTGTGGGTTATGATCCATGCCTGAAAAGTGCTGAAACTCCGCACTTCCTGTATTCATCAAAATTACTTCATAATAGGATTGAGTCTTATCTGACTCTCTTGGATAATATAATATATTTACAAGATATCTTTGGAATATCTTTCAAGGTTCATCCTTCCGTTGTAAATCAGAATTTTCCAATAGAAATATCATTTCTTTTTTCGATAACTTTTCGTAGGATTTGATATCATCAGAATCCTCTTTAATAATTGAAACAAAAGTATCTTTATGCTTCTTACCTTCCAGATAGGCCTGCATATGAGCATATAATGGACTATCTTTCGGAATATCTTCCAAATTAACCAATTGTTGTGAACTGGATGAAGATTCTTCTTGAGAAGTTCTTTTATTAATTAAAGTTCTTTTTTCCATTTGTATAATCGGGGAATTTAATTTGGATCTATATGACGGTCCTTAAGATGGTCTAGCTCCATATGATGGATTACCGGCTCCATATGATGGATTACCATAGTTGCCTCTGCTTGGGGCTGTTCTTTCCCTTCCTCTTCCTTTAATGTGAAACCAAGGTGGATCCATTCTGCAAACATAGCAAATTTTCGTTATCATTCAGAAAAATAGTCTGTCAGATAATTATCATCTGAATAATATTCTATCTGAATATGAGCAAAAGCTTCACTTAAGATTTTATCAACAATCTTTGTAATAATAAGATTTTTCATATCTCTAGATAAGGGGGTAAGAACTCTTAGTATTTCAACTAGAGTTTTATTATCAATAAAAGTTTGGAAAAACATGATTCACTAAATATATTCCCTAGATAGAAAATCAGGTAAAGAGTTATCAACTCCATTTTTATACTGCATCTCGAAATCAAAAGGGGCTAATAGCGCTTGCCACCTAGTGAATATTAATTTCGAAGCATCGTGCTTGAAATCTTTGTCAAACATAAATTTTACCGATTGAGCGTTAGTTTTTATCAAAACCTTCGGGTTGTATTCTGAAATTTGAGAACGCATTTAACGATGGTTAACATTTCATGTGCTACTGTCACATACTTCTTCTGAGCTTCATTCAATTTTTCCGAATGAAACCTAATCAAATATTCTCTCTCTTGTCATGAGGATTAATCTGTTTGAGAATTCTTCCATATCCAATATTGAATGCATCTGTCTCAATAATCTTTTGCCAAGTAGGGTTGGCTAGAGATAAGCATGACAGAGATTGTACTCTCCGCTTAATTTCCTTTACCAAGTTGGTAGGACTTTCATTCCGAGGAGACTTATGATCCTTTTTCAGCATGTTATATAACGGGGCTAAGTCTTGAGAAGATGTTTGTAGAACAGGGAAATATAATTTAAACTCCCCAAAAATCTCTGTAATTGAGTCCTGTCTGTAATAACAACAGGAAACTTGCCAACAAAATCAATAGCTCTCTGAATAGGAGTAATCTTTCCTTGACAAATTTGATGTCCTAAAAATCAAACATCTGTTTGAAATAAACTCATTTTGGGTTTTGAAATAACCAAACAATTTATTATCATAAATTTTTTGAAAATATCAAGATTCTTGACAAGTATTTCAAAAGTTTTAGAAAATACTAGAATGTCATCAATATAGACAATAATAAAATCCATATAAGGGTTGAAAATATCATTCGTGATTTTCTGAAATTCATAAGGGGCATTTTTCAATCCAAAAGGCATGACATTCCATTCGTATTGACCAAATGGGACATTAAAAGCAGTTCTATAAGAATGCTCTTTAAAAATCTGAATTTGTCAATAGCTTGATTTTAAATCAAACTTTGAAAATATATTGGCACCGTATAATCTTGATAATAAATCCCTTTTATTAAGTATAGGATACCTGATCCACTTTAAGTGTTTATTCAAAGTCTTGTAGTTAATGACTAATCTTGGAACACCTCGTTCCCTTTCAGCCGCGTTATTAACATAAAAGGTTGTGCAAGACCAAGGAGACTTGGATGGTTTTATCAAACCCTTTTGTAAGAGATTATCCATCTCAATTTTGCAGAATTCTACTAACTTAGCATTCATCGGATATGGCTGAGATTTAGTAGGGATATCATCTTCTAAAAATCCTTTTTCATAAGGAAGAGCTGCAATATGCTTCTTGCGATTCCAAAAAGCGCTAGGATGATCTGCACAAATGTCCACAGCAATCTGCTCAGAAATCAGTTTGATTTTTTCCTTTACCTTAGCAGATTTCATAGAATCTAAAATATTAATGCTGAATAATTCCAATTGTAATGAGTCCATATGACTCTACTTCATTTTAATCAATGCATTAATAACTCCCATTATCAGATCTGTAACAAACGAATAAGCTATCTCATTATCCTTGTAATTTGGTGAGATTCCTTTTGCGTCGATCCTTGTGAAAGGATAAATTGTATTTATAAAAGGAGTTTCAAGTATAATTGGAGGGTTTAACTAATTCATAACCAAGAAGAAGAAATGAGGAATACAAACTTTATTCTGACAAATCTTCACATTGGGTAACTTATACTCTATTTCCATAGCATGGCTAGAGGCAGATTTTACCAAATGCGTGGTTTTTTTAAAGTGTTTCGTTGGTACTAAACCTTCCTGAATACAGCTAACATCTGAACAGCTATCAATCATTGCAATATTAGTAATTGAAAAACTATTATCAAACAAAATAGTACATTTAATATATCATTTATGAGCTGTAACAATCTGCTTCATTCCAAAAAACATATCTTGTTTAAGATCAGAATTATCGAGTTGGAGAGTTTCATCTTCAACTTGCTTTCCTTCATTTTTTGAAAATTGATCTTCGCCAGTATTATTAATCTCAATCTGAGTAATACGATGATCACAAATCAATTGTTTTTGTTTAAGAGATTTAATCTCCTTTTTCAAATTTTCAACTTCGATTTTCAAATTGTCGAAAGAAGAATCTTTTTCAAGAAAAGTATTTTTTCTTTAATATACGATCATCAACTTCTTTTAAAGAATAGGGTGCTTCATATTCAAAATCATTAAAATCATTCTTTTTCTTTTTAAGAAATTTTGAAGAACTGGCTTCATTTGAAACAGCTAAATTAATAATTTTTTCACGAAGCCTACTATCAGTAACTTCCTTTAAAAGTTCAATCACATTATCAGATGTGATAGTATTCAGATAAAAATTTTGAAATTGCGATTGAAGTTTATAAATTTCGTCATCTTCGCAATTGCAATCATGACCCTGACAAGTATCACAAGCATTAGTATGATTATTGTCATAATCAGAGAAATCAAATAATTCTACTTTAGAATTCGATCCAGATTCATAATCATCTTCAGATCCTGAAGTGTATAACAAACCGTATACCTTTTCGTATGTATCGTTGTCAAGTTCTAAAGCTTTCAACTTGTTTAACTTGCAATATGCCCAAGTTTACCATACTTGTAGCATTTTACCACCGTGGATACAAAAATGGACAACGGAAGTAGAATTTAACGAGGAAAATACTCCTTGTCTTTATAGAAATTATTATAACAACTTCTGGGATAAGCTCTTGAAACAAGATCCTAAGACTAAACAAACTTTCTAAATTTATTATAAAACAGATTATATCGGTTGAAGATTGGGGCATGCCAGCTATGAAAGACAGACAAATAAGTCTCAATAATACCAGGATGAATTTTACCTATTGCGATTATATTATTATTATTATTATTATTATTATTATTTATTATTATTTATTTATTTATTATTATTATTATTATTATTATTATTGTTATTGTTATTATTATTATTGTTATTGTTATTGTTATTGTTATTGTTATTGTTATTGTTATTATTATTATTATTATTATTATTATTATTATTATTATTATTATTATTATTATTATTATTATTATTATTATTATATATGAGATAGAGTTGAACTATTCAACATAGAACTTAATCTTTCACCCATGGATCTGGGAGATACAAGTACTAAAAGTACTAGACTAGAAGAGGTAAATATACCTCATAACCTTGACTTGTTAAACAAGTGGACGATTCCTAAAGTCCCTATTAAAACTATTTATGATTATGGTTGGTTTGATAAACTATCTTCAAAACAATTGATTAAAACAACTGAGCAGTCTCTTGCTTTAAATTCTTCTGAACAAACTATTTGCTTGCTAAACGAAAGTGATGTGATTTTTTATAAAAATTAGTATAATTTCTTGCATATTGGTATGGTTTAGATTGCCTTTAAACCTTTAACTCTTAAAGGGTTTCCTGATACTTTTCTAGCTGCTCTTCGTGATGCTAGAAATTTAAATTTAAGACAGTCTCTGATGGGTTCAATAGAATCAACGGTGGCCTATGGTCCGGTTTATTTTAATACACAACCTAATTTGCAGTTATCTCTTACTGATGCGAATATTCTCGATGCTCTAACATTAAATGTTAAAACTCATGGTTATAACTATGTGCCTGGTTCAGAACTTATTTGTTTATCTTATAGAATTTATTTTAAGTTATTATCCACTCTTAATCCTAAATGCAAAATATATGATATTTCTAATCAAACTATTTTGGTGGAAACTAATTTTGCAAGGTCCAAGGTCACCACTAGAAGACCTATTAAGTGGGAAGAAATAGATTTCCCTACTTCGTGGACTCTAAATTCGGTTATATCTCCAAATCAGTTAACCGATGTTGTTATTAATTCTAATCTTTCTCATATTTCTCAAAATCCTGATGGAAGGATTAGTATACAATTTGCAGATAATAGCTACGCGCCTCATAGGCAGTCCTTTAATGATAGAAGGCTTATATCTTCCGTAAGTATGAGACATTCTTTGTCTAGTCGTCGACTTTTGCCTGCAATGCACCATATTTCTCCAATTGATCCAATTTATGGTCCGGCTCGAAATCGGGCTGCATTATTACATACTATGGGTTCCGATGGAAACTTTGTGGTCAAAAAGGTAAGGATCAACCCAAAGACTAATATAGTACAGGTAAATAATGATGGATCTGATAAGGAGATTCCTACTTCTTCTGAAATGGAGTTTGATTTAAACAATTCTTAATGATTCCACACCAAATTGATTTTAGTCCAGGTTCACTGGCAAGAAAACATATTCAAAAAGAATTTTTTGATAAGAAATGGAATCGGTTTAAAACTTGGTTCTTTGAAGCTTATCGCAAAGAAGATTTAAATTGTATTTCTCAAGAGTTTTATGAAACTTTTGCTTTGCATAATCAAATTATGTATTTTGTTCCTTGGTTTATAACCACTTGTTTGCCGTTATATATTAACGGTATTGAAAGAACTTATAAAAATGGGAGTGGTAATCTTTTAAAGGCTATATATCCTCCTCAGTCAACATTTGTTTTACCAAATAATACTGGTGTTACTTTTTCTGCTTTTCAAAAATTTATTGAGGAAGATATTGCCTCAATCAGTATTAATGAAATTAATAAACTGATCACTCAAAATAATTATTTAAGTCTTTATGTTAAAGTGTTAGGAGAGCATATAAGTTCTCTTGACAAAAAACTTGATGATTTAACTATTTTGATAAAAGATATTAAGACTGATATAGTCAAAAATAAGTTTAAGGCAAAAACTGATATTGCTTCAACTTCAACTTCGTCTGATAGTCCTACAGTAGTTTCTACTCATATTCAAAGGCCGATTGAAGTCTCTAATTTTAAACCTACTTCGTTGAAAAACTTAGAGGATCTTCTTAGTGAAAAATTTTCTAATCTAGATATTGGAGAATTCGCGGCTAAAAAGCTTGCAGGATTAAAGTTTGGCCCTATGGATTTATCGCTTGGCTCTAAAATAACTAGAGATACTTCAGAAGTTAATAAACTCAGGGGTTATCCCAAGAAGAATAGCAGCTTCGCTACTAAACCTATTATGAATACATACTATTATCCTCGTCCTACTCCTCAAGACATTTTGATTGAGAAGCGTGACTGGAATCAGATAAATACGTCTTATAGTGGTTTCGAGATTTATGAATGGAATTTAGATGGGTTAACAGATCGACAGTTAACTATTATGGTACATCGGATGTTGATGTACTCAACTATTTACAAAAGTGTTAAAAACACTGATAGAACTATTTGCAAGATGATTGTTGCAGGTTTTACAGGTCAACTCAGAGGATGGTGGGATAATTATCTTACCACAGAAGAAAAGGCTACGGTCATAAACGCAATAGCCGATGATGAAGGGGTTGATAACCTAGGAATGGCCTTGGTTAAAAATAGAGAAGATGCAGTTTATACCTTGGTTCTTACTATTTTAGAACATTTTAATGGTAGATTTACCAGCCAGCATGAAACAATTCGAACTTTGCTAAACGATTTGCAATGTCAAACTCTGGCTTATTTTAGATGGTATAAAGATACTTATCTTAGTAGGGTTATGGAACTACCCGAAAATAAGCTTCAATATTGGAAAGCTAAGTTTATTGATGGACTTCCTTCTCTTTTTGCAGAACGAGTTAGAAAAGTTCTAAGAGGAAATCAGGTAGATATACCTTATGCTACATTAAGCTACGGAAAAATTATAGGAGTATGTACACAGGAAGGATTAAACCTGTGTAATGAACTTAAAATGGCAAGACAGCTTAAGATGGATAAGCTAAAAGAGCGATCTCAGTTGGGGGATTTCTGTGAACAATTTGGTTTACCTAACCCCACACCGAAGAAAGATAATTACTACAGATCGTCAAAAGACAAAGATTCTTCAGGTAGAAGGAGAAGATCTAAGCGAAGACATAGATCTAAGGAAGAAAGAGAGGCTAGAAAAAGCCATCGTAAATCTAAAAGATTTACTAAAGATAGATCGGGGAGAGATCTCTCTAGAATAAAATGCTACAAGTGTGGTAAACTTGGGCATATTGCTCCAAATTGAAAGTTACACAAGTTGAAAACTTTGGAACTAGAAAATGATACTTATGATAATATATACAGTATGTTATACACTTCAGGTTCTGAAGATGATTATGAATCGGATGCAGGTTCTAACATTGAATTATTTGATTCTTCTGAGTCTGATGATAATAATCGTACTAATGCTTGTAATACTTGTCAGGGCGATGATTGCAACTGCGAGGAAGACGAGATCTACAAACTGCAATCTCAATTTCAAGATTTTAATTTAAACACGATCACTTCTGATAATGTGATTGAGCTTGTTAAAGAATTCACTGATAATAGGCTTCGTGAAAAAATTATTAATTTAGCTGTTTCAAATTAAACTAGCACTTCAAAAATTATTGAAAAACAAAATACTGATTTAAATGATTTTCATTATGAAAGTCCTTACTCTTTAAAGGTAGTACATGATCGTATTGCAAAAAAACATAATATTGTTGGAAAAGATTCCTCTTTTGATGATTTAAAAATTGAGGTTGAAAACTTGAAAAAGGAAATTAAATTTCTTAAACAAAGCCAGTTGATTTGTGATCATCGTATTACTCAGATTGAGATTAATAATACTGACGAAGATCGGTTTTCAAAATATAAAGGAAAACAAGTTGAAAGTGAAAATCTCCAGCTTGAAATTCCTGATCCTAAACAAGATTCTTTTTTAGGAATGATGCAAATTGTTACAGCTCATAAATGGTATATTAAATGTAATATTTTAATTGATAATAATTTCTCAATTACTAACATTGCAAAGATTGATAGTGGTGCAGATGTTAGCTATATTCAGGAAGGTTTAGTTCCGACTAAATACTTTCAAAAAACAACTCATTTAGTGAAATCTGCTTCAGGACATGCTCTAGATATAGAGTATAAGTTATCTAATGTGAAGATCTGTCAGAATAAAGTCTGCATTCCGCACTTCTTCTTCCTGTTTAAGAATCAACTAAACCCTCCAATTATACTTGGAACTCCTTTTATAAATGCAATTTATCCTTTTACAGGAATCGATGCGAAAGGCTTTTCAGCAAAATACAAGGATAATGAGATAACATATTCTTTTGTTACAGATCCGGTAACTAGAGATATTAATGCTTTAATAAAAATGAAGCAGAGCCATATGGACTCATTACAATTGGAATTATTCAGTATGAACATTGAAGATTCGATGAAATCTGCTAAAGTAAAAGAAAAAATCAAATTGATTTCTGAGCAGATGGCCGTAGATATTTGTGCAGATCATCCTAGTGCTTTTTGGGATCGCAAAAAGCATATTGTGACTCTTCCATATGAAGAAGGATTTGTAGATGATGATATTCCTACTAAATCTCGGCCTTGTCAAATGAATGCAGAGTTAGTAGATTTCTGCAAAACTTTGATTGATAATCCATTACAAAAGGGTTTGATAAAACCTTCAAAGTCTCCTTGGTCTTGCACAACCTTCTATGTTAACAACGCGGCTGAAAGGGAACGAGGTGTTCCGCGGTTGGTGATTAACTATAAACTGTTGAATAAACACTTAAAGTGGATCAGGTATCCTATTCCTAATAAAAGGGATTTATTATCGAGATTATATGATGCCAATATATTTTCAAAATTTGATTTAAAATCAGGATATTGGCAAATACAGATTTTTAAAGAACATTCTTATAGAACTGCTTTCAATGTTCCATTTGGACAATACGAATGGAATGTCATGCCTTTTGGTTTGAAAAACGCCCCTTCTGAATTTCAGAAAATCATGAATGATATATTTAACCCTTATATGGAATTTATTATTGTCTATATTGATGACATTTTAGTATTTTCTAAAACTTTTGAACTACATATCAAACATCTTGATATTTTCAAAAAGGTTGTAATTCAAAATGGCTTAGTTATTTCTAAACCAAAAATGAGTTTGTTTCAAACAGATGTTCCATTTTTAGGACACCAGATTTTTCAAGGGAAGATTACTCCCATTCAAAGAGCTATTGATTTTGCTGATAAATTTCCTGATGTTATTACAGATAGAACTCAACTGCAGAGATTTCTGGGAAGTTTGAATTATATTTCTCCATTCTACAAACATCTTTCTAGAGATTTAGTGCCGTTATATGACAGGCTGAAGAAAGATAACAAGTCTCTTTGGGATGAGACTCTTACCAATTTGGTAAAGGATATTAAGCGAAGAGTGAAATCACTTCCTTGCTTAGCACTAGCTAACCCTACCTGGCAAAAGATTATTGAGACAGATGCGTCAAATATCGGTTATGGAGGAATTCTTAAATAGATTAATCCTCATGATAAGAAAGAATATCTGATTAGATTTCACTCTAGGAAATGGAACGAAGCCCAGAAGAAATATGCGACAGTTGCACACGAAATGTTAACTATCGTTAAATGCGTTCTCAAATTCCAAGACGATTTATACAATCAAAATTTTTTGATAAAAACTGACGCTCAATCAGTCAAATTTGTGTTTGACAAAGACTTTAAGCACGATGCTTCGAAATTAATTTTCACTAGGTGGCAAGCACAATTAGCCCCTTTCGATTTCGATATTCAATATAATAAGGGAGTTGATAACTCTTTACCGGATTTTTTATCCAGAGAATATTTGTTGTAAATATGACCTTCTTTTCTCCATTTTTTACTGATAAAATCTTAGTGACTATTCTAAAGGTTCTTCCTCTCAATCAAGATATGAAAGAGGAAATATTGTGAAAAATTATAGATGACATGCTTAGAGATGACTTTTCAATTCATATGATTGAATAAATCATCAATTTTGATGATGAATTATATTATTGTAATGAATATTATGGATTCGACTAATACTTGGTGTTATGTTTGCAGGATGGATCCACCCTGGGTTCATATCAAAGGAAGAGGAAGGGGAAGAACAGCCCCGAATAGAGGCAAGTATGGTTCTTATGGAACCAGATCATCACAAGGATCGTCATACCGATCCGACTCAAATTCTCAGGTGATACCAACGGGAAAAAGGACGATACTTAATAAGAAAACTTCGTCTCAAGAGGAATCCTCATCCAGCTCTCAGCAACTGGTTAGTTTGGAAGATATTTCGAAAGATAGTCCATTATATGCACATATGCAAGCTTATCTAGAAGGCAAGAAACAAAAAGATACTTTTGTTTCAATCATAAAGGAGGACTTTAATGATATTAAGTCCTATGAAAAATTGCCAAAAAGAGAGATAATATTTCTCTTAGAAAATTCTGATTTACAGAGAAAAGATGAACCTTGGAAAATATTTCAAAGACACTTAGTGAACGGATTATATTTCCCAAGAGAGTCATACAAAACTCGATCTTATTACGAAGAAATTCTGGTGAGCACAGGAAGTGTAGATTTTCAACACTTCAGCACAGGTAATACTCAAGAGAAGAGTTATAACTTTTCTAAATTCATTATTAAACAGATTATATCTGTTGAAGATTGGGGTATATCCGCTATGAAGGAAAGACAGATAAGTCTTAATAACTCCAGAATGAATTTCACATATTGGATTATATCCGAGCGTTTTATATAACATGTTATAACAATGACAAACATAAACATACTTGGTTTATAAAGGTATGTGCGAAAATATTCACTGATATAATTCCTAACTGGTTTATTAATTGGTGGTCATACCACGGTCCTACCACGCAGATTTTGCCAGAACCATTTTTTAACTTATACAAAGAATGGACTAAAGTTTCTCTGGATCTTAACCGATTATATCATGAAGATCACGTATGTTGGATAGAAAGAATAGATCAAATCTATTTTTTCATTGAATTTTCAGTCCCATGAATTCATAAATGGACTCCCGAAGTAGGATTCAATGAGGAAAATATTCATTGCTTATATAGGAATTATTATAATAATTTCTGGGACAAACTGTTGAAAATTGATCCTAAGACCAAACAATTAGTTGGTCAAGAGCTTATAGACTCTATTAAGGGAAAGATTGAAGAATATCAAACTATTCTTCCCAAGAAAATCATTGAAGATAATTCAGTACGACATATTGCTAGGAGGATCTCCTTTCAAGAAGGCAATAAAGAAAAGATGATTCAAGATTATCTGGAAGAAGTAAGAAAAAATTTGCTTCAGACTATAACTCAGATAGATAAATTAGACACTTCGATGAGGAGTGAAGCCAGTAATGAGATGGACGATTCACAGAGGGCGCAGAACATATGCAGTCGGCCACCGAATTACTAGAAATGGAAGATTTTTTGCTGCAAATGAAAGCCTTAGAAAAAGGCAAAAACGTGAAGGAAGCATAGACATGTGAAGACATGTGAAGAGAAGGCCCACTCAACAGTAAAAGAACTGTTGAAACAGTAGATACACTGTTTAAGGACCCATATAAGGGCCTCCTGTGTACTGTACATAGATGCTTTATGTTTCTTTTCTTTTCTATATATAGATGTGAGTTCATTTGGAGAAGGGCATCAGAAAAATTTTAGCTCTCTCTCTTTCTTGTTTTATCTTTGTTCTTTTGCTTTGTAAGTCTCATTTGAGCACTGTTCCGGTAATAATAAACAGTCAGTTCTGTTACTTTGGATTCTTGAAGACACCATCCATTTATAAGGTATTCATTTTATTTTTAGTCTTTTATTTAGTATGTTTCTCCTAAACAGGACTATGTCCGGCTAAAGATTATCTATGTCGAATAACTAACTTCTCTCCTATATAGACCATGAACGGATCTAAGCTCTATTTAAATATAAAGGAATTTTAGTATGGCTTTTCGACTTGGTTCCGAGATCGAGGTACAGTCGAATTTAGCACTACTCTTATTGGCTTTGTCTTAGTGACTTCGCCTGGCAAGCCGTGGTTTTAGCCCGAAAGATGAGTTTTGATAAGTAGGGCGCTCTATGCCCGGTCAGAACTGCCAGGCACATGGGCTCAATAAGTAGTATATATTAAATTCTGACAGACCCTTTGCTCGGGAAAAGGTCTACCATATTATTATTATGATTATTATTATTATGATTATTATTATTATTATTATTATTAATATTATGATTATTATTATTATTATTATTATTATTATTATTATTATTATTATTATTACTACTACTACTACTACTACTACTACTATTACTATTATTATTATTATTACTATTACTACTATTACTATTACTATTACTATTATTACTATTAGTATTATTATTACTATTACTATTAGTATTATTATTACTATTATTACTATTATTACTATTATTACTATTACTATTATTATTATTATTATTATTATTATTATTATTATTATTATTATTAATACTATTATTACTATTATTATTATTACTATTATTACTATTATTATTATTTCTATTATTATTATTATTATTATTATTATTATTATTATTATTATTATTATTATTATTATTATTAGGTAAGAATCGACCCAAAAACGAATATAGTACAGGTGAATAATGATGGATCTGACAAGGAGATTCCTACTGCTTCTGAAATGGAGTTTGATTTAAACGATTCTTGATGATTCCACACCAAATTGATTTTAGTCCAAGTTCACTGGCAAGAAAACATATTCAAAAAGAATTTTTTGATGAAAAATGGAATCGGTTTAAAACTTGGTTCTTTGAAGCTTATAGCAAAGAAGATTTAAATTGTATTTCACAAGAATTTTATGAAACTTGTGATTTGCATAATCAAATTATGTATTTTGTTCCTTGGTTTATAACCACTTACTTACCGTTATATATAAACGTTATTGAAAGGACTTATAAAGATGGGAGTGGTAATCTTTTAAAGGTTATATATCCTCCTCAGTCAACATTTGTTTTACCAAATAATACTGGTATTACTTTTTCTGCTTTTCAAAAATTTATTGAGAAAGATACTGCCTCAATCAGTATTAATGAGATTAATATATTGAGCACTCAAAATAATTATTTAAGTCTTTATGTTAAAGTGTTAGGGGAGCATATAAGATCTCTTGACAAAACACTTGATGATTTAACTATTTTGATAAAAGATATTAAGACTGATATAGTCAAAAATGAGTTTAAGGCAAAAACTGATATTGCTTCAACTTCAACTTCGTCTGATAGTCCTACAGTAGTTTCTACTCATATCCAAAGGCCGATTGAAGTCTTTGATTTTAAACCAACTTCTTTGAAAAACTTAGAGGATCTTCTTAGTGAAAAATTTTCTAATCTAGATATCGGAGAACTCGCGGCTAAAAAGCTTGCAGGATTAAAGTTTGGCCCTATGGATTTATCGCCTGGCTCTTAAATAACTAGCGGTACTTCAGAAGTTAATAAACTCAGGGGTTATCCCAAGAAGAATAGCAGCTTCACTACTAAACCTAATATGAATACATACTATTATCCTCATCCTACTCCTCAAGATGTATTGATTGAAGTGTGCGACTTGAATCAGACAAATACGTCTTATAGTGGTTCCGAGATTTATGAATGGAACTTAGATGGGTTAAGAGATCGACAGTTAACTATTATGGTACATCGGATGTTGATGTATTCAACTATTTCCAAAAGTTTTAAAAACACTGATAGAACTATTTACAAGATGATTGTTGCAGATTTTGCCAGAACCATTTTTTAACCTGTACAAAGAATGGACTAAGGTTTCTCCTGATCTTAATCGATTATATCATGAAGATCATGTATGTTGGATAGAAAGAATAGATCAAATCTATTTTTTCATTGAATTTTCAATCCCATGGATTCACAAATAGGATTCAATGAGGAAAATATTCCTTGCTTATAACGGAATTATTATAATAATTTGTGGGACAAACTCTTAAAAATTGATCCTAAGACCAAACAATTAGTTGGTCAAGAGCTTATAGACTCTATTAAGGAAAAGATTGAAGAATATAAAACCATTCTTCCCAAGAAAATCATTGAAGATAATTCAGTACGACATATTGCTAGGAGGATCTCCTTTCAAGAAGGAGATAAAGAAAAGATGATTCAAGATTATCTGGAAGAAGTAAGAAAAAATTTTCTTCAAACTATAACTCAGATAGATAAATCAGAACTTCGATGAGGAGTGAAGCCAGTAAAGAGATGGACGATTCACAGAGGGCGGAGTCAAAGCATATGCTGTCGGCCACCAAATTACTAGAAGCGAAAGATTTTTTGCTACAAATGAAAGCCTTAGAAAAAGGCAAAAACGTGAAGGAGGCATGGACATGTGAAGACAGGTGAAGGGAAGACCCACTCAACAGTAAAAGAACTATTGAAACAGTAGATACACTGTTGATGGACCCAGATGAGGGCCCTCTTTGTACTGTACATAGATGCTTTGTGTTTCTTTTTCTTCCTATATATAGATGTTAGTTCATTTGGAGAAGGGCATCAGAAAAAATTGAGCTCTCTCTCTCTTGTTTTCTCTTTGTTCTTTGACTTTGTAAGTCTCATTTGAGCACTGTTCCGGTAATAATAAATGGTCAGTTATGTTACTTTGGATTCTTGAAGACATCGTCCTTTATAAGGTATTTAATTGCTCTTTTCTTTTAGTCTTATACTTAGTATGTTTCTCCTAGCCAGGACTATGTCCGGCTAAAAGATTATCTATGTCGAATAACTAACTTCTCTCCTATATAAACCATGAACGGATCTAAGCTCAATTTAAATATAAAGGAATTTTAGTATGGCTTTTCGATTTGGTTCCGAGATCGAGGTACAGTCAAATCTAGCACTACTCTTATTGGCTTTGTCTTGGTGACTCCGCCTGGCAAGCCGTGGTTTTAGCCCGAAAGATGAGTTTTGATAAGTAGGGCACCTTATACCCAGTCAAAATCGCCAGGCACATGGGCTCAATAAGTTGTATGTATTAGATTCTGACAGACCCTTTGCTCAGGTAAAAGATCTACCATGCAGTCTGAAAAACTATGCAAAAATTCTTGTATATTTCGATTCTTTCGCAGGCGGACTACCGCTAGCTTAAGGATGCTTGACTTGCTTGATCTATGACTGGGCGGACTACCGCCAGGTCCTTGATCTTGTAAAGATGGTATCAGAGCCAAGAACTATTCATGAAATATATATGAGATAGAGGTGAACTATTCGATATAGATCTTAATCTTTCTTTCATGGATCTGGCAGATACAAGTACTAAAAGTACTAGACTAGAAGAGGTAGATATACCTCATGATCTTGACTTGTTAAACAAGTGAACAATTCCTAAAGTCCCTATAAAAACTATTTATGATTATGGTTGATTTGATAAACTTTCTTCGAAACAATTGATTAAAACAACTGAGCAGTCTCTTGCTTTAAATTTTTCTGAACAGACTATTCATTTGTTAAATGAAAGAGATGTGATTTTCTATAAAAAAACAGTATAATTTCTTGCATATTGGTATGGTTCAAATTGCCTTTAAACCTTTGACTCTTAATGGGTTGCCTGAGAGTTTCCTAGCTGCTCTTCGGGATGCTAGAAATTTAAAGTTTCGTCAGTCTCTTATGGGTTCGATTGAATCTATAGTGACCTATGGTCCAGCATATTTTAATACGCAACCTAATTTGCAGTTATCTCTTACTGATGCGAATATTCTCGATGCTCTAACATTAAATGTTAAAACTCATGGTTATAACTATGCGCCTGGTTCAGAACTTATCCGTTTATCTTACAGAATTTATTTTAAGTTATTATCCGCTCTTAATCCTAAAGGTAAAATATATGATATTTCCAATCAAACTATTTTGGTTGAAACTAATATTGCAAGGTCCAAGGTCACTACTAGAAGACCTATTAAGTAGGAAGAAATAGATTTCCCTACTTCGTGGACTCTAAATTCGGTTATATCCCCAAATAAGTTAACCGATACTGTTACTAATTCTGATCTTTCTCATATTTCTCAAAATCCTGATGGAAAAATTAGTATACAATTTGCAGATAATAGCTACGCGCCTCATAGACAGTCTTTTAATGATAGCAGGCTTATGTCTTCCGTAAGTATGAGACATTCTTTGTCTAGTCGTCGACTTTTGCATGCGATGCACCATATTTCTCTACTTGATCCGATTTATGGTCCAGCTCGAAATCGGGCTGCTTCATTACATACTATGGGTTCCGATGGAAACTCTATGGTTGAAAAGGTAAGAATCGACCCAAAAACGAATATAGTACAGGTGAATAAAGATGAGATCTACAAATTGCAATCCCAATTTCAAGATTTTAATTTAAACACAATCACTTCTAATAATGTGATTGAACTTCCTAAAGAAGTCACTGATAATAGGCTTCGTGAAAAAATTATTAATTTGGCTGTTTCAAATGAAACTAGTACTTCAAAAATTATTGAAAAATGAAATACTGATTTAAATGAATTTCATTATGAAAGTCCCTACTCTTTAAAAGTGGTAGAGGATTATATTGCTAAAAAACATAATGTTATTGGAAAAGATTCCACTTTTGATGATTTAAAAATAGAGGTTGAAAACTTGAAAAAGGAAATCAAATTTCTTAAACAAACTCAATTGATTTGTGATCACCGTATTACTAAGATTGAGATAAATAATAACTGACGAAGATTGGTTTTCAAAAAATAAAGGAAAACAGGTTAAAAGTGATAATCTTCAGCTTGAAAGTCCTAATCCTAAACAAGATTCTTTTTTAGGAATGATGCAAATTGTTACAGCTCATAAATGGTATATTAAATATACTATTTTAGTTGATAATAATTTTTCAATTACTAACACTACAATGATTGATAGTGGTGCAGATGTTAGCTGTATTCAGGAAGGTTTAGTACCGACTAAATACTTTCAAAAAACAACTCATTTAGTGAAATCTGCCTCAGGCCATGCTCTAGATATAGAGTATAAGTTATCTAATGTGAAGATCTGTCAGAATAAAGTCTGCATTCCGCACTTCTTCTCCATGGTTAAGAATCAACTAAACCCTCCAATTATACTTGGAACTCCTTTTATAAATGCAATCTATCCTTTTACAGAAATAGATGCGAAAGGCTTTTCAGCAAAATACAAGAATAATGAGATAACATATTCTTTTGTTACAGATCCAGTAACTAGAGATATTAACGATTTAATAAAAATGAAGCAGAGCCATATGGACTCATTACAATTGGAGTTATTCAGTATAAACATTGCAGATTCGATGAAATCTGCTAAAGTAAAAGAAAAAATCAAATTGATTTCTAAGCAGATGCCTGTAGATATTTGTGCAGATCAACCTAGAGCTTTTTGGGATCGCAAAAAGCATATTGTGACTCTTCTATATGAAGAAGGATTCGTAGAGGATGATATTCCTACTAAATCTCGACCCTGTAAAATGAATGCTGAGTTAGTAGATTTCTACAAAATTGAGATTGATAATCTATTACAAAAAGGTTTGATAAAACCTTCCAAGTCTCCCTGGTCTTGCATAGCCTTCTATGTTAATAACGCGGCTGAAAGAGAAAGAGGTGTTCCGCGGATGGTGATTAACTACAAACCATTCAATAAACACTTAAAGTGGATCAGGTATCCTATTCCTAATAAAAGGGATTTATTATCAAGATTATATGATGCCAACATATTTTCAAAATTTGATTTAAAATCAGGATATTGGCAAATACAAATTTTTAAAGAACATTCTTATAGAACTGCTTTCAATGTTCCATTCGGACAATACAAATGGAATGTCATGCCTTTTGGTTTGAAAAATGCCCCTTCTGAATTTCAGAAAGTCATGAATGATATTTTTAATCCTTATATGGAATTTATTATTGCCTATATTGATGACATTCTAGTATTTTCTAAAATTTTTGAACTACATATCAAACACCTTGATATTTTCAAAAAGGTAGTAATTCAAAATGGCTTAGTTATTTCTAAACCATTAATGAGTTTGTTTCAAATAGATGTTCGATTTTTAGGACATCAGATTTGTCAAGGGAAGATTACTCCTATTCAAAGAGCTTTTGATTTTGCTGATAAATTTCCTGATGTTATTATAGATAGAACTCAACTACAGAGATTTCTGGGAAGTTTGAATTATATTTCTCCATTTTACAAACATCTTTATAGAGATTTAGCATCGTTATATGACAGGCTGAAGAAAGATAACAAGTCTCTTTGGGATGAGACTCTTATCAATTTGGTAAAAGACATTAAGCGAAGAGTGAAATCACTTCCTTGCTTAGCACTAGCCAACCCTACTTGGTAAAAGATTATTGAGAGAGATGCGTTAAATATCAATTATGGAGGAATACTTAAATAGATTAATCCTCATGATAAGAAAGAATATTTGATTAGATTTCATTCTGGAAAATGGAACGAAGCCTAGAAGAAATACGCGACGGTGGCATATGAAATGTTAACTATCATTAAATGTGTTCTCAAATTTTAGGACGATTTATACAATCAAAAGTTTTGATCAAAACTGACGCTCAATCAGTCAAATTTATGTTTGACAAAGACTTTAAATATGATGTTTCAAAATTAATTTTCGCTAGGTGGCAAGCATAATTAGCCCCTTTCGACTTCGACTTCGACTTCAATATAAAAGGGGAGTTGATAACTCTTTACCAGATTTCTTTTCTAGAGAATATTTGTTATAAAAATGACTTTATTTTCTCCATATTTTAATGATAAAACCTTAGTGACTATCCTAAAGGTTCTTCCTCTCAATCAAGATATGAAAGAAGAAATTTATGGAAAATTATAGATGACATGCTTAGAGATGACTTTGCAATTTATATGATTGAATAAATCATCAATTTTGATGATAAATTATATTATTATAATGAATATTATGGATTCGAATAATAATCGGTGTTATATTTGCAGGATGGATCCACCCTGGGTTCACGTCAAAGGAAGAGGAAGGGGAAGAACAGCCCCAAATAGAGGCAACTATGGTTCCTATGGAACCAGATCACCATAAGGATCGTCATATAGATCCGACTCGAATTCTCAGGTTATACCAGCAGGAAGAAAAGTTATACTTAATAAAAGAACCTCGTCTCAAGAGGAATCATCATCCAGTTCACAACAATTGGTTAGTTTGGAAGATATTCCGAAAGATAGTCCATTATATGCACGTATGCAGGCTTATCTAGAAGGCAAGAAACAAAAAGATACTTTTGTTTCAATCATAAAGGAGGACTCTGATGATATTAAGTCCTACGAAAAATTGCCAAAAAGAGAAATAATATTTCTCTTAGAAAATTCTAATCTACAGAGGAAAGATGAACCTTGGAAAATATTCCAAAGACACTTAGTGAACGGATTATACTTTCTAGGAGTGTCATATAAGACCTGATCTTATTATGAAGAAATTTTGTTGAGCACGGGAAGTGTAGATTTTTAGCACTTTAGCACGGGTAATAATCCCCAAGAAAAAAGTTATAACTTTTCTAAATTCATTATTAAACAGATTATATCTGCTGAAGATTGGGGAATGTCCGCTATGAACAAAAGACAGATAAGTCTTAATAACTCCAGAATGAATTTCACATACTGGGATTATATCCGAGCGTTTGATATAGCATTATGTTATAACAATGATAAACATAAACATACTTGGTTTATAAAGGTATGTGCAAAGATGAATACTGATATAATTTCTAACTAGTTTATAAATTGGTGGTCATACCATGCTCCCACTACGCAGATTTTGCCAAAACCATTTTTTAACTTGTACAAAGAATGGACTAAGGTTTCTCCGGATCTTAATCGATTATATCATGAAGATCATGTATGTTGGATAGAAAGAATAGATCAAATCTATTTTTTCATTGAATTTTCAATCCCATGGATTCACAGATCTTATTACAGATCGGACGCAATTGCAAAGATTTTTGGGAAGTCTAAATTATATATCTCCCTTTTATAAGAATTTATCTAGAGATTTGGCTCCTTTATATGACAGGTTAAAAAAGGACCATAAATCGCCTTGGACTGATAGTCATACCACTTTGGTAAAAAATATCAAACTTCGTATTCAATCTTTACCTTGCTTAACTTTTGCTAACCCGGCTTGGGAAAAAAATAGTTGAAACCGATGCATCTAATATTGGTTATGGTGGGATTTTGAAATAGATCAATCCTCACGATAAAACAAAATATTTGATTCATTTTCATTCAGGAAAATGGAGCGATGCTCAGCAAAAATACGCCACAGTAGCTCATGAAATGCTAACCATTGTTAAATGTGTATAAAAATCTCAAGATGATTTATACAATCAAAAGTTTTTAATAAAAACTGATGCTCAATCGGTGAAATACATGTTTGACAAAGATTTTAAACATGATGCTTCGAAATTAATGTTTGATAGGTGGCAGGCCCAGTTAGCTTCTTTTGATTTTGATATTCATTATAAAAAGGGAAGTGATAACTCTCTTCCGGATTTCTTATCCAAAGAATACTTATCGTCTTAAATGGGACTTTTATCTCCTTTGCTTTCAGATAAGATGTTGATTACTATCATAAAGGCTGTACCTCTTAATAGAGATGTACAAGGAATAATTGTATATAAAATTGTGGATGCCATGATAAAAGACATCATTACAGAAATTTGTTTTTGCGAACAAAATTATTGATTTCTATAGTTATTATTATGACATTGACATCGAATAAAACTAAATGTTTTTTTTGTAGGATGGATCATCCTTGGATGACCAAGGTTCGAGGAAGATCGGGTTATACCAGAGGAAGGGGAAGATCATCCCTAGGAACATCAGGATCTTCATATGGATCCTTTTCATCTAATGCTCCTATTATACAGCGAGGTGGGATGAGTTTGGTGAACTTGAAAACTTCTTCCAAAGAAGTTTCTTTTATTCATCTAGATGATATTCCAGAAAACAATATGTTATACGCACAATTACAGGAATATCTCTCTCAAAAGAAAGGTGAAACCTTTGCCTCCATTGCTAAAGATGATATTGATGATATTAAGTCATACGAAAAGGTGGAAAAGAAAGAAGTGATATTTCTTTTGGAAAACTCTGAGATTCAGAGAAGAGATGAACCTTGGAAGATATTCCAACGATATTTGGTTAATGGATTATATTTTCTGGGTGAGTTATACAAAACCCGTTCATACTATGAAACTATCTTGATGAGCACAGGAAGTGTTGAATTTCAACATTTCTCAGGATATAATACCAGCGAGAATGTTTATAATTTCTCCAAAATGATTATCAAGCAGATTATATCTATTGAAGATTGGGGTATTTCCGCAATGAAAGAAAGGCAGATCAGCCTTAATAAAGTCCCTACAAATTTCACTTATTGGGATTACATTAATGCTTTCTGTAAAGTCCACTACTACAACAATGAGAGGCACAAACATACTTGGTTCGTTAAGGTTTGTTCAAAGATATTTACCGAACCAATCCCAAATTGATTTTTAAACTGGTGGTCATACCTCGGTCTGACGGTGAAGATTTTGCCTAAATCATTTTTAAAATTATACAAAGAATGGATTAAGTTTTCACTAGATCTTAATAATTTATATCACGCAGATCATATCTGCTATATTGAAAAAATTGAACAAATCTGTTTCTTCATAGAATTCTCTATTCCATGGATTCACAAGTGGACTCCAGAAGTAGGTTTTACCGAAGAACATATTCCTTGTTTATATCGTACCTAATATAACAACTTTTGGGACAAATTAATGAAGAAAGATCCCAAAACAAAGTCCTTATACGGACAAGAACTTTTGGACCTTATCTCAGTAAAAATCCACGAATATAGTGCTTCTCCACACAAAGGAATAATTGCTGATAGTTCCGTAAAGGTCATGGCTAGAAGAATCTCCAATCAAGATGGAGATCAAGAAGAAATAATTAATAAGTATTTGGCAGACGTTAAGAAAAGTCTACTCCTTAATATCTCAAATTATGCAAAATCTGATACTTCCATGAGGAGTGAAACAAGCTATGATGTCCAGGAAGATATTCAGGAAGCTCAGCCATTTGAGGAAGAAAATCCAGCGATGACAAATGTGTTAACCAAGGAGGAAGATTTCCTCCGACAACTGAAGAAAAAAGACAAAGTATAAAGATTAGTCTCAAGATTGTCAAGAATAGTGATAAGCACTAACAACAGTAGAAACTCTGTTCATCTACAGTAAAATATTATTCATCTACAGTAGAATCGATGTTCATCTACAATAGATATACTGTTACTAGGGCCCATTGATAAGGACCCATAGATGCTTGTCTTTCCCTATAAATAAAGTTCAGTTGTAGTTTTAAAGGGGCAGGTTTTTGAGAAACCCCTTCTCTCTCTTCTCTCTCTTCTTGTAATCTCTTAAGTTTGTAAGTGTGCTTGCCAGAATATATCCACCGGAGTTATAAATAAAACTTTCAGTTTTGTATAGGCCTTTGTGTTGGCCCGTGCTACAAAGGTATTTATTTACTTATTCTTCTCCTTTTTATTCTCCGATCTAGAGCCGTGATTATGTCCGGCTAAAAGGTTCATATCTATGTCGCATATCTAATTTCACTTTTATATCTTCTATGAAAGATCTAGACTTTACCTAAATATGAATAAATTTCTATATAGTTTCTTGACTTGGTTTCGAGATGGTTGGTACAGTCAGAATTGATGCAATACGTTATTGTCTTTGTCTGGCCAGCCATGGTTTTGGCCTGAAAAAATGACTTTGATAAGTAAGCCATCTTATGCCCGGTTAGAACTGCCAGATACATGGCTCAATAACAGTACGTATTCAAATCTCGACAGACCCCTTGCTTGGGTAAAAGAATTATCTTCCATACAATCATTAAACAAAATAAAAATTTGTTTATATTTCGATTCGTATTTCTTTGAATTCAGATGTTGACAAGCTAGATTGAAGATGACCGCTTGGACTATCGCCCGTCTTTCGAGATCATGTTTTGTTCTTTCAGTACTAGTTTCTCCAAGATCCATGAAGAGAAGTGTCATATCTATGTCGTAAACTTTATTTCAATTTCATATTTATTATGAAAGTTCCTAGGCTCTAATACCAGAGGTGTCCCCAGGTTGGTGATAAATTATAAACCTTTGAATAAATATTTAAAATGGATTAGGTATCCTATTCCAAATAAAAGATATTAGCATCATATAATCTTGATAGTAAATATCTTTTATTTGAAATAGGATACCTAATCCTATTACTATTATTATTATTATTATTATTATTATTATTATTATTATTATTATTATTATTATTATTATTATTATTATTATTATTACTATTACTATTACTATTACTATTACTATTACTATTACTATTATTATTATTATTATTATTATTATTATTATTATTATTACTACTACTACTACTACTATTACTATTACTATTATTATTATTATTATTATTATTATTATTATTATTACTATTATTACTATTATTACTATTACTAGTACTATTACTATTACTAGTACTATTACTATTATTATTATTACTATTATTATTATTATTATTATTATTATTATTATTATTATTATTATTATTATTATTATTATTATTATTATTATTATTATTATTATTATTATTATTATTATTATTATTATTATTATTATTATTATTATTATTATTATTATTATTATTATTATTATTATTATTATTATTATTATTATTATTATTATTATTATTATTATTATTATTATTATTATTATTATTATTATTATTATTATTATTATTATTATTATTATTATTATTATTATTATTATTATTATTATTATTATTATTATTATTATTATTATTATTATTATTATTATTATTATTATTATTATTATTATTATTATTATTATTATTATTATTATTATTATTATTATTATTATTATTATTATTATTATTATTATTATTATTATTATTATTATTATTATTATTATTATTATTATTATTATTATTATTATTATTATTATTATTATTATTATTATTATTATTATTATTATTATTATTATTATTATTATTATTATTATTATTATTATTATTATTATTATTATTATTATTATTATTATTATTATTATTATTATTATTATTATTATTATTATTATTATTATTATTATTATTATTATTATTATTATTATTATTATTATTATTATTATTATTATTATTATTATTATTATTATTATTATTATTATTATTATTATTATTATTATTATTATTATTATTATTATTATTATTATTATTATTATTATTATTATTATTATTATTATTATTATTATTATTATTATTATTATTATTATTATTATTATTATTATTATTATTATTATTATTATTATTATTATTATTATTATTATTATTATTATTATTATTATTATTATTATTATTATTATTATTATTATTATTATTATTATTATTATTATTATTATTATTATTATTATTATTATTATTATTATTATTATTATTATTATTATTATTATTATTATTATTATTATTATTATTATTATTATTATTATTATTATTATTATTATTATTATTATTATTATTATTATTATTATTATTATTATTATTATTATTATTATTATTATTATTATTATTATTATTATTATTATTATTATTATTATTATTATTATTATTATTATTATTATTATTATTATTATTATTATTATTATTATTATTATTATTATTATTATTATTATTATTATTATTATTATTATTATTATTATTATTATTATTATTATTATTATTATTATTATTATTATTATTATTATTATTATTATTATTATTATTATTATTATTATTATTATTATTATTATTATTATTATTATTATTATTATTATTATTATTATTATTATTATTATTATTATTATTATTATTATTATTATTATTATTATTATTATTATTATTATTATTATTATTATTATTATTATTATTATTATTATTATTATTATTATTATTATTATTATTATTATTATTATTATTATTATTATTATTATTATTATTATTATTATTATTATTATTATTATTATTATTATTATTATTATTATTATTATTATTATTATTATTATTATTATTATTATTATTATTATTATTATTATTATTATTATTATTATTATTATTATTATTATTATTATTATTATTATTATTATTATTATTATTATTATTATTATTATTATTATTATTATTATTATTATTATTATTATTATTATTATTATTATTATTATTATTATTATTATTATTATTATTATTATTATTATTATTATTATTATTATTATTATTATTATTATTATTATTATTATTATTATTATTATTATTATTATTATTATTATTATTATTATTATTATTATTATTATTATTATTATTATTATTATTATTATTATTATTATTATTATTATTATTATTATTATTATTATTATTATTATTATTATTATTATTATTAGGACCAACGAGACAGGATCTCAGAAGAAGGGCGGTAGTCCCGCGCGGTCATCTTCAATCTAGCTTGTCAACATCCAAATTTAAAGAAATACGAATCGAAATATAAATAAATTTTTATATTATTTAATGACTGTATGGAAGATCTAATTCTTTTACCCAAGCAAGGGGTCTGTCGAGATTTGAATACGTATTGTTATTTAGCCTATGTATCTCGCAGTTCTAACCGGGCATAAAGTGCCTTACTTATCAAACTCATTTTTTAAGCTAAAATCACGGCTGGCCAGAAAAAGCCAATAACGTATTGCATCAAATCTGACTGTACCAACCATCTCGGAACCAAGTCAAGAAACTATATAGAAATTTATTCATATTTAGATAAAATCTAGATCTTTCATAGTAGATATAAAAGTGAAGTTAGATATGCGACATAGATATGAATCTTTTAGCCGGACATAGTCCCGGCTCTAGATCGGAGAATAAAGTAAAAGGAGAAGAATAAGTAAATACCTTTGTAGCAAGGGCCAACACCAAGGCCTATACCAACTGAAAACTTTATTTATTACTCCAGTGGATATATTCAGGCAAACACACTTACAAAATTTAAAAGATTACAAGAGAAGAGAGAGAAGAGAGAGAAGGAGTTTCTAAAACCTGCCTTCTAAGACTACAAATGAACGTTATTTATAGGAAAATAAAGGCATCTATCTACAGTAATAGGTCCTTATCATTGGGCCCTAGTAACAGTCTATCTACTGTAGATGAACAGCGACTCTACTATAGATGAATACTGTTTTACTGTAGATGAACAGTGTTTCTACTGTTGTTAGTGCTTATCACTATTCTTGATAATCTCGAAAACAATCTTTATACTTTGTCTTTTTTCTTCAGTTGTCGGAGGAAATCTTCCGCCTCTTTTAGCACATTTATATCCGTTGCATTTTCTTCCTCAAATGGTTGAGCTTCATGAATATCATCTCGGACATCATCTCTTGTTTCACTCCCCATAGAAGTGTCTGATTTTGCATAATTTATGATATTAAGAAGTAGACTTTTCTTAACGTCTTCCTAATACTTATTAATCATTTCCTCTTGATCTCCATCTTGATTGGAGATTCTTCTAGCCATGACTTTTACGGAACTATCAGCAATTATTCCTTTGTGCGGAGAAGCACTATATTCCTGGATTTTTTCTGAAATTAGGTCCAAAAGTTCTTGTCCGTATAAGGACTTTGTTTTGGGATCTTTCTTCATTAATTTGTCCCAAAAGTTGTTATAATAGGTGCGATATAAACATGGAATCTGTTCTTCGGTAAAATCGACTTTCGGAGTCGACTTGTGAATCCATGGAATAGAGAATTCTATGAAGAAATAGATTTGTTCAATTTTTTCAATATAGCAGATATGATATGCGTGATATAAATTATTAAGGTCTGGTGAAAATTTAATCCATTCTTTGTATAATTTTAAAAATGGTTCTGGCAAAATCTTCACTGTCGAACCGTGGTATGACCACCAGTTTAAGAACCAATTTGAGATTGGTCCGGTAAATATCTTTGAACAAACCTTAGCGAACCAAGTACGTTTATGCCTCCCATTGTTGTAGAAGAGGACTTTACTAAAAGCATTAATGTAATCCCAATAAGTGAAATTTGTAGGGACCTTATTAAGGTTGATCTGCCTTTCTTTCATTGCGGAAATACCCCAATCTTCAATAGATATAATTTGTTTGATAATCATTTTGGAGAAGTTATAAACATTCTCGCTGGTATTATATCCTGAGAAATGTTGAAATTCAACACTTTCTGTGCTCGTCAAAATAGTTTCATAGTATGAACGGGTTTTGTATGACTCACCCGGAAAATATAATCCATTAATTAAGTAGCGTTGAAATATCTTCCAAGGTTTCTCTTTTCTCTGAATCTCGGTGTTTTCCAAAAGAAATATCATTTCTTTCTTTTCTACCTTTTCGTATGACTTAATATCATCCATATCATCTTTAGCAATGGAAGCAAAGGCTTCACCTTTCTTTTGAGAGAGATACTCCTGCAATTGTGCGTATAACGGATTGTTTTCTGGAATATCATCTAGATGAATAGAAGAACGTTTTTTGGAAGAACTTTTCAAGTTCACCAAACTCATCCCCCCTCGCTGTATAATAGGATAATTAGATGAAGAGGATCCATATGAAGATCCTGATGCTCCTGGGGATGATCTTCCCCTTTCTCTGGTATAACCCGATCTTCCTCGAACCTTGGTCATCCAAGGATGATCCATCCTACAAACAAAACATTTAGTTTTATTCGATGTCAATGTCATAATAATAACTATAGAAATCGATAGTTTCTTCACAAAAACAAATTTCTACAATGATGTCTCTTATCATGGCATCTACAATTTTGTATATAATTATTTCTTGTACATCTCTGTTAAGAGGTAAAGCCTTTATGATAGTAATTAATATTTTATCTGAAAGCAAAGGAGATAAAATTCCCATTTAAGACGATAGGTATTCTCTGGATAAGAAATCTGGAAGAGAGTTATCACGTCCCTTTTTATAATAAATATCAAAATCAAACGGAGCTAACTGGGCCTGCCATCTAGCAAACATTAATTTCGAAGCATCATGTTTAAAATCTTTGTCAAACATGTACTTCACGGATTGAGCATATGTTTTTATCAAAAACTTTTGATTGTATAAATCATCTTGAAATTTCAATACACATTTAACAATGGTTAGCATTTCATGAGCTACAGTGGCGTATTTTTTCTGAGCATCGTTCAATTTTCCTGAATGAAATCGAATCAAATATTTAGTTTTATCGTGAGGATTAATCTGTTTTAAAATCCCACCATAACCAATATTAGATGCATCGGTTTCAACTATTTTTTGCCAAGCCGGGTTTGCAAGAGTTAAGCAAGGTAAAGATTGAACACAAAGTTTGATATTTTTTACCAAATTGGTATGACTATCAGTCCAAGATGATTTATGGTCCTTTTTTAACCTATCATATAAAGGAGCCAAATCTCTAGATAAATTTTTATAAAAGGGAGATATATAATTTAGACTTCCCAAAAATCTTTGCAGTTGCGTCCGATCTATAATAATATCAGGAAATTTAGAGGCAAAATCAATAGATAGTTGAATAGGGGTAACTTTTCCCTGGAAAATAAGATGTCCTAAAAAACGAACATTGGTTTGGAATAAACTCATTTTTGGTTTAGAAATTACCAAACCATTTTGTATGACAATCTTTTTGAAAATATCTAAGTGTTTAATATGTATTTCTAGTGTTTTTGAGAAAACTAGGATATCATCAATATAAACAATAACGAAATCCAAATATGGATTAAAAATATCATTCATTATTTTCTGAAATTCAGAGGGTGCATTTTTCAGGCCAAATGGCATAACATTCCACTCATATTGACCAAATGGTACATTAAAAGAGGTTTTATAAGAATGTTCCTTAAATATCTGAATTTGCCAATAACCAGATTTTAAATCAAATTTAGAAAAGATAGTAGCATCATATAATCTTGATAGTAAATCTCTTTTATTTGGAATAGGATACCTGATCCATTTTAAATATTTATTCAATGGTTTATAATTTATTACCAACCTGGGGACACCGCGTTCTTTTTTCACTGCATTGTTAACATAGAATGCAGTGCATGGCCAAGGCGATTTAGAAGGTTTTATCAAGCCTTTTTGTAATAAATTATCAATTTCTTTTTTGCAGAATTTTACCAATTCAGCGTTCATTTGACAAAGACGAGATTTAGTGGGAATATTATCCTCCGAGAAATCATCTTCATAGGGAAGAGTCACAATATGCTTTTTGTGATTCCAAAAGGCGCTAGGATGATCGGCACAGATATCAACAGCCATCTGTTCTAAAATTAATTTAATTTTTTCCTGTACCTTAGTGGATTTCAAAGTATCAAATATATTCGTACTATATAATTCAAGTTGTAAAGAATCAACATGCTTTTGCTTCATATTAATTAAAGCATTAATATCACGAGAGATAGGATCAGTGATAAAAGTATAAGTAATATTCTGATTTTCATATGTAGCAGAAAAACCTTTAGCATTTATGCTAGTAAAAGGGTATA